>WNWK01001499.1:0-275735 GCA_009830355.1 Cherax destructor | reverse complement strand
CCTATTTTCGGCAAATTCCAATGTTTCAGGCAACTAAAATTATAGCTATTTCGCTAGAAATCCATTTCTTCTATTAATTGAGTACAAGAAACCGCCTATTTACCTATTACAACTACCCAAAATAGTGGTCAGAAAATGGCAATTTGGCCAATTTCACACAAATTTCAAATGATGCCAATTTCAAAATAGGGTCCAGAATAAACAAGGCAGACATTCCTGGCACTAAAATAACGTCTTCGCTGTTCATTAGTCACGTTTCCAGGCCCCTCTTACATTACTTTTGCTTTTCATTTTGAATTTTTATTCTCACAAAAAAATAGAAGATTTACTGTTATGTATACAACTGCATCATTGTATAAATGGTATAAATAATATTAGAGCACTTGTGCATGAATATTAGACTCACCAGTTGATGTGTATTGGATGCATGGTGTGATTTGTTTACTCTTGAACATCGTCAAAAATCGAACATTTTCACTAATTTGAGCTCAATTTCAAGGTACTTGTCTTTGTCAAACCAATCAAAATCATCTCTATTTCTGTAATATATCTTCCAATCTATCAAATGAAACCAAGAAAACGAGAATACATCAATAAATACCATACGAAAATAGACTGCAAAGTCGCTGTTTTAAACCAAAAACACGGTCAGTTTTTTTTTCCTCATTATGCACTGTGTGGTGCAGGAATTTTTATACTGCCACACTGACCGCACAGACCCATTCTATCACATCTAGGCCTAACAGCCTGTTTCTGCTTGATTTGAGGGCGCTAGAATTTAGGCGTACTAGTACGTCAATAACCCCAGGGCGTAAGCCATACTAGTACGTCAATAACCCTGAAAGTGTTAAAGTGTAGGCATTGTACTTCCCATTTCCAGGACTCAAGTAAATTTACTTACTTACGTTTATACATGGTTACAATCATGAACAAATTATAAAGTAATGAGCAATTCACTAGTTCACATTAAGGTGGAGAGTAAACATTACATTTTCTCTGATGCAGCGTTAATGAAAACTAAATCTGGCGTCTGGTGCAGTAACCGCCCTTCATACGCATTTGTTTACAATTCTCGGTATGAATTATTCATTACTTCTCCCTTTGTTTATGATGGCATCTGAAGGTAGTTGTTAGAAACGATTAAACTCAGTGAACATGGTAATAATATGGCTGTGTAGTGTAATAATATGGCTGTGTAGTGTAGCCCAGGGGGCTACATACGTGTACCATGTCTACAGGCTACCTACACTGAATTCCTACAAATAAATACTACACACCTCTCTCCCTACATTAAGACTACAAATATTTTAAAGTAAGTAATGAATGTAGTGTGGCAGTAAAAGACAAAGAGGAAGTAACCCCAGAAAAGGACTTGGTACCTGAAGTCTATGGAAGGGGATTCCCCTTCTAAACAATAGTAACTCTTCCATCCTCTACCCTCCTCCCGTCTTCCACACTTCAACAACTCTTCAATAAAGGTAAGTGTCATATTATTGTTTTATTCTTCATGTCTCATTGTTTTCTGTGTAGATAAATGAACATTTCATGTAAAAAAAAATATTTTTTAATACTTTTGGGTGTCTTAAACGGATTAATTTGATTTACATTATTTCTTATGGGGAAAATGGTTTTGAAAATCGTGAATTTTGAATTTCGGCAGACTCTCTGGAACGGATTAATCACAAATTTCAAGGGTCCACTGTATTTACATTAATTCTTATGGGAAAAAATATTAGGCCATTTTGCTTTTAGGCCAAGCTTCTGGAACGGATTACAGCCGATAAGCGAGGGTCCACTGTATTATGAAGACTTGAAACATTTTAATTAATAAACAATTCTGGTCTTTATGACAAAGCTTCAGAAAGTAGATGCAGAGATTCACACACTGTCAGCTCACCAACACAGGAGACCTGATCCGATGACAGCATAAAGCCACTAGGACATGTACAGACGAACGATCCTTCAGTATTGATACATCCATGTGAACATCCATGGTCCCTGGTACACTCATCCGTATCTGCAAACAAGATTACATGGCGAGTACAGAAACTTTATGGTGTGTGTAATATGGACTTGGTAAAATGTTACTAGGTATGCTATATCTAAATTGTTCTCTTACCTATCTCTGCAATTTTTTTTTTTTTTTTTAACAACCGACTGTATCCCACCGAAGCAGGGTGGCCCAAAAAGAAAAACAAAAGTTTCTCTTTTTAAATTTAGTAGTGTATACAGGAGAAGGGGTTACTAGCCCCTTGCTCCCAGCATATTAATTGCCTCTTATGACACACATGGTTTACAGAGGAAGAATTCTGTTCCACTTCCCCATGGAGATAAGAGGAAATAAACAAGAGCAAGAACTAGCAAGAAAATAGAAGAAACCCCAGAGGGGTAGGTATACGTATATATGCTTGTACATGCATGTGTAGTGTGACCTAAGTGTAAGTAGAAGTAGCAAGATGTACCTGAAATCCTGCATGTTTATGAGACAGAAAAAAAGACACCAGCAATCCTATCATCACATAAAAAATCACTGAGGGAGGGGCTTGTGTACCAGTTATCAGTATATAATATATTCCCCTTACCAAGATATGGTTCCATCATTGTTCTAACCACATCACCAGCGACACCCAGTAACTTCCTGGTATCTTTCAATGTATAGAATTTCTACTGCAATTGAAATTTATGGGAAAAGTAAAGGAAATTTTATGACTTTTTTTTTTTTGAGGAAGCTTACTCTCAGGTACGTATATTTTATCTAAAAAAAATAGTTTTTCAGAAAATCCTTGAAAATGCCTTTAATCGTCAAAAAATGCAATAAAATACCATTTTAGCACATTTTTCTTAGCTTTTTATTGTTTCATGTATTTTTTGAAAAATAATATGAAATATTCTATAATAATATTGATTTTTCTAGATTTTTAATGGGATTTTTTAAAAATATGTAAATAATTTATATTAAAAAATGCTATATAGTTATTTTATTGCATTTTTTGACGACTCAAGGCATTTTCAAGGATTTTCTGCAAAAACTATTTTTTTAGATAAAATATACCTATGAGTAAGTTTCAATCACCGAAATGTTTTCAGGGCTCCGAGACTCAGCTCCTGGCCCTGGCTTCCAGACTAGTTCGATTTACTTGTCATCTCCCTCGTCATTATCACTGTTATGCTATCATCACCATCATTATCATCACTTTCAGCATCACTTATCACCACCACCGTCGCCATCATCACAACTATTATCTCAGTCATCACTATCACCACAATAACTGTCATCGTTATCACTTTCTCCATAAATTTCAATTGCAGTAGTAAAACAATTACACACTCACACTCACTTGGTAGGACGGTAGTACCTCCCTGGGTGGTTGCTGTCCACCAACCTACTACCTAGGTTCTTTAATTGTATAGCAAATAACTGAAACAGAATCGCATGATAAGTCTTGGAGATAACTTTGTTTCAGAACATTGAAATGTCTAAAGAAGGCCTGAAGGTAAAGTATCAGAAAATCATGCTAGATAATGCTGTATGTAGGATCTGTCAGGGTCACTCTTTCAGAGGGAAAATATTGGGGTAGAGGATGGTTGGACAACAAATTGAAGAACAATGCCAATATCAACCACTAGAAAAAAGTATGAATTCAAAGAATAAAGTGTAGAAACCCAGATATATGAAATATCTTATGTTACTAAATATCAGAATGCTTTTATTATATACAGAGGAATTATAGTGCATATTTCTTGAGAGGGTCAATAGTGCACACAGAATTTTGAGTACACATGTCTTTAGCTAACAGATACAAAAACATATTTAATGCTACATTATGGCATATCTATGTTTGGAACCAGAAGCTCTTGGCTTATAGAAGTCTCCCAAGCCAAGCATCTGACCATTCCAAGATGTCCACAACAACAGTTGACTAACATCCAGTTAAATATTTACTGCTAGTCAGTAAATCAAGGATTTTTTTCAAAGCCCTTCATTATTCTCTAACTTTTATTAAAAAAAGAAATATCCCAGTTAGCCTGAACTAAAGGAACCTAATGTCTGTTGCAATTTGATCAGTTATTTTAATGGAAAGTCACATACAGTATTGAAAAACAGCTCATCCTCTTAATTACAGACATTTCACTGTTGTAAAGAAATCAAATGGGAGACTGATAAATGCATCTTGAACAGTGAAAACCTGACAATCATATATATACCTCGCTCAGTGGGTGCCCGTTTTCCACTCGTTTAGCACAACTTTTTATCCTCTTTATCTTATATTTACATTTATTCTGTTGTGGTATGTTGTAATTGGTTATTTTTTATGGAGAAAGGACAACGTAACCTGAGATATACGTATGCTGCAAATTGCATGTGAAAAATAAACATAGCTGCTTATAGGAGTTAAAAGGATGGGACGCTACATACCTGTGCAAGTGATGAGATCAGGTGCTAGTGTAAGACCATCAGGACAGGTACAGGTGAAGGATCCCTCAGTGTTCTCACATCCATGGGAACAATCATGGGGCTCAGAGCACTCATCAATATCTATATATACAATTATATAGAAATAATTTAGAGATTTCTCGTAAATGCTAAGGGACAGAGATTAAGCTGACTAGGCCTCCTAAATTGAAATGACAATGTTACAGAAATAAAAAGAACCATCAAGAAACACAGGAACATAAAGAAAAGTGTATATTGATTATAAGCAGATGTTTTTAAAATTTACCTGAAATCTTACATGTTCAAGAAATACAAAGAAAAGACCAGCAATCCTACCAGAATACAAAACTTTTAAAAGGATTTTAATTCCTACTCATGGTAGGATGGTAGCACCTCCCCGGATGGTTACTATCTACCATCCTACCACTTGGTTTTTTATAACTTTGTGAACCAGCATTTTTGTAATGAAGTGAAGCAGAGGACTGAATGGAGGAACATGATCAAGAAGGCTGGAAATATATTTAGAAGAAAACAGTGTACCAGAGAATTTAGGTCTACCAGAGAAAAAATAAACTATAAAGGCACTAGAATGCAAGAGGAGGACGAAAGGAAAACTGGCAGAAGTTTAGCAAGATATTCTTGGAAAGAGATCAACCTGTGTTTACCACACTTCTCTTTAACGAAAAGGTCCTTTGCAAAGAACAGTCTTTGCAGGATTTCTTATAGGTAGTAGGTTGGTAGACAGCAGCCGCCCAGGGAGGTACTACCGTCCTACCAAGTGAGGGTAAAACGAAAGCCTGTAATTGTTTTACATGATGGTAGGATTGCTGGTGTCTTTTTTCTGTCTCATAAACATGCAAGATTTCAGGTACATCTTGCTACTTCTACTTACACTTAGGTCACACTACACATTCATGTACAAGCATATATATACACACACCCCTCTGGGTTTTCTTCTATTTTCTTACTACTAGTTCTTGTTCTTATTTCCTCTTATCTCCATGGGGAAGTGGAACAGAATTCTTCCTCTGTAAGCCATGCGTGTCGTAAGAGGCGACTAAAATGCCGGGAGCAAGGGGCTAGTAACCCCTTCTCCTGTATATACATTACTAAATGTAAAAGGAGAAACTTTCGTTTTTCCTTTTGGGCCACCGTGCCTCGGTGGGAAACGGCCGACATGTTGAAAGAAAAGAAGAAGTAGGTTGGTGGACAGCAACCACCCAGGTACTACCGTCCTGCCAAATAAGTGTGAAACAGAAACCTGTAATTGTTTTACACAATGGTAGGAATACTGGTGTCTTTTCTTTCTGTCTCAAAATATTGAATACAGTGGACCCCCAGATTACGTCATTTTTACGTTCAAGAATGCTGTTCAAGTGCCATTACCGAACGAATTTATTCCCATAAGGAATAATGTAAATTAGATTAGTCCTTTTAGACCCCCAAAAATACACTTACAAAAGCACTTACAAAAATAAACTTACATAAAAGGGTGAGTTTGGAGACTATCATAAACTGGGGGTCCACTGTATTTGTAATCTACCACTCTTCACCTGTCTAGACTTAAGTAGTCTAAGTATTAGGTTAAGTCTGCCTGAAATGCCTCAGCATGATAAGTTGCTTTCTTTGTACCAATCAAATTATGAAATGTAAACACACATTGTAACCTTAGCAAAGAAATAGTTTTGATTTGATTTGAAACATGCAAGATAACAAGTACATCTTGCTACTTCTGCTTACACTTAGGTCACACTATACGATCATGTACATGTACGTATGTGTATACACACCCCTCTGTGTTTCTTCTATTTTCTTAATGGTTCTTATTCTTATTTATTTCCTTTCAACTCCATGGGAAAGTGGAGAAAGAATCCTTCCTCCACAAGTCATGCAACTAAAATGTCAGGAAGGGGCTAGTAACTTCTCCTGTATAAATTACTAAATGTTAAAAAGTTTTTTTTTTATCAGGTCACCATGCCTTGGTGGGAGATGGCCAGTGTGTTAAATAAAAAAATTACAATAAATGGTTAGCTGCTAAATTCCACACTTGAATTTCTACAGCACATGGCCTATCAAACCATGGATTAGTAGCAGAAAGAATAAACAAAAAAAAGTGATAAAAACCTTTCATTCTAGCAAAAAGAATCTCAATGACTTCCTCAGCACACAAAAAGTTTTATATGCAGAGAAGCAATGTTCACCCTACAGGAAATTACTAAGTACAACAGGGAGGTCTGGAGATTAAGGAAGTGAGTACAGCTCCATAAAACATGATAGACAAGAGGATTATATTAAAATATCCTAAAGATGTAGATTATAAATTTAAGGTGAATGATATGTAGAAGGAAGAGATGAATGGTTTGGGGAGCATGTGTGTATTTTTCTGGAATATGCAAAGGCTGATAAATAGGGTGTAATAATTATAAGGTTCTTCCCAGAAAATAATATAACATTTGGGAAGCATACAGTGTAAAAAAATTTCCAAAGAACATTTTTGTAATTAGGAAGAAATAGTACAGAATCATGCCATCTACAAGAATAAATATGAATGAAAAAAATCTGTAGCAGTTTCCTGTCAAAAGATGAATATCAAGTAAATATTTGTAAGAGTTTTAGAACTTTTGAAATTCCATTAGCTAAAATATGGGTACAGTCTTGATATTTAACAAGACCAAAATAGGACTGGGAAGCCCAAGAATTGTGAAAGTTTTCATTAATAAACATAGTGAATAACACTTGATACTTACCTACACATGTTATTAAATTATGTGCTAACTTGAAACCATCAGGACAGGTGCAGCTGAAAGATCCATCAGTATTGTCGCAGCCATGAGAACAGTTATGGCCCTTGGAGCACTCGTCAATATCTACACAAAGTTGCAGAGAAGATATTCTATTGTTACAAGGAAGGAAAATATTACAATGAACAGTTAAACACGCCGGGAATTTTACCTATCTACCTGGAGGGTATTCCAGGGGTCAACGCCCCCATGGCCCAGTCCATGACTTAGGAGATTGGAAAAAAAGCCTGAGGATAAATAACGGATACCATACGTAATGCAATACACTTTAATTAAAGACATATGGAGGGAAAAAACAATAAGGTAGCTTAAAAAGTACTAAAAAACAATGAAGTATATTTTTAGGCACGCAAATCTTAAGTACAAAAAATATCCTATTAAATGCCTAAACTGCAATAAATTATACAATTTGCAGCTTTACCATTCCTCTAATTTTAATCTTTTGCTTTACCTTTATGAACTTGCAGGGAATAAAAACTCGGATACAATATTTTTTTTGGATACCATCCACAATACAATGAATCAAAACTTAAGACATATGAAGGAATTTTTATTTAAATTTATGCCCAAATGTTAAACTTCATACAATAATGAATACGTACATTGTGCATTTTCCTTATTTTAAATATAACGTTTTTAGTTAAAACCATGGATACAGGTCGTGTAGCATAATAAAAGATTTATTTTACATTATAACAATGTCAGTTTTGCAGTACTGTACTTGCCATTTTGGAATTCATTGTAACTGCAGGATTTTTTTTTTTTTTTTTTTGCCTTAATGGCCATTTCCCACCAAGGCAGGGTGACCCAAAGAAGTTAACATATTCACCATCATTCATTTAACTGCTGTCTTGCCAGAAGTGTGCTGACATCATAAATGTCACAACATCCCCACTCCTTCAGAGAGTAGGTGCTGCCCTTTCTGCCTACACAACTAAAGTCTGGATAACTGGTTTCCCTGAATTGCTTCATAAATGTCACCTGCTTTCACTCTAGCAACACGTTTATTAAAGATCACTTGTCTCCATTCACTTCTAACATACTCATATAAGCCTGCTGGATGCTCAAGCCTCTGTAACTCAAAGCCTTCATTACCTTCTCACTCCAACTGTTCCTCAGATAATTTCACCCTCCTATGCTCCACCATCTTCATCATTCTATCCCTCTACATTAGTGATGTATTGGATATCCGCATCGACACCCACAGAACATCCGCACAATTTCTTACATCCGCATTTAACTGTAAACAGATATCCTCATATGCATCTGCATCCGAAATCCGCGGAACATCCACACAATTTCTTACATCCGCATCCGCAAAATAAGTAAGACATCCTTATACACATCTGCATCCGCGGATATCTAAATTTTTCACATCCGATACATCCCTACTCTACATCCTCTCTACATGCTTGAATCACCTCAACAGCCCCTCCTAAGCCATCTAAATTATACCTGGAGTATATCCTTGATCTCACACCATTTTAATTTCTACATTCCAATTTTTTTAACACACCAGCCATTTCCCACCAAGGCAGGGTGGCCAAAAAATAAGAAATACTTTCACCATCACTCACTCCATCACTGTCTTGCCAGAGGGGAACCAATACTATAGATCAAAACTGTAAATATCCCCACCCATCCTTCAGAGTTCAGGCACTGTACTTCCCATCTTCAGGACTCAAATCCAGTTAACCAGTGCACTCCAAATTCTCTTCATTATATTTGCATCACATTATCTACCATAAGTACAGACTTACTGAAGTTGTAGGATTTTTAATATACTACTGTAGTAGCAGTGTAAGACATTTTTATTTCTTATATGTATAGTTTACATCAAATGTTTAGACAATGTTCTCATTTTTCAGTGAAGTCTAATGTCTTGTAAAGAAAACTGAAAACATATCAAAATGGTATAGTATAATACCGACAGGTTGGTAAGTAAGACACAGACAACTTTAAGGGTGATGGACTGATTACATCGTCTTCACATCTCTACTGCTCCTGCCTACTTTCAGTACTCGACTGAAGAAGCCTACTGTGTATGCGAAACGTTTCAGATTTAAGATGCCTAACTGTTGCCTGTGTGTCTTACTTACCAAACTGAAAACACTACTAGTGATACAAATATGTATACAAAAAGAGGTAGAGAATAAAATCTGTAATCATCCATAACACAATATGTACTAACATGCAAGGATCAGTGTCCAAGAAACATTGCAAATTACCATAATATAGTTGAAACTGAAGGCCAAAATAATTTAATTATTTATATATATTAAGCACATAGAAACATCCATTTTAGAGAGCAGACTGTAGTGATGATAACTCAGGACTAACCTTGGCAAGTCTTTTTGTCAAGGGCAAGGTTGAAGCCAATGGGGCAGGAACAGTGAGCATGACCATGGGTGTTGACACAGATGTCTGAGCAACCAAAGTTATTATCCTCACACTCATCCACATCTGTTGGAATAAAAAATCTTACAATGGGGAAGTGGAGAACAGTCCTTCCTTTGTAAGCCATGCATGATATAAGAAGCAACTAAAATGCCGGGAGCAAGAGCCTAGTAACCCCTTTCTTCTTTTTCAGGTCACCTTACCTTGGTGGGAGATGGCTGATGTTTATAATAATGGCTTAATAGTTAAGGGACAATAAAATATTTGGGAGAGTTGCTTTAAATTTGGTTAGAGTTTAGCATAGTGTGGGTATGGTTGTTATTGAAGTTATTGAAAGATGAGATGATTTTTTAGTATAGTCCTAAATTGATTTGTGGGCAGGGGACCTCTTGCTGTTTAAGGCAAAGAGTTACAGATCTTCAGGCCCTTTATGTGCATTGCATTTTTGCATAGTGCGAGACGAACATGAGGGATGTCAAAAAGGGCTTTGTGCTTCGTGTTATGCCTGAGTGTTCTGATGAAGCTGTCTAGAAGTTTAAGTGGAGGGTTGATATGGGAGTTTAATGTTCTGTATATATACTGTAGTAGGCACAATAATAAGTGTGTATATTTTGTATATTAAGTAAGTTCAAGCTTTCGAAGAGTGGTGGGGTGTGTTGTCCGGCACAGGAGTTTGTGATCATCCACACTGCCGCTTTTTGTTGAGTTATTAAAGGTTTAAGGTGATTGGCTGTGGTAGATTCCCAAGCCCAAATACCATAGGTGAGGTAAGGGTATATCAGTGAGTGATATAAAGTAAGGAGCGCCCTTTGGGGAACATAGGATCATATCTTGGAAAGGATGTGGGTCTGAAATCTAAGATTACAGTCAAAGAGGAGACCTAGAAATTTGCCCTCAGTGTGTCTTGTAATGGGTAAACCATTTATCGATATATTTAGCTGGATATTTAATGCTCTGTTTCCAAAAAGCATGAAGTAGGTTTTGTCTATATTGAGAGTAAGTTTGTTGGTCGTCATCCAGTTTGATATTTTATGTAGCTCGCTGTTCAGTGTTACTAAGTATAGCCAGGTTTGGGTGGGAGAAGATGTAAGTGGTGTCATCTGTGAATAGAACTGTTTTAAGGAGTATCGATGCATTTGGGAGGTCATTGATGTAAATAAGAAAGAGTAGAGGACCTAGGTAGTATTTAATTAATTGCCATTAAGATCATTCAATGATTAGAGTACACAGGTAATCAGCTCAGTGCAGTATTACTCATAATTTACTAGCTGTTATAACACCAATACAGAGAATGAATGAAGAGTGAGAAGTGAAGAAATTAAGGAAAAAAAAGTAAAGACCGAAGAATTAGCAAAAGAGGAAGAAAAAGTGTGAAAGATGTAGTGAAAGAGGTGTAGAGTGAAAGATGAGGCAATGCAAGATAATTAAAAATGAAGGTTAACTAGTAAAAATTAAAGATAAGGGCAAAATAAATTAGTAAATAAAATGGGTGAGCAAGGACGCAGAATGGAGATGAATGAAAGAATAATGATAGAAAGTTAAAGCCTGCAAGGTGAACGATAAATGTGAAGGCTAGGCATGAAAAATAGGAGTTAAAAAACAGATCATATCCCTGAAAAAGACAAATTGCAAAAACTGAGGATGAGGATATAGAAAAAAAAATGTTAGTATAATATGCAAGAAATGCAAGCTTACTGTCAAGAATCTTAGTGATGGATGTGGGATGATGAAAAAAAAAATGTAAGGAGGCAGAAAAGTGATAATAACAAGGCAAATTTTGAAGATGGAAAATAAAAGGAGAGATGTAGAGTGAAAAAAGAGAAAAAGAGGAATGAATGATCACTGACCCTTGCAGCTCCGGCCATCCTCAGTGGACATGAGACCAGGAGGACACTGTAGAGTTTGTACAAGCTCATCAGCATCAGCACAATGGTAGCTGCCTTGAGTGTTGATGCAGCCATAAGCACACTTACTTGCTACATCTTCATACTCACACTCGTTGATATCTGTTACCAATATATATGTCAGGGTATGTTCATAAAATACAGTAAACAGAGAATACTAACATATTTTATGTACATATACCACAATATTATTTTCATAACTTCTTGGATACAGATAAAAAACTGATCATTAATTTATTTTCAGTAATTAACAATACAAAATAAGAAGGGAGTTTCACCATCACAAGTCTTCCAGTCCATAGCCATAACAAATCCCTCAGGACAAGTACAGAAAATTTGACCAAAGGTGTTAAGACAGATGTGAGAGCAGCCACCATTGTTGATAGCACACTCGTTCTCATCTTCACAGGTATGATTGTCAACACCCAAGTGTGTCCCTGTAATAGATGCAATATAAACATTAGTACCATACATTATTACCACACCACTGTAAAATCACAGTGACCAAGACAACAGGCAGGCAGTCTGAAGCTGTGAGTTTGACTACTGATTACTCCATGAAATTATTGCTGTACATTCATTCATTACAAGTTTTCAGCACATTAGTTTATTATTTTATGCATAAGCTTGAAATTTTTTTGTAATGGATTCATTTATTTTTTAATATTATATGACCCAAGTACTGATGGAGAAAAACAAACATGAATGTACTGTAAATTAGAAATAAATACATTTAAAATAATATGTAAGGAACAAAAATGAGGAAATGAATTTATTTTTGTTATCAATATTATCCATGTCATTTCACAAGCAAGTGCAGTAAAAAGATAATGTTTGGTAAGCAAACCAGTGCAAACACAATTCTAAGGAAAAGAAATCAAACACATGTAATTTTCAGTGAGGGTGACACTTATAAGTTTTACTAACTGTTTGTGGAATATTTAAATCATTAATATTATGAAGGTCAATGCCAATAGCAGATTGTTCATGCAGGGGACACATTCAAGGAAGGAAGAGGGAGAGGAGTGTGAAAAAACTCAAGAGTGCGTGCAGCAGGTAACGGAACATGAGCAGGCAGGTGGTCAAATTTGAAATTTTGGCAGACACCCCCAAGGAAATGAATGTGGGCATGTGATTACCTATTCGTAGCTACAGGAGCAGAGCTATGTTCATAGTGTCCGTTCTGTGTTTAATTTCTATAAATGGTATATTTTTAATTTCTAGTGGTTGTGGACTTCCTACAACCTCCTCCTCCTTGCATCAATGCACAAACAATAAAAAAAAAGTTGTAAACTCACCAATACTGCCACACTTTCCTTAGCTCTCACTTTTTCAAATAATACAACCAACTCAATGTCTAACTTTTTCTGATTTGAATGCATTTAACACTTCAAATTTTGTTTCACTCAGTGCTAGACATCCAGTTTCTTCTCAATGATAATATACAATGTATTTTTTATATCTGTACTATGCATATCTGAACACGTTCAAACAACACAACCTCCTTGATTTTTTTATTACTCTGGTTATTAACTGCAGCAGAAATAGTAACCATCCCCATGTTCCTGGCAATTTAGTCACTGTCTATAACAAAGGTCTTTTTCTGACTCCATCAACTGGTAGAATATGAAGTCAAACTATAAACTATGAAAGAACAGTTACTAAAACAATAATATACGAGAAAGTATTTCTTTGTAAAGTGAGTGGTAGATTAATGGAATGCGAGGATGTGGAAGAGTTGGTGGACAACCACAGGGAAGAGCTAACCACTGACAAGCTGCAAGAGCTTCATCTGGAACATTAAGCAATGGAACCATTTTACAAACAATGGTAACTTTTCTACAAGCAATGGAAACTTTTAACAACTTAATGATCAACTGAAGATGGGACAAGAGACTAGCCCTGCTGCTGCAGGTACAAATAAGCAAGCACAAACATGTAATTGCATAGCTTTAGGAAAACCAGTTAGCCAGACTTCAGTCCCAGAGGAGGAAAGTACAGTGCCTGCACTCTGGAGGTGTGGGGATGTTTACAGTTTGGAGGGGCATTTGCACTGTAGTGTGTGTGCCTCTGGTAAGACAGTGATGGTGTGAATGATGGTGAAAGTGTTTCTTTTTTGGGTCACCCTACCTCAGAGGTAGTATATAAAAGTAAAAGTGACAAGTGTACAAAGAATGTAAGTAGGCCATCATAATGGCTATGAAATTAAAAATGCAATCTTTCCAGTGCATAATACTGAACATGCTTACATTTTATTATGATTTACTAGAAATTGCTAATGAAGTTTTAAAAATTTTTCATGTGACTGTATGGATCTTATTAGCAATACAGCATCAACATAACTAACCTTGTACACTGAAAGTTAAAATTCAAAGCAATAAAACCATAATGATAACTGTTTTCTATTACATTAACTTCTTTCCTTTCCTTTCAACACGTCAGCCGTTTCCCACCGAGGAAGGGTGGCCCAAAAGGAAAAACGAAAGTTTCTCCTTTTACATTTAGTAATTTATTCAGAAGGGGTTACTAGCCCCTTGCTCCAGGCATTTTAGGCGCCTCTTACGACACGCATGGCTTACGGAGGAAGAATTCTGTTCCACTTCCCCATGGAGATAAGAGGAAATAAGAACAAGAACTAGTAAGAAAATAGAAGAAAACCCAGAGGGGTGTGTATATATATGCTTGTACATGAATGTGTAGTGTGACCTAAGTGTAAGTAGAAGTAGCAAGATGTACCTGAAATCTTGCATGTTTATGAGACAGAAAAAAGACACCAGCAATCCTACCATCATGTAAAACAATTACAGGCTTTCGTTTTACACTCACTTGGCAGGACGGTAGTACCTCCCTGGGCGGTTGCTGTCTACCAACCTACTACCTAGGTTACATTAACTTAGCAAACTATAACTGTTGAATAAATACAGTGGAACCGCGAGTTTCGGCCACCCTGAGTATCGGCTGCTTCGAGTTTCGGTCGCTTTTTTTGGCCGAATTTTGTCCCGACTTTCGGCTGTTGACCTGAGTTTCGGCCGGCATACCAGACCTGTCCGCCTGCCCACGCGCCTCGCCGCACAGGCATCGTGAGTCAGTCTAGCATTGTTTACCCTCGAGTGAACATTACCCTGCACGCTCATCAAAGCATTTCACAATAAATTCATTGTGTTTAGTGTTTGTTTATTGATTGTGACTGTGAAATAAGTCACCATGGGTCCAAAGAAACTTCCTAGTGGCACCTCTGTGGTAAAGAAAGTGAGGAACACCATAGACCTGAAGGAGATAGTATAAAAATATGAGAGTGGCGTACATGTGGGGGAGCTTGCCAGGATGTACAACAAAAACAAATCTACTATCACTTCTATCCTGGCAAAGAGAAAAGAACTCAAGGAAGCTGATGTTGCAAAAGGTGTTGACATGTTAGCCAAAAATAGATCAAAAACAGTGGAAGAGGTTGAGACGTTGTTGATGGTGTGGATAAACAAACAGATAGCAGGTGATAGTATTTCTGAGGCCATCATATGTGAAAAGGCAAGGCAGTTGCACGCAGATCTTGTCAAGAAAATGCCGGGAACCAGTGCTGATGTTAGCGAGTTTAAGGCCAGCAGAGGCTGGTTTGACAGATTTAAGAAGTGTAGTGGCATACACAGTGTGATAAGACATGGTGAGGCAGCCAGTTCAGACAAACGTGCGGCTGAAAAAATCGTGAATGAATTTAAGGGGTACGTAGACACAGGCCTGTTTTGGAAGAAAATGCCAAACAGGACCTACATTACTCAGGAGGAAAAGGCACTGCCAGGACACAAGCCTATGAAAGACAGGCTAACTCTCTTGTTTTGTTCTAACGCTAGTGGGGATTTTAAAGTGAAGCCTTTACTCATGTATCACTCAGAAAATCCCAGTGCGTTCAAGAAACACAATGTCGTCAAGGATAGATTGTGTGTTGTGGAAAGCTAATAATAGGGCATGGGTCACAAGGCAAATTTTCATAAAGTGGGTCCATGAAGTGTTTGGCCCCAGTGTTAAAAAATACCTCCAGGAAAAGATATTGCCACTCAAGTGCCTCCTGGTACCGGACAATGCTCCTGCTCATCCTCCAAACTTGGCAGACTTTTTGTCTAGGGACTTCAGGTTCATCAAAGTGAAGTTCTTGCCTCCTAACACCAGCAGGTCATTTGTAACTTCAAAAAACTGTACACCAAAGCAGTGTTTGAAAAGTGCTTTGAAGTGACCTCAGACACTGAGTTGACCCTAAGAGTGTTCTGGAGGAATCACTTAATATCTACAACTGCATAAGCCTTATAGGTAAGGCTTGGGAGGGAGTGACTTCCAGGACTTTGAACTCTGCTTGGAGACAACTGTGGCCAGATTGTGTCCAACAGAGGGATTTTGAAGGGTTTGAGGCTAACCCTGACCCTGCCGACCCTCTGCCTGCTGTTGAAGGTATTGTGGCATTGGGCAAGTCCCTGGGGTTGGAGGAGAGTGGCAAGGATGTGGAAGAGTTGGTGGACAACCACAGGGAAGCGCTAACCACTGACAAGCTGCAAGAGCTTCATCTGGAACAGCATCAGACCACAGTTGAGGAACCTGCTTCACAGGAGGAGGAGGAAGAGGGAGTGAAGGAGGTGCCTTCTTCAGTGCTTAAGGACATGTGTGGAATGTGGAATAAGTCGCAAAGTTTAGTGGAGAAATACCACCCTGAGCAAGTTGAAACAGCCCATCTCTGCAACATGTTCAGTGACAAAATACTGTCCCATTTTAGGGACAACTTGAAGAGGCGCCAGAAACAGAGCACTCTTGACAGTTATTTTATGCAACAGGGGTCTAGTGACTCAAGCTGGTCCTAGTGGCATTAAAAGAAAGGGAAGTAACCCCAGAGAGGGACTTGTTACCTGAAGTTTTTATGGAGGGGGATTTCCCTTCCAAACAATGAGTGCTCCCTCCCCCTCTCCTCCTCCCTATCTTCTAGATGCCAGCAAGTCTCTTCAATAAAGGTAAGTAAATGTTATTTTAAATGTTTAATTATAAATTTATTATTTTATATATATTTATCTGTGCTGTATGTAAAACTATAGTTAATCTTTTAAAAAATGTATTTTTTGTGAATATTTTTGGGTGTCTGGAACGGATTAATTGTATTTACATTATTTCTTATGGGAAATATTGCTTCGGCTTTCGGCCACTTTGACTTTAGGCCTAGCTCCTGGAACGGATTACAGCCGAAACTCAGGGTTCCACTGTATTATATGTTATGCTCTTGCTGTATACTGGAAATGCATAAAAGAACTGGAAATGTACTCTCTGGAATGAGGAAATGAGATACCTGCTAATGTACTCTCTAGAAAGGCATAGAATTAGGGGGGATATGATCGAGGTGTATAAATGAAAAACAGGAGTAAATAAAGGGGATGTAAATAGCGTGCTAAAAATATCTAGCCAAGACAGAACTCGCAGCAATGGTTTTAAGTTGGAAAAAATTCAGATTCAGGAAGGATATAGGAAAGCACTGGTTTGGTAATAGAGTTGTGGATGAGTGGAACAAACTCCCAAGTACTGTCATAGAAGCTAAGACATTGTGTAGTTTTAAAAATAGGTTAGATAAATACATGAGTGGGTGTGGGTGGGTATGAGTCGGACCTGACTAACTTGTGCTAGTAGGTCTGATGCCGTGTTCCTTCCTCAAGTGAATATGACCTGACCTGACAAGGTTGGGTCATTGGCTTAAGCTGGTGGGAAACTTAGACCTGCCTCGCATGGGCCAGTAGGCCTGCTGCAGTGTTCCTTCTTTCTTATGTTCTTATGTATGGAATATACTTGAGAGGCCTAGTCCCAAGCCAACTCACTGCTGTAATGTACGTAGTGAGAGATATTTGATGACGCGTAAAATAGACCAAGTGAAAAGAAGGGCAGCCATGAGCATAGCAAGAATCACTGTCAATATCTGTGATCCTCTTGTATCCAACTAACTACCACCCGATATCAGAAATATTGCCGAAACAAGTGCAGAAACTTTCAATAGGAAATGGATCACTACCTCCACAGAGTGCCAGATCAAACAGACTGTGATGGATATGTGGGCCAACTGGCTGCCAAGAAGAACAGCCTGGTTGACCAGGCAATCTGAACAGAGGCCTGACCCCAGGCCAGGCTGTGAGTAGGAAAATCTTAAAACCAGTCACAGGTATATCACACTATCAGTTTTTTAATACTACATTATAATATACCTCAAACATTTGATGATTTTTTAGCAGCTATTTAAACAAGCTTATCTGATGAATTATCACTTTTGCTTACATGGTAGATTATCCCATTTGCTTACCTGGCAAATTATCCCTTTTGCTTACCTGGTAAATTATCACTTTTGCATACCCAGTAAATTATCACTTTTGCTTACCTGGTAAATTATCACATGTACAGTAGTAGCCACCCTCAGTATTGTGGCAGGTGTCCTGGCAGGGGCCATGACCATTTCTTAACAGACACTCATTTTTATCTGGAAGTCAAAACACACATTTAGAAGTGCAAGAATAGTCCAATAGATGGCTGCTTGAGTTTAAATCCTGAAAGGCAAAATACAATGAGGATGAGAGAAAGGAGACAAGCAATATTAATTTAAGGAGAGACAATTGCAAGTGTCTAAAAAGAACAAGGACTTGCAGATAGACATAACATTGAACCTATCTCACAGGTCAACATCATATTGTTGTCAGCAGCATATTTAATGTGTCAAAATATTTTCTACCAGCTTAATTCCTGATATTAAGTACCTGAATTATAAGAATACGTTTGAAGAGAATCATCACAACAGGACCAAAGGATACATGATTAAATTCACAACAGAACAAAGGATACATGATTAAATTCACAACAGGAACAAAGGGTACATGATTAAATTCACAACAGGAACAAAGGGTACATGATTAAATTCACAAGAACAAAGGATACATGAGAGGATATGTATGAGTAAGCCTATTAAACCAGTTGTTGTGCTTATTTACCCTATAGTAAATAGGTACCTAGGTGCTAGCTGACTGTTGAAAGTGGTATGCTGGTGAAGAGGACCAAAGAATGCCAATGGAAATAAGCCACAATGCATGGCTTTCTTGGGTTATCCTGGATGTATAGGCAGACGAATAATACCCTAAAGAAAAGCTTCTTTTCATAGATTACAGGTTGGGACCGGGACCAGAATCAGTACATAGATAGAAACTAATAAAATCATACAAAAATATTAAAAGAAAAAATTATTTAGCCAGGAATGAACTGGTGGGGAAAGCAGTAGAAGCTAACTCAGCACTAGTCCCAAATCTGGAGTATACCTGGAGAGGGTTCCGGGGGTCAACGCCCCTGCGGCCCGGTCTGTAACCAGGCCTCATGGTGGATCAGGGCCTGATCAACCACAGCCTGGCTGGTCAGGTACTGACTTTAGGTGCCTGTCCAGTGCCTGCTTGAAGACAGCCAGGGGTCTATTGGTAATCCTCCCTGAGCAACCACTCAGGGAGGTACTACATCCTGCCAAGTGAGTGTAAAACATAAGCCTGTAATTGTTTTACATGATGGTAGGATTGCTGGTGTCTTTTTTCTGTCTCATAAACATGTAAGATTTCAGGTACATCCTGCTACTTCTACTTACATTTAGGTCACACTACCCATGCATAGACAAGCATATACATATATACACACACCCCTCTGGGTTTTCTTCTATTTCCTTACTAGTTTTTGTTCTTGTTTATTTCCTCTTATCTCCATGGGGAAGTGGAACAGAATTCTTCCTCCATGAGCCATGTGTGTCGTAAGAGGCGACTAAAATGCCGAGAGCAAGGGGCTAGTAACTCCATCTCCTGTATATGTTACTAAATTTAAAAGGAGAAACTTTCGTTTTTCCTTTTGGGCCACCCTGCCTTGGTGGGAAACGACCGACGTGTTGAAAGAAAGAATATATATACTACAGTGGACCCCGGATTACGTCATTATTTCGTTCCAGAATGCTGTTCAAGTGCCTTTACCGAACGAATTTGTTCCCATAAGGAATAATGTAAATTAGATTAGTCCTTTTAGACCCCCAAAAATACACTTACAAAAGCACTTGCAAAAATACACTAACATAATTGTTCGAGTTTGGAGCTGTACGTAATCCGGGGGTCCACTGTATATATCTTTCAACAAATCGGCCGTTTCCCACCAAGGCGGGGTGGTCCAAAGAGAAAAACAAAAGTTTCTCTTTTCAATTTTAGTAATGTATACAGAGAAGGGGTTACTAGCCCCTTGCTCCCGGCATCTTAGTCGACTCTTACGACACGCATAGCTTAAGGAGGAAGAATTCTGTTCCATTTCCCCATGGAAATAAGAGGAAATAAGAACAAGAACTAGTAAGAAAATAGAAGAAAACCCAGAGGGGTGTACAGTGGTCCCTCGGGTTTCGTGCATCTCCAAACTCGAACATTTATGTAAGTGTATTTTCGTAAGTGCTGTTGCAAGTGTATTTTTGGGGGTCTGAAATAGACTAACCTACGTGACATTATTTCTTAAGGAAGTAAATTCGTTCGGTAATGGCACTTGAGCAGCATTCTGGAACGAATTTTTGGCGAAAACCGAGGGACCACTGTATATATATATGCTTGTACATGAATGTGTAGTGCGACCTAAGTGTAAGTACATAGAAGTAACAAGACATACCTGAAATCTTGCATGTTTATGAGACAGAGAAAAGACACCAGCAATCCTACCATCATGTAAAACAATTACAGGCTTTCGTTGTACACTCACTTGGCAGGACAGTAGTACCTCCCTGGGCGGTTGCTGTCTACCAACCTACTACCTAGGAGATTTTATATATATAATATATATATAATATACATATAATATACATATAATATATATATATACATATATATATATATATAATATATATATAATATATATACAGTGGTACCCCGACTTACGATATTTTTTCATTCCAGTATGCTGTTCAAGTGCCATTACCAAACGAATTTATCTCCATAAGAAATGATGTAAAATAGACTAGTCCTTTTAGACCCCCAAAATTACACTTACAAAAGCATTTAAAAAAATAAACTTACATAAAAGGGTGAGTTTGGGGACCATCGTAAGTCGGGGTACCACTGTATATATATATAATATATATATATACAGTGGTACCTCGAGTTACGATGGTCCCCAAAATCGCCCTTTATGTAAGTTTATTTTTTAAATGCTTTGTAAGTATATTTTGGGGGTGTAAAAGGACTAGTCTATTTTACATTATTCCTTATGGGGATAAATTCGTTTGGTAATGGCACTTGAACAGCATTCTCGAACGAAAAAATATCGTAACTCGAGGTACCACTGTATAGTATATATATATACATATAATATATATATATAATATATATATTATATGTATATATAATGGGCTAGTAACCCCTTCTCCTGTACACATCTAATATTAGTGTTAGAACAAAGATTGGCTATGAAATCACAAGAACGATTATAAATTGTAATTATCAGAACATAAAAATTATGGTAGTAGGTTGGTAGACAGCAACCACCCAGGGAGGTACTACCGTCCTGCCAGGTGACAGTGAAACAGAAACCTGAAACTGTTTTACATGATGGTAGGATTGCTGGTGTCTTTTTCTGTCTCATAAACATGCTGGATAACAGGTATATCTAGCTACTTCTACTTACACTTTAGGTCACTACACAGGCATGCACATGCATATATATACATACACACATCTAGGTTTTTCTTCTTTTTCTTAATAGCTCTTGTTCTTTTTATTTTCTCTATTGTCCATGGGGAAGTGGAAAAGAATCTTTCCTCCGTAAGCCATGCGTGTCGTATGAGGCGACTAAAATGCCGGGAGCAATGGGCTCGTAACCCCTTCTCCTGTACACATTTACTAAAAAAGAGAAGAAAAACTTTATAAAACTGGGTTGTTTGAATGTGTGTGGATGTATTGCGGATGATAAGAAAGAGATGATTGCTGATGTTATGAATGAAAAGAAGTTGGATGTCATGGCCCTAAGCGAAACAAAGCTGAAGGGGGTAGGCGAGTTTCAGTGGGGAGAAATAAATGGGATTAAGTCAGGAGTATCTGAGAGAGTTAGAGCTAAGGAAGGGGTAGCAATAATGTTGAAGGATCAGTTATGGAAGGAGAAGAGGGAATATAAATGTGTAAATTCAAGGATTATGTGGATTAAAATAAGGGTCGGATGCGAAAAGTGGGTCATAATAAGCGTGTATGCACCTGGAGAAGAGAGGAGTGTAGAGGAGAGAGAGATTTTGGGAGATGTTAAGCAAATGTATAGGAACTTTTGAACCAAGTGAGAGAGTAATTGTGGTAGGGGACCTAAATGCTAAAGTAGGAGAAACATGTAGAGAGGGTGTGGTAGGTAAGTTTGGGGTGCCAGGTGTAAATGATAATGGGAGCCCTTTGATTGAACTTTGTATAGAAAGGGTTTAGTTATAGGTAATACATATTTTAAGAAAAGAGGATAAATAAGTATACAAGATATGATGTAGGGCGTAATGACAGTAGTTTGTTGGACTATGTATTGGTAGATAAAAGACTGTTGAGTAGACTTCAGGATGTACATGTTTATAGAGGGCCACAGATATATCAGATCACTTTTTAGTTATAGCTACAGTGGGAGTAAAAGGTAGATGGGATACAAGGAAAATAGAAGCAGTAAGTAAGAGAGGTGAAGGTTTATAAACTAAAAGAGGAGGCAGTTAGGGTAAGATATAAACAACTATTGGAGGATAGATGGGCTAGTGAGAGTGTAGGCAATAGGGTCGAAGATGTATGGGGTAGATTTAAAAATGTAGTGTTAGTGTGTTCAGCAGAAGTTTGTGGTTACAGGCGAGTGGGTGCGGGAGGGAAGAAGAGCGATTGGTGGAATGATGATAAAGAGAGTAGTAAGGGAGAAAAGTTAGCATATGAGAGGTTTTTACAAAGTAGAAGTGATGCAAGGAGGGAAGAGTATATGGAGAGAAAAGAGAGGTTAAGAGAGTGGTGAAGCAATGTAAAAGAGAGCAAATGAGAGAATGGGTGAGATGTTATCAACAAATTTTGTTGAAAATAAGAAAAAGATTTGGAGTGAGATTAATAAGTTGAGGAAGCCTAGGGAACAAATGGATTTGACAGTTAAAAATAGGAGAGGAGAGTTATTAAATGGAGAGTTAGAGGTATCGGGAAGATGGAGGGAATATTTTGAGGAGTTGTTAAATGTTGATGAAGACAGGAAGCTGTGATTTCGTGTATAGGGCAAGGAGGAATAACATCTTGTAGGAGTGTGGAAGAGCCAGTTGTGAGTGTGGGGAAAGTTCGTGAGGCAGTGGGTAGAATGAAAGGGGTAAGGCAGCTGGGATTGATGGGATAAAGATAGAAATGTTAAAAGCAGGTGGGGATATAGTTTTGGAGTGGTTAGTGCTATTATTTAATAAATGTATGGAAGAGGGTAAGGTACCTAGGGATTGGCAGAGAGCGTGTATTGTTCCTTTGTATAAAGGCAAAGGGGACAAAAGAGAGTGCAAAAATTATAGGGGAATAAGTCTGTTGAGTGTACCTGGTAAAGTGTATGGTAGAGTTATTATTGAAAGAATTAAGAGTAAGACAGAAAGCAGGATAGCAGATGAACAAGGGGGCTTTAGAAAAGGTAGGGGGTGTGTAGACCAAGTGTTTACAGTGAAACATAGGTGAACAGTATTTGGATAAGGGTAAAGAGGTTTTTGTGGCATTTATGGATTTGGAAAAAGTGTATGACAGGGTGGATAGGGGGGCAATGTGGCAGATGTTGCAGGTGTATGGAATAGGAGGTAGGTTACTGAAAGCAGTGAAGAGTTTTTATGAGGATAGTGAGGCTCAAGTTAGAGTGTGTAGGAGGGAAGGGGACTATTTCCCAGTAAAAGTGGGCCTTAGACAAGGATGTGTGATGTCACCGTGGTTGTTCAATATATTTATAGATGGGGTTGTAAGAGAAGTGAATGCGAGGGTCTTGGCAAGAGGTGTGGGGTTAAAAGATAAAGAATTAAATACAAAGTGGGAGTTGTCACAGTTGCTTTTTGCTGATGACACTGTGCTTTTCGGAGATTCTGAAGAGAAGTTGCAGAGGTTGGTGGATGAATTTGGTAGGGTGTGTAAAAGAAGAAAATTGAAAGTGAATATAGGAAAGAGTAAGGTGATGAGGATAACAAAAAGATTAGGTGACGAAAGATTGGATATCAGATTGGAGGGGGAGAGTATGGGGGGGTGAATGTATTCAGATATTTGGGAGTGGACATGTCAGCAGATGGGTCTATGAAGGATGAGGTGAATCATAGAATTGATGAGGGAAAAAGGGTGAGTGGAGCACTTTGGAGTCTGTGGAGACAAAGAACTTTGTCCATGGAAGTAAAGAAGGGAATGTATGAGAGTATAGTTATACCAACACTCTTATATGGGTGTGAAGCATGGGTGATGAATGTTGCAACGAGGAGAAGGCTGGAGGCAGTGGAGATGTCATGTCTGAGGTCAATGTGTGGTGTGAATATAATGCAGAGAATTTGGAGTTTGGAAATTAGGAGGAGGTGCGGGATTACCAAAACTATTATCCAGAGAGCTGAGGAGGGGTTGTTGAGGTGGTTCGGACATGTAGAGAGAATGGAACGAGACAGAATAACTTCGAGAGTGTATAAATCTGTAGTGGAGGGAAGGCGGGGTAGGGGTCGGCCTAGGAAAGGTTGGAGGGAGGGGGTAAAGGAAGTTTTGTGTGCGAGGGGCTTGGACTTCCAGCAAGCATGTGTGAGCGTATTTGATAGGAGTGAATGGAGACAAATGGTTTTTAATACTTGACGTGCTGTTGGAGTGTAAGCAAAGTAACATTTATGAAGGGATTCAGGGAAACCGGCAGGCCGGACTTGAGTCCTGGAGATGGGAAGTACAGTGTCTGCACTCTGAAGGAGGGGTGTTAATGTTGCAGTTTTATAACTGTAGTGTAAAGCACCCCTCTGGCAAGACAGCGATGGAGTGAATGATGATGAAAGTTTTTCTTTTTCGGGCCACCCTGCTTTGGTGGGAATCGGCCGATGTGTTAATAAAATAAAAAAATAAATATATATATATTATATATATAATATATATATATACATATATATACAACGGCAGTTACCTGAGGTATGGAAGAAGGCCAACGTAGTACCCATCTTTAAAAAAGGAGACAGAAAAGAGGCACTAAACTATAGACCGGTATCACTTACATGTATAGTGTGCAAAGTCCTGGAGAAAATCATCAGGAAAAGAATGGTGGAGCACCTCGAGCTGAACAGGATAATAAACACGAGGCAGCACGGATTCCGGGAAGGCAAATCCTGTGTAACAAACCTCCTAGAGTTCTATGATAAAGTAACAGAGGTAAGGCAAGAGAGAGAAGGGTGGGTTGATTGCATTTTCCTGGACTGCAGGAAGGCCTTCGACACAGTTCCTCACATGAGATTAGTAAAGAAGTTGGAGGAACAAGCACGTATAACAGGAAGGGCACTGGAATGGATCAGGGAATACCTCACAGGGAGGCAACAACGGGTCATGGTGCGTGATGAGGTATCACAGTGGGCACCTGTGACGAGCGGTGTTCCACAGGGGTCAGTCCTAGGACCAGTGTTATTCTTGGTATATGTAAATGACATGACAGATGGGATAGACTCAGAAGTGTCTCTGTTCGCAGATGATGTGAAATTAATGAGGAGAATCACATCGGAGGAGGACCAAGCAGGACTTCAAACAGACCTGGATAAGCTTGACATCTGGTCTAGCAAATGGCTTCTCGAATTCAATCCCACCAAATGCAAAGTCATGAAGATCGGAGAAGGGCAAAGAAGACCGCTGACAGAGTACAGGCTAGGCGGACAAAGGCTACAAACCTCGGAAAAGGAGAAAGACCTTGGGGTGAGTATAACGCCAAGCACGTCTCTGGAGGCACACATCAACCAGATAACTGCGGCAGCATATGGGCGACTGGCAAACCTAAGACTAGCGTTCCGTTACCTTAACAAGGACTCGTTTAAGACACTGTACACCGTGTACGTCAGGCCTATACTAGAATATGCAGCACCAGTCTGGAACCCACACCTGGTCAAGCACAAAGAAACTAGAGAAAGTGCAAAGGTTTGCGACAAGGTTAGTTCCACAACTCAGGGGTCTGTCCTATGAAGAAAGGCTGAGGGAAATAGGACTAACAACACTGGAGGAAAGAAGGGTCAGAGGAGACATGATAACGACATACAAAATACTGCAGGGAATCGACAAGGTAGACAGTGACAGGATGTTCCAGAGAGGGAACACAGAAACAAGGGGACACAACTGGAAGCTGAAGACTCAGATGAGTCAAAGGGATGTTAGGAAGCATTTCTTCAGCCACAGAGTAGTCAGGAAGTGGAATAGTCTAGAGAAAGACATAGTGGAGGCAGGAACCATACACAGTTTTAAGACGAGGTATGATAAAGCTCATGGAGCAGGGAGAGCAGATACCCAGTAGCGGGCAGCGCAGAGGCGGGGCCAGGAGCTGAGTCTCGACCCCTGCAACCACAATTAGGTGAGTACAATTAGGCGAGTACACAGCCCTGGTGGCTAAAGCTCTCGCTTCATGCATGGAGGGCCCGGGTTCGATTCCCGGCGGGGCAGAAACATTTCGAAGTGTTTCCTTACATACACACATACAACAGGCCTAGTGTCTAATCGACATGTGCCTAGGACAAAATCTCATCGGAGTACAAAACAAATTCCAACCACACAATAGAGCGAAAAACTAATGTCAAAGACCTGGGAGTGATCATGTCAGAGGATCTCACCTTCAAGGACCATAACACCGTAGCAATCGCATCTGCTAGAAAAATGACAGGATGGATAATGAGAACCTTCAAAACCAGGGATGCCAAGCCCATGTTGACACTTTTCAGGTCGCTTGTTCTATCTAGGCTGGAATATTGCTGCACACTAATTGCACCTTTCAAGGCAGGTGAAATTGCTGACCTAGAAAAATGTGCAGAGAACCTTCACCGCACGCATAAGTGCGATAAACCACCTCAACTACTGGGAACGCTTGAAGTTCCTAAACCTGTACTCTCTAGAACGCAGGCGGGAGAGATACATTATTATATACACATGGAAAATTCTCGAGGGCTTAGTACCAAACTTGCACACAAAAATCACTCCCTACGAAAGCAAAAGACTCGGCAGGCAATGTAACATCCCCCCAATGAAGAGCAGGGGTGCCACTAGCACGTTGAGGGACAACACAATAAGTGTCAGGGGCCCAAGATTGTTCAACTGCCTCCCAGCATACATCAGGGGGATTACCAACAAACCCCTGGCTGTCTTCAAGCAGGCACTGGACAGGCACCTCAAGTCGGTACCTGATCAGCCGGGCTGTGGTTCGTACGTTGGACTGCGTGCGGCCAGCAGTAACAGCCTGGTTGATCAGGCTCTGGTCCAACAGGAGGCCTGGTCACAGACCGGGCCGCGGGGGCGTTGACCCCTGGAATTCTCTCCAGGTAGACTCCAGGTAATAAAGACCCACTGTGACCTCTTTAATCCTGCTTTTTTTTTTTTGCTACTGCTCACAGGATGAGCAGGAATACGCATCAATGTGACTCACGAAATCGTAATGACAAGATTGCAAACAAACCATACCACGGGTGGGGTTCGAACCCGCGGTCAGAGTCTCAAAACTCCAGACCGTCGCGTAAGCCAGCTAGCTGGCCCAGTGGCTTACGCGACGGTCTGGAGTGTTGAGACTGACCGCGGGTTCGAACCCCACCCGTGGTATGGTTTTTAATCAATGTGACTATTTTAATCTGGGTAACTGTCCCATGTACATTATACATGGAGGGTTAAAGCTTCTGTAATCAAGTTACAGTGATCTACAGAGAATGAGACGTACCAATACATGACCTGCCGTTGGTAGCAAGGCTGTAGCCTCGAGCACAGCGACACTGGTGGGAACCCATCTTGTTGATACAGGAACCCTCACAACCACCATTATTCACGTCGCACTCGTCCACATCTGCACATCACACAAATAAAACATATTAGTAAAATATATATCAAACAGAATGATGTAAAAGAATCACTTTCAGAAATACAGAGTAATGATTTTAAAAAAATGGTACAAAACGTATCCATGTCTTATTTAGTGTTTCAAACAGAATTGAATGATTTTCTTAAATTTTATACTTACAAATTGCTAGATAAATAAAATACTAGTTAGTAATTTAAGGCAACACTTAGTACTCCAACCTACCTTAAGGAAAAATCACTTAAAATTCACCAGGTTTTACTGAACCTGAAATTTTACTGAACCTAAATAGCTCAGCTTGTACTATACTCTTCAAATTCTAATGATTTTCGAAACTCATAACCCAAGTGCATTGTATGTTATGCAAATGAAATTTATTGTTGAATTTTAGCTAAAATAAAATCTCAATACAGGTAATGTAAATTCACTGTTATGAAAAGTAAGAACAATTTTATATTTCTGCTGAATACAGACTTGATATCGATATCTCTTGCTTTCTATTTAAGTGTTTTTTATAATATATTGGCTAATGTAGTCTAGCTGTGATTATTCAAATCAGAGCATCAGATAAAAATCTAAATTGGGCAGTAGGAAACAACTTTGTCATCAGAGTGAAACTGGTGCAGGAGAGGTGGATAAAATGTAACTCGTGACATTAACCTTGATAAGTCTGATGTTGTTAGTTTGATAGTTACATTACTAGCTCTCCTGCGGGCGGTAGTGCAAGTATTACATAAGCACATGCACAAATTCAGGAACTGGGTTCCAGTATCCAATATTTTGTTAGTTAAGCAAGTCGAAAGTGTGTCAACTATACAAGGGTCAGTGAATCTGTTTATAACTTATGCACCGCCAGTCAGGAATACTTTAATCACTTAACATAGGCATTAAAGTAAATTCTTTGTGTATATTCACCGAGATACTGTATCCTTGATACAGTATCTCGGCAATGTAATTTGCTTAGTTACCATAGTTAACAATACTGGAGACCCGACTCCCATTTTTCACGTCAGAGAATAATTAGTGATGGAGGAACTAAGGTGCCGGCAGTAGTTATACATACATCAGGGGTCTTGGGGGACCTACTGTGAGAAAAGCTGATGTCTTCAGCCGAGTGTGAAGCCCCAGTGAACTTATCTGCCAGAATGTTATGTTCATGGGAGTTATAAACATGTAGGCGTCATATATTATACCGCCTGCGGAATAGGAAGTATTTAGGTGTGACCCAAGGAGGTGGAAGGGCAACTCTTATTAATTGGATCAGGAGCCTTTCACTTGCAATGAAACGCCTAAAAAAAAAAAAAATACCACGGGCGGGGACTGAACTCGTGGCGAGTGAGTCGCAAAGCTCCGGGCACCTCCTTGAAGGATTATCCTGAGGAGCAGTCGTGAGCGAGACTAAGCTCCCAGTAATCGTCTTGCGCACTGGTATAGTTCATTATCACTAACAACTATCAAAATATTGGGGGCCCAGTTCCTGGACCCATTATGTGCCTATATTATAATTATTATTATAATCATGGGGAAGCGCTAAACCCGTAGGATTATACAGTATGTGCCTCTGTAATCTTTTGACTACCACCCACAGAATGGGTTTGGGGCTCATAATAAAGCTATTAAACTAACATGAATAAGATCCCACTAAATTTACCTTGACAAGAATCTGTCTTGGGCAAGTAAGGTCTCAGTAGACTTACCTTGACAAAAGAAGTTGTTGAGGGCAAGTGCAAGGTCCTCAGAAGACTTACCTTCACACAATATGCCGTCTTGGGCAAGCGTGAAACCCTTGTAGCAGAGACACTGCCTGCCAGTACTGGTGGGCTCGCATATCTGCTGACACCCGCCGTTGTCAGATCCACACTCCCCGCTGCTAGCCTGGTGAGCTGCCCACGGATAATTGGAAAGATTGAATATTTATTCAGATTTTGCCCAGAGGGGCGAGTTTATAGGGCAGCACGGTATATCCTGTGAGTGAACATACAGCCATAAGATTAGTTTTCTGGAATCTCATTAAAGAGCCATTCATAACTCTGTATACGACGTGTCACAGCCATGTACGAAGTGCTAACAATATAAACACACACCTGCTAAAACATGGCAAGAAATTAGAAAAATGGGGAATGGTTTTGCTCTAGAGATGAAAAGTTGGACAGGTTTAGTATTGAAATTCACAATCCTAAATATAAGGAATTTCCTTGATGCGCTTGCGAGAAATATACAATGAAGATATGCCGAGGGAACAGTAAACAAGAGAATCCAGATCACCTCTTAGAAAACGAAAAGGAATGCAGGTACTTCCACCCAGAAATGTGCAAAACCATTATGCAGAGCATGTTATGACCATGGCTGCCCAGACTACCACGTGAAAGGAACGTGATGCTACTGAGAAAGCAGGGGTATGGAAAATGAACAGTATTCTTTTAAAGAAGAAGGGAGAAACAAAGGTGCACAACAGTGTGACAAATCAAGCCAGTCGAACACATATTAGGGTTAAACGTACAACAGACACAAAGAACATTAGTAACAAGAGCAAAATCTAGCATTAGCGAAGTCAAAAGCTCAGCCCCCAAGGCACTTCCCTGGCACCTCTACTGTTTCTCATCCTCACAGCAGACAAATTTAATTTTTAAAAATGGTATGGTATTGTTTACATGAAATAACTTTGGCATGACTCATCAGAACAGATTGAAACTTTATACTTCTAATGAAATTGATAATGCTCTCTAAGTTTAGGCTGAATATTTCCAAGTTTGCCAATTTACCCACATAATAAACTTTGAATTGTGGGATTCTGAAACATGTATTTAAACATTTTAATATGCCAGTTTTATTGAACAAATTTTCTTTGTAATAACTGGAAACTGCATCTTCTGCTCGGCTTCAAACTCGTGCATCTTAAAAAAATAATCAACTGGGCTGTGTAGGTAACAATTTGCCAATTTTATTGAAGAAATTTGAAAATTTTAAATGTTTTCTTAAAATAACTCTTCTTACAGGCATCAAATGTTTACTGGTGATATTTACTTGGATTAGAAACTTATGCATTGAAGTAAAAGGGGCTGGATTAATGGGATATGTGGGATACGTCTCTCGGAACGCGCTGCGACCGAAACTACTTGAGAAAAACTCAATTTAAGCTTTAATTATAATAACGTTTCGCTCATGTGGAACTTTGTGAAGCTGTAAGGAAAACTTGAACGAGGAGATAATTAAGTAATGAGGGCGTCTCGAAGGAATTGTAGCCGGGAAAATGGCAGCCAAGAGGTGTGAGTCACATTGCATCATGAATATTGTATGAGGAGCCTCGTTTAAGGAAGTCCAGGAGCCGCTCTGGTTGAGTATCTGATTAATGGAGCTCAGCCGCTGATGTGACTTGTGATCTGCTGCAATTTGTTGGGGATAGTTAAGTTGCAAGTCAGGTAAGGTAACATTCAGCCATCTTCCTCAAAGATTGTGTCAAGTGTAGCTCTTGTACCATCCTCGTATCGCGAACATAATAATACCCACAAAGTTACTATATTTTCTTGAGACAAGCCATTCATACGTTAACACTTATTATAATTGCGGTATATTCAAAACAAGTACTAGTAGTGATATTTACACAGCACTTTAACCATCTATTTACGTACTGCTCATTCTGCGGTTATTTTTTTTTTTGTTAGGGCATTTGGAAAAAAAACAATTAAGGGTATGGAGGCAGCAAAACAAAAACAGTAAAAAAAAATAAATCAACCATAATTTTTAAAGGGGTGGACGGGTAAGCCAGTGGAAGGCCTCTGTCAGATTACCAAAAGGTCCAGCGGCGGGTCATCGTTTGACTAAGACCCGCGTCAGGAAACGCTCTTCCTGTTTCCTGACAAACCTTACCTAACCTAAACAAAAACACAGAGATAGAATGGATACTATAGAGAATAAATGGAAAACGTGGGAGTATACAGGGGAGGGGAAAACCGTAGGGGAGGTGCGGGAGACTTTGAGAATGTAAACAATTGTAAAGATCAGGTCCAGGAATTTGCCGAGCAAGAGGAATTTGGCAAGGTGAAGATTCCTCTACCCCTGTATCTTCGTGTTGGTGTCCGTGGTAAAAAAAAAATAGTGACTAACACAGGTTCCTACACATACTGGAAGGACATAGATCCGAAGCCAGTAGTATCAACTTCAATCATCACAAAGGACACCATCGTACAGACCTTTTGCTCGGTAAACTTCTCGATTTGATATTTACAGTTGTTCACATGTTTAAGTCACCCCACACCTCTCCACCTATGTTGAAAATTTTCTTCGGATTATTAATCAGGAGGGTTAGTGGCCTAGTTAAGCCATGTCATAAGACTCTTATTTCCAGTAAGATCCTTTTTAATCCTCTCCCACAGGAACTGACTCACGAGTTAGTATGACATACCACCACCTTGTTATTATATACCATAAATGTAATGATACAGTGGGGTACCGCCCAGGTACCTACTTACTGCTAGGTGAACAGGGGCAGTAGGTATAAGGAAACATGTCCAAAGTTTCCACTCGTCAGGGAATCAAACCCCGGTTCCTCTACAGATTTCAAAAAGCTTAGTCACTAACTTTGCGTCTGGTTTAAAATTTCTTTGTCTTTTATACCTCTTACGGCCAATTATGGAGGCTATTTAAGTGCCTGTCGTCAAAATAAAAATATGCTCTCAGACCACTTACGTTGGTGTCAACACCAAGCTAATCTGATATTCAAGACAGGCAATAAACTTTTATTTCAAGTGTGTTTATGGGTAGTTATCGCGTGGTGAACAAATATGTAGGTGAGGCCTAACATGCCTTACCTGCTGCTCACGTCATCAACAGCAATTAAAAATAATTACTTAAATAATAAGAGACGCAGTCAGACGAGTGTATCGTGCGAGAGCCTACCAAGAGAGGGAGGGTGAGGTCTTAGTTGCTGAGCGCTTCAGTACTAACAAACTGGGCTAGTCCCTCCTACCTTGTATAGAACCTAATTAAATTAAGGCACTAGACTTGTCCTCTCCTTTCTCGGACAGAACACGACTAAACTAAGGCAATGGACTAGTCCTTTCCTAAGATGGAAAGAACCTGATTGCCTCCCATTACTTAGGCACTTTATGATCCCTACGGGATCATAATAATAATAATATTATATGGCGAGAAAAACTTATTTTCTCCGAATACATACATACTAAAAAAATATAATATATATATATATATATATATATATATATATATATATATATATATATATATATATATATATATAATATATATCAATGCACCACGCAGAAACATGCGGGTATATACAGAGAAAGATCGCAGTCAGCAGGACTCGATACTGCTACTGAGACGGTCCGGATTCCCAGGCCACGAATGCCACATAACTGGGTAGAGGTCAGAACATACAGGAGGAGATTGAAATAGCTTGAATCCATGCTTGAAGCTCACTGACGTACTCGGGCTGGGAAAGAAACATGGCTTGTGAACCAGGCTACCCAGCTTATGTGGCATTCGTGGCTGAGTGGATAAGAGCGCTGAACAACTACTGTGAAAAAAGTGAAATTACTTGATTTGCATATTGTGATATCACCTGTTTAGTGTGATTTTGTTACATACACACACTCGACCCCTGCAACCACAACTAGGTGAGTACACACACACACACACACACACACAACGACAGTACGAAAACGACATAGCATCGAAAGTCAAGTCTGACCCGAAGCTGTTGCATAGCTAGATCAGGAGGAAGACAACAGTCAAGGACCAGGTAATCAGGCTGAAGAAAGAAGGTGGGGAGCTCACAAGAAACTACCAAAAAGTATGTGAAGAGCTCAACAAAAGATTTAAGTATTTACAGTGGAGACAGAAAGGACTCCCGGAAGTCAGAATAGGGGGGTACACCAACAAGGAATATGCCAACAAGTTCTGGATGAAATACACACAACCGAGGAGGAGGTGAAGAAGCTGCTAAGTGAACTTAATACCTCAAAGGCGGTGGGACCTGACAATATCTCTCCGTGGGTCCTTAGAGAGGGAGCAGAGACGCTGTGTGTGCCACTTATAAAAATTTTCAACACATTCATTGAAACTGGACAACTACCTGAGGTATGGAAGACGGCAAATGTAGTCCCCATTTTCAAGAAAAAAGACAGAAACAAGGCACTAAACTATAGACCAGTTTCACTGACGTGTATAGTATGCAAAGTCATGGAAGATTATCAGGAGAGTGGTGGAGCACCTAGAACAGAACAAGCTTATAAACGACAACCAGCACGGATTCAGGGAAGCAAAATCCTGTCTCAAACTTACTGGAGTTTTATGACAAAGTAACGGAAGTAAGACACGAGAGAGAGGGGTGGGTAGATTGCATTTTCTTGGACTGCAAGAAGGCCTTCGACACAGTTCCTCACAAGAGATTAGTGCAAAAGATAGTGGATTATGCACACATAACAAGAAGGGCACTGCAATGGATCAGAGAATACCGGACAGAGAGGCAACAACGAGTCATGGTACGTGACGAGGCGTCAGTGGGCGCCTGTGACAAGCGGAGTTCCACAGGGGTCAGTCCTAGGACCAGTGCTATTTTTGGTATATGTGAATGACATGACGGAATGGATAGACTCAGAAATGTCCATGTTTGCAGATGATGTGAAGTTAATGAGGAGAATTAAATCGGATGAGGATCAGGCAGGACTACAAAGAGACTTGGACAGGCTGGAAGCCTGGTCTGGCAACTGGCTCCTCGAATTTAACCCCGCCAAATGCAAAGTCATGAAGATCGGGGAAGGGCAAAGAAGACCGCAGACAGAGCATAGGCTACGTGGCCAAAGGCTGCAAACCTCACTTAAGGAAAAGGATCTTTGGGTGAGTATAATACCGATCACATCTCCTGAGGCTCACATCAACCAGATAACTGCTGCAGGATATGGGCGCCTGGCAAACCTGAGAATAGCGTTCCGATACCTCAGTAAGGAATCGTTCAAGACTCTGTACACCGTGTACGTCAGGTCCCTACTGGAGTATGCAGCACCAGTTTGGAACCCACACCTGGTCAAGCACGTCAAGAAATTAGAGAAAGTACAAAGGTTTGCAACAAGACTAGTTCCACAGCTAAGGGAAATGACCTACGAAGAAAGGTTAAGGGAAATCGGCCTGACGACACTAGAGGACAGGAGGGTTAAGGGAGACATGATAAAGACATACAAAATACTGCGAGGAATTGACAAGGTGGACAGACGGGATGTTCCGAAGATGGGACACAGAAATAAGGGGTCACAATTGGAAGCTGAAGACTCAGATGAGTTAAAGGGATGTTAGGAAGTATTTCTTTAGTCATAGAGTTGTCAGGAAGTGGAATAGTTTGGCTAGCAACGTAGTGGAGGCAGGAACCATACATAGTTTTAAGACGAGATATGATAAAGCTCATAGATAAGATTTCTTCGGATTTTTAACCCCGGAGGGTTAGCCACCCAGGATAACCCAAGTCAGTGCGTCATCGAGGACTGTGTCTTATTTCTATTGGGGTCTTTAATCTTGTCCCCCAGGATGCGACCCACACCAGTCGACTAACAACCCAGGTACCTATTTGCTGCTAGGTGAACATGACAACTGGTGTAAGGAAACACGTCGAAATGTTTCCACCCGCCGGGAATCGAACCCGGGCCCTCCGTGTGTGAAGCGAGAGCTCTAGCCACCAGACCACGAGCAGGGAGAGGGGACCTAGTAGCTATCGATCAGTGAAGAGGTGGGGGCCAGGAGCTATGAATCGACCCCTGCAACCACAAATAGGCGAGTACGCGGTAAATTTTTAACCACCGCCCAAAGGATGGGTATGGGATGCCCAGGCAGGCACCAGACGAGCCTAGCCCATGGCCGGGCTCAGAGTAGAGAAACTCGAAACTCTTCAAAGGTATATCAAAGGTATATCAAAGGCATATTAGAGTTCTTCAGCTCACATACACACGCACACACATAGAAGAGTACACAAAAACAATCGACAAGTGCCTTTGACAATCATTAACAAGCACAACAGGCCAAGTACTAAGTAATGACGTTATCATGTCAAAGGAATTAAGTTTCTTGTATTATTTAATATCCATTGTGGAATAGTTATTTAATACCCATTGTTCATTAGTCATTATAATTTAAAAAAAAAAAAAAAAATATATAGGAAAAGTATTGGTATCGGCCGAAAATTGGGAATCGATATCGAGCCAAAATGTTGGTATCGTCCCATCTGTGTATATGCACTCTTAGTGGTGCATATACACATGTAAGTGTGTATATGCACTAAGAGTGCATATATATATATATATATATATATATATATATATATATATATATATATATATATATATATATATATATATATATATATATATAATATATATATATATATATATAGACATACAGCACTCGGTGTATATATCCTGTGCAGGAAAAATATCGAAATAATCACCGTAATGCTCAAAGATATGAGTAACGTGGATCTGAAATATACAAGTTGTATTATTATTAGAGCAATGAGCGTTGGGAAGCAGGCTGGTAGTAGCGTGGTCCTCGTGGCCACCACCTGGCCATGTCTGGCTGCTCCCTCGTGGCCACCACCTGGCCATGTCTGGCTGCTCCCTCGTGGCCACCACCTGGCCATGTCTGGCTGCTCCCTCGTGGCCACCACCTGGCCATGTCTGGCTGCTCCCTCGTGGCCACCACCTGGCCATGTCTGGCTGCTCCCTCGTGGCCACCACCTGGCCATGTATGGCTGCTCCCTCGTGGCCACCACCTGGCCATGTATGGCTGCTCCCTCGTGGCTACCACCTGGCCATGTATGGCTGCTCCCTCGTGGCTACCACCTGGTCATGTATGGTTCTCCCTCATGGCTACCACCTGGCCATATATGGCTGCTCCCTCGTGGCCCCCACCTGGCCATGTATGGTTCTCCCTCATGGCTACCACCTGGCCATGTATGGCTGCTCCCTCGTGGCCCCCACCTGGCCATGTATGGTTCTCCCTCATGGCTACCACTTGGCCATGTATGGCTGCTCCCTCATGGCCACCACCTGGAAAAGTATGACTGCTCCTTCGTAGCCACCACCTAGCCATGTATAGCTGCTACCTGTGGCTACCACCTGGCCATGTATGGCTGCTCCCTCGTGGCCACCACATAGCCATGTATAGCTGCTACCTGTAGCCACCACCTGGCCATGTATGGCTGCTCCCTCGTGGCCACCACCTGGCCATGTATGGCTGCTCCCTCGTGGCCACCACCTGGCCATGTATGGCTGCTCCCTCGTGGCCACCACCTGGCCATGTATAGCTGCTCCCTCGTGGCCACCACCTGGCCATGTATAGCTGCTCCCTCGTGGCCACCACCTGGCCATGTATGGCTGCTCCCTCGTGGCCACCACCTGGCCATGTATGGCTGCTCCCTCGTGGCCACCACCTGGCCATGTATGGCTGCTCCCTCGTGGCCACCACCTGGCCATGTATGGCTGCTCCCTCGTGGCCACCACCTGGCCATGTATGGCTGCTCCCTCGTGGCCACCACCTGGCCATGTATGGCTGCTCCCTCGTGGCCACCACCTGGCCATGTATGGCTGCTCCCTCGTGGCCACCACCTGGCCATGTATGGCTGCTCCCTCGTGGCCACCACCTGGCCATGTATAGCACCTCTCAATTTACGATGACCAGCTTGCACAGTAGGTTCCTATTTCTTTCACAGTCCTTTTATGGATCTCTTCCCTTGTCATGCCACGGCTTGTGTTACTACTAGTACTACTACTATATTGCTACTACTACTACTTTTTTTTGCTACTACTACTACTACTATATTGCTGCTGCTACTACTACTACTACTACATTGCTACTGCTACTACAGTGCTACTGCTACTAGTACTACTATATTGCTACTACTACTACTATATTGCTACTACTACTACACTGCTACTACTACTACTACTACTACTAAGGGGCACACCCCTTAGGTGAGTACAAGACAATTACTGCTCCAGTCATGCAAGTAATTTAGGTCTGGGGTCTGCCAGTAATGCTGAGCTCAATTCAATGTTAACATTTAACTCAACATTCTATTGTTATTATCAAGATAAAATGTGGTAAAAATGGTATAAAATCACGACAAGTTGATGAGTAAGACACACATGCAACAGATGGATATCTCCACTGCTGAAACGTTTAGCCTACACTAAGCTTCTTCAGTCAAATACAGAGTATGTATAGGATGAAGGCAGCAGTTCGATCTGCCGTCCATTTTTTCTGCTTATTCATTGTTTCAGTATCCGGTTCCTTACTGTCCTCTGGAGAAGATGGTAAGGAAAAGGATACTTGAGCACTTAGAAAGAATAAGATTCTTTACAGAAAACCAACAAGATTCAGGAATGGAAAAACCTGCCATGCAAATTTGCTAGAATTTTATGACAGTCATAGAGATAAATCGAGAAATGCAGGGTTTGGGTGGATTGCGTGAAAGCATTTGGTATAGTACCACTCCAGAGATTAGGCCACAAATTTGACGAATGAGCAGGGATAAAAGGCAAGAGTCCTCCAGTAGGTCAGGGAATATCTGAATGATAGACGGTAAACGGTAACAGTGAGGAATGACACATCAAAATGGGAGAGTAACGAGTGAGGTTCCGCAAGGATCAGTACTGTGAATACTACTGCTCCTAATATACGTGAATGACCGAGTCCTAAATGCCACTGTTTCCGGACGATATACAAGTAATGAGAAGAATAAGATCATGAAAGGAGAAGATAAACTTCAGGTAAATCTTCATGCCTATGATCCATATTCTTCAAGACTACGGTGTTTTTCACCAACTCCAAGGCGGAGGGACTAATTACCTCGTCTTTTGTATATAGTTCTACTGTCTTCCCATTAAGTCCTTGAGTTTATATTGATAAAGCCACTGGATGGCGAAACGTCTACAAATTAAGATATCCAAATGTTTCACCTGTGTCTAATTCTGAGGGAAAGGAGATCAATTCCCGGCACGAGAGCAAAAGTTGGGTGTTTCCTTATAACTGTTGCCCCTATTCACCTATCAGTACTGAAAGTATATGTTTATGTGTAAGACAACTAGTGTGGGTAGCATCCAGTGGAAATAAGACAGTCCTCGATGACGACCTGACTATACTGGGTTATCCTCAATTATTAATCCTCTGGGTTAATAATCCAGACAAAATATTTTTTCACAAATGACTTCTTGACCTCTACCCGAATGCAAGGTGATGCGAATTGAAAAACATCAAGGGAGGAGAGATACTGCAAGTACTCGACTAAAAAAAATAGATATGAATCAAGCTTTTCTGATACATTTGTTTTTTTGAAACACTCGAAACAGAATATGAATCCTTGTCGAGGTTTCAGGTGTGAAAAGTAGTTACAATAGCATAACCTGACCGCCGGATAAGTCACAGTAATTGGTACCGTCGCATTAAAACAGGGTGGAGCAAGATAATTACTAGTTCATAGTAGAAACATTAGTGGGCGGAGAAACGACCATGATTTGCTGTGAGGAGCGAGATATGCAAACACCCAGCTGGGACTAGGCGGTAAGTAAGTTTTTTCAGGTATACACAAATACAGTTACATATATTATCATACACAGCAGCATATGCGTAGAGAACCTAGGATAACCCAAAAAAGTCAGACAGTCATGGTGTGTCGCTGTCAAAGTTACAATAAGTTGATCACATGAACCACTCAATTTATATTACTACTCTGAAAAAAAAAGTGTACAAATTGTGGAATTTTGACGATCCTAACTTTCCTAATCACAATAAACTAACCTAATACATCTCTAGAGTTGAAGCATACACATGGAACCATGAAAACTAGTACACCTTCTACGTAGCAGCAAAACTGAAGATGGTTCTCAGTTACATTAGTTACAGTACAACAATGTAGTAACCATAATTAAAAGCGTAGCAGGCATCCTATCGTGAATACACTTTGCTAAACAAAAGAAAATTTCAAGATGTATTATGAAATCCAGAATATATAGTGAAGTGTTCCTCTCGGTGTTTATACAAATTAGTCTACTTTAATCCTCACTGAAGATATTCAAGTAGTTTTGATATTAGTGTGCAAGTGAAGTGATGTCTTAATGACCCACAAATTAACTTACTCCCTCTTACGTTCTTACTAGGCTAACAAGTCAGGTTGAGCTTCCTTGAGTCTATTCCGCTAGGCGATCCATTTACGCGCCCCGATAAGATCGATAATGATTTAATAAGATAATATGCCTGCCTGATAATATTCATGAGAATTTAATAGGGATGTTTCAGGACACATGCTCAATATATGAGCAGGTTTAGCGCCACAAGTTCGACACCTGATTACACGCTTGTCGGCTGTTATCATTTAATAACCCACCCTCTTGTGCATTTTATATTATATATACAGACTAAAAGAGGGTGTCTGGACATCAAGTGTAGGTTCAGACGAAACTGGAGGGTACTTTTACGTGGCAATATAGTTGATTAATGGACATGTAAGTTTGGGTTAACAGATCATTTACAACGAAATTTTGTGAAAGGCGAAGTACTAACCTTATAATGCTTTCATTTAATATATCATTATCATTACAATGTTATCTAAACTTCTGATTAAAATTCTGAGGCCTACTAACAAACTATCAACATCAATACAGGACACAAGAGCCAGGGTCCTGTTTACTAACACTATCAACATCAGTACTGCGCCTTCCAAAGAATGCCAGGTCAGTGCCTTCACCCTTTCCTACGAAGATAGGCTAAAGGCACTCTTGCGCTTTCTGGAAAGGCGTAGAATTAGGGGTCTGGATATAATTAAAGTGTATATTTGGAAAACAGGGACAAATAGAGGTGGTATAAAGTGCGTGTTAAAAATATCTAACCAAGACTCGCAGCAATGGATTAAAGTTAGAGAAATTTAGATTTAGAAAGGATATACGGTAGCGTTACTGATGCAATAATTGTGCAGCTTTAAATATAGGTTGGACGGATAAATGAGTGGGTGAGAGTTAGACCTGCCTAACATGGGTCAGCAGGCCTACTGTAGTATTCCTTCATTCTTGTGTATCTGACCGTAGGTTTTAAAAAAATAAATTTCTCGCCACAGTAAAACTGATAATTCTGAGGAGATTATATTTTTAGAGCTGAAGACAAAGCTAGTGATGAACTTAGGTACTTACCATAGGCGACGCAGGTGGGGAGGATACCCAGCCACTTGTCTCTCCTACAGAAGAGTCTGTTACTGAAGTCTTCGCCCAGTCTGTAGCCAAACTCACACTCATATACAGCCTCAGCGTACTTGTTGTTAGGAGGAGCTGGGTTGGTCACACTGCACATCAACACATTACAAAATTGTTATAGAAACTGTCAACTTTAAAATAATACAGAAAATCAGCAGTGATAATAAGCATAAACCCGTTCTCAAAATACGTCGTTCGTTTTGCAACGCGTTTACTTGTTAATTTCTGAACGATCCAAGCAGCGTACGACAATGAATAATTATTTTAGGCCAGGCTGCTTTAACTTATCCTACATTTACACGTAGTTTATCCTACATTTACACGTAGTTTATCCTACATTTACACGTAGTTTATCCTACATTTACACGTAGTTTATCCTACATTTACACGTAGTTTATCCTACATTTACACGTAGTTTATCCTACATTTACACGTAGTTTATCCTACATTTACACGTAGTTTATCCTACATTTACACGTAGTTTATCCTACATTTACACGTAGTTTATCCTACATTTACACGTAGTTTATCCTACATTTACACGTAGTTTATCCTACATTTACACGTTCTTTATCCTAAATTTACACTTTCTTTATCCTACATTTACACCTTCTTTATCCTAAATTTACACGTAGTTTATCCTACATTTACACTTCTTTATCCTAATTTACACGTAGTTTATCCTACATTTACACGTTCTTTATCCTACATTTACACGTGTTTATCCTACTTTACATGTTTATCCATTACCTGTTTATTCTCACTGGTGTACTACCTGTGGTATATAGCACGTGATGTGATGTCATGGTGTTATCCGTGACTGGCGTAGGTTGTGTATGCAGACTGCGTGTGTGTGTGGTATGCCGTGACTGGTGTGTGTGTGGTATGCCGTGACTGGTGTGTGGTATCGACTGGTGTGTGTGATGCCGTGACTGGTGTGTGTGGTATGCCGTACTGGCGTGTGTGTGTGGTATGCCGTGACTGGCTGTGTGTGTGGTATGCCGTGACTGGTGTGTGTGTGGTATGCCGACTGGTGTGTGTGTGTATGCCGTGACTGGCGTGTTGTGTGGTATGCCGTGACTGGCGTGTGTGTGGTATGCCGTGACTGGCGTGTGTGTTGGTTATGCCGTGACTGGCGTGTGTGTGTGGTATGCCGTGACTGGCGTGGTGTGTGGTATGCCGTGACTGGCGTGTGTGTGTGGTATGCTGTGACTGTGGTGTGTGTGTGTGGTAGCCGTGACTGGCTGTGTGTGTGGTATGCCGTGACTGGCGTGTGTGTGTGTATGCCGTGACTGGCGTGTGTGTGGTTATGCCGTGACTGGCGTGTGTGTGGTAGCCGTGACTGGCGTGTGTGTGGTATGCCGTGACTGGCGTGTGTGTGGGTATGCCGTGACTGGCGTGTGTGTGGTATGCCGTGACTGGGTGTGTGTGTGGTATGCCGTGACTGGCGTGTTGTGTGGTATGCCGTGACTGGTGTGTGTGTGTGGTATGCCGTGACTGGCGTGTGTGTGTGGTATGCCGTGACTGGCGTGTGTGTGTGTGGTATGCCGTGACTGGCGTGTGTGTGTGGTATGCCGTGACTGGTGTGTGTGTGTATGCCGTGACTGGCGTGTGTGTGGTATGCCGTGACTGGTGTGTGTGTGTGGTATGCCGTGACTGGCGTGTGTGTGGTATGCCGTGACTGGCGTGTGTGTGTGGTATGCCGTGACTGGCGTGTGTGTGTGGTATGCCGTGACTGGCGTGTGTGTGTGGTATGCCGTGACTGGCGTGTGTGTGTGGTATGCCGTGACTGGCGTGTGTGTGTGGTATGCCGTGACTGGCGTGTGTGTGTGGTGCCGTGACTGGCGTGTGTGTATGCCGTGACTGGCGTGTGTGTGTGGTATGCCGTGACTGGCGTGTGTGTGTGGTATGCCGTGACTGGCGTGTGTGTGTGGTATGCCGTGACTGGCGTGTGTGTGTGGTATGCCGTGACTGGCGTGTGTGTGTGGTATGCCGTGACTGGCGTGTGTGTGTGGTATGCCGTGACTGGTGTGTGTGTGTGTATGCCGTGACTGGCGTGTGTGGTGGTATGCCGTGACTGGCGTGTGTGTGGTATGCCGTGACTGGCGTGTGTGTGTGGTATGCCGTGACTGGTGTGTGTGGTATGCCGTGACTGGCGTGTGTGTGTGGTATGCCGTGACTGGTGTGTGTGTGTGTGGTATGCCGTGACTGGCGTGTGTGTGTGGTATGCCGTGACTGGCGTGTGTGTGTGGTATGCCGTGACTGGCGTGTGTGTGGTATGCCGTGACTGGCGTTGTGTGTGGTATGCCGTGACTGGCGTGTGTGTGTGGTATGCCGTGACTGGCGTGTGTGTGTGGTATGCCGTGACTGGCGTGTGTGTGATGCCGTGACTGGCGTGTGTGTGTGGTATGCCGTGACTGGCGTGTGTGTGGTATGCCGTGACTGGCGTGTGTGTGTGGTATGCCGTGACTGGCGTGTGTGTGTGGTATGCCGTGACTGGCGTGTGTGGTGGTATGCCGTGACTGGCGTGTGTGTGTGGCGTGATGGCGTGGGTATGCGACTGGCGTGTGTGTGGTATGCCGTGACTGGCGTGTGTGTGTGGTATGCCGTGACTGGCGTGTGTGTGTGGTATGCCGTGACTGGCGTGTGTGTGGTATGCCGTGACTGGCGTGTGTGTGGTATGCCGTGACTGGCGTGTGTGTGGTATGCCGTGACTGGCGTGTGTGTGTGGTATGCCGTGACTGGCGTGTGTGTGATGGTATGCCGTGACTGGCGTGTGTGTGGTATGCCGTGACTGGCGTGTGTGTGTGGTATGCCGTGACTGGCGTGTGTGTGTGGTATGCCGTGACTGGCGTGTGTGTGTGGTATGCCGTGACTGGCGTGTGTGTGTGGTATGCCGTGACTGGCGTGTGTGTGGGGTATGCCGTGACTGGCGTGTGTGTGGTATGCCGTGACTGGCGTTGTGTGTGGTATGCCGTGACTGGCGTGTGTGTGTGGTATGCCGTGACTGGCGTGTGTGTGTGGTATGCCGTGACTGGCGTGTGTGTGTGGTATGCCGTGACTGGCGTGTGTGTGTGGTATGCCGTGACTGGCGTGTGTGTGTGGTATGCCGTGACTGGCGTGTGTGTGTGGTATGCCGTGACTGGCGTGTGTGTGTGGTATGCCGTGACTGGCGTGTGTGTGTGGTATGCCGTGACTGGCGTGTGTGTGGGTATGCCGTGACTGGCGTGTGTGTGGGTATGCCGTGACTGGCGTGTGTGTGGGTATGCCGTGACTGGCGTGTGTGTGGTATGCCGTGACTGGGTGTGTGTGTGGTATGCCGTGACTGGCGTGTATGTGTGGTATGCCGTGACTGGCGTGTGTGTGTGGTATGCCGTGACTGGCGTGTGTGTGTGGTATGCTGTGACTGGCGTGTGTGGGGTATGCCGTGACTGGTGTGTGTGTGTGGTATGCTGTGACTGGCGTGTGTGGGGTATGCCGTGACTGGTGTGTGTGGGGTATGCCGTGACTGGTGTGTGTGGTATGAGCGAAAATGTGTATAGAATGCTGTGACTGGCGTATGTAATATGAGTGAAGACTTGTGTGTGGTATGAGGTCTTATGTGTGGTATAAGTGAAGACTTACGTGTGGTATGCTGTGACTCTGGCATGTCTGACCCTGGGAGGTGGCAGGTAAAGAGCGTCTACCTCAGAGATGACACAAGACTGGTCCAGCTCTGTGAAGTCGATGTCCTCAGTCTCAACAAACCTAACAGAGGTACATCAAGAGGTAAATAACACACAGAGGTGTATATTTATATTTCACAGGGGCATGTACAACAAGGGGTTTAGGGGTTAATATCTTAAGATATATACACCAAGAGATATATGTCACACGGTATATACACTGAGGGGCTTATATGTATGGATATTACATTAAAAAGTCTATCTCACAAAGTGAGATATACTTTGTTCAAAGTATAGTTTGTTTGATGTCTTATCAGTCGAGATTTTCGAGGGGTTTAAACAAAACATTCTGATATACGTAATGCCACAGAAAAAACGTTTCTCGTGTAGAATGGGTCTTTCCTGGTAATGGTACACCAAACAAGTAGAGTTCAAGATAAGGGAAGTGACCCTAGGAAAGTGACATCTCACCTGGTATTCTGCGAAGTTTCTCCTCCCAGCAGCCTGTCTGTAGGGTAGCCTTCTGGGAGACCCTCAGGAAGCTCTCCCTCAGTGTTGGGACTCTCAGTGTAGGTTTCCATTTCGTCTAGGTAACTGTAGTCGTCGTCACCGAAATCTTCCTGCTCCACTGGAGTTTCAGCAACTTTCTTCTTCTTGCCTTTCTTCTTTTTCTTGTGTTCCCCGTCAAGTATATCTTTACCTCTCTCGAAATCAGTGAGGAACTCCTCCTCAGCGAGGCCTCTGTACGGCGACTCAGGAATGAAGTCTACTATGGTGCCTTCTGGTTCTCGTCCCTCAATGGTGTACCGAGGCTCGGCGGCACTATAGGTAGAGTCTTTTGGATAGCCGGTGGAGAGGGGAGGTGTGTCTGTACTTGTGGTGGTGGTGGTAGAAGTAGTTGTGGTTGCTGGGGGTTGTGTCCTGGATGAGTCACTGTCCTCGTCAGAATTTCCAGGTTGACTCTCTCTAGAACGCTTTCCTTCATTCTTCCTCCTCCTCTTGTGTTCTTCAGGTATGCTTGGTAGGACATCGTTAGCGATCTGATCTTGGTTGTTGTTGTTTCCTTCACTGGCTGCTATGCTGGGTCCGTCGCTGTTAGTATCCAAGGAGTTCAGGTCATTTTCTAAGAGACCGCTGTTTCCATCGATATTATTCTTTTTCCTGTCCTTTCTATCTTTCCGTCTGTTTTTACCTAAGGATTTTAAGATTAAAAGCTTCTTAAAAATATGATGAGAAAATAATTCACACAAACAGTAATGCCATTGATTTTCTTTCAAAATGACTATTTGTAATATATGAATCATGAGTTCTGATTCTATTGCACACATTGCAGTGCGGTCCAGTCCAGGGACTGGGCCGCAAAGTTCTGAATTGCAAAGTTCTGGTTGCAATCTTAACGAGTTATTTATGCAGACATGAATTAGGTCACAAAAATATTACATTGTATTGTAGCAAGGTATACTTGTAAAAAAGTTCAAGTGGTTACGCGTTATTTACAGTAGGCAAAGTCAGGGCATTTTTCCAGAATATGCCACTGTCAATAATATACTTTGACATTTCTTGAACATTTCTGAGTGAGTTGTCCCTGAATTTATTCATTTTTATCGCATTCCAGAACATAATGACTCAAAGTGTGACAATTGTCCATCTTGCAAAGTTTACATTTAGTTTCATCTACATCATCAGGTGGTAGTGATTTAACCTGCCAGAGATACTTGTAACTCAGCCGGAGGCGGGGGGTAGTGACATCCAAGAGTCTGCTTATTTTGTTGGATGTACCATAGACACGTGGCTCCTCCTGCATGATAGAATGATAATCGATGGACTCACTGGTGTCAGTCTCCCTCAATAAAGTCAATGAAGTCCAGTTGAAGTCCTTTTCATGTTACTGTTTTCAAACTGCTGACAGCCCAAGACTGTAATCTACTCCTTTGGCAATTCATCAGTTCTATCACGCATCTGAAGACCAAAGTGAAATGGAATCCACAGGTGCACTCTGACTCCACTGTCCACAATCCTACCATACCTGTCTCTGACTTCTGATACAAGCATACCACAATTAACACTCAAGCAAGGAAAAATGTAAATTATGGAGTAGTAAATCCACAGGGGTCATACAGAGCTTGGGGAATGGGAGGCATTCAGGCTTGATCCAAGGAAGGGGAATATAGCTCTAATCCAGTAGATAAAAACACCTTCACTATCATTATGCTACCTTTTTTTTTTTTAAAGCACAGCAAACCTAAATAGAAGATGAGGGAGAAGAGAATAAAATAAAAGAGATGATTAATATCTTCACGCAATAAGGGGCACCAAATATGAATTAGACATTATAGGCAAAACAAAAATAGAATCAAAAGTTCTTCACTGCCACAGTGGTAGAATATATAAATAAGCAAATATTACTAAGAAAACAAGGATAACATTCAGAACACATGACAGGGACGCAAGCAGTGAACACATGACAGGGACGCAAGCAGTGAACACATGACAGGGACGCAAGCAGTGAACACATGACAGGACGCAAGCAGTGAACACATGACGGACGCAAGCAGTGAACACATGACAGGGACGCAAGCAGTGAACAACACATGACAGGGACGCAAGCAGTGAACACATGACAGGGACGCAAGCAGTGAACACATGACAGGGACGCAAGCAGTGAACACATGACAGGGACGCAAGCAGTGAACACATGACAGGGACGCAAGCAGTGAACAACACATGACAGGGACGCAAGCAGTGAACAACACATGACAGGGACGCAAGAGTGAACACATGACAGGGACGCAAGAGTGAACAACACATGACAGGGACGCAAGAAGTGAACACACAGGACGCAAGTGACAACAGCAGGGACGCAAGAAGTGAACAACACATGACAGGGACGCAAGAAGTGAACAACACATGACAGGGACGCAAGAAGTGAACAACACATGACAGGGACGCAAGAAGTGAACAACACATGACAGGGACGCAAGAAGTGAACAACACATGACAGGGACGCAAGCAGTGAACAACACATGACAGGGACGCAAGAAGTGAACAACACATGACAGGGACGCAAGAAGTGAACAACACATGACAGGGACGCAAGCAGTGAACAACACATGACAGGGACGCAAGAGTGAACAACACATGACAGGGACGCAAGAAGTGAACAACACATGACAGGGACGCAAGAAGTGAACAACACATGGCCGGCAGCAAGTGCAACACAACACACAATGTGCTACCAGCAATACTGAAGAGAAAGCAAAGTTGCAGAACACGCTTCTGTTAGGGTAATGTTTGGATTTGTAATGTGTGTGTGTGTGTGTGTGTACTCGCCTATTTGTGGTTGCAGGGGTCGATTCATAGCTCCTGGCCCCGCCTCTTCACTGATTGCTACTAGGTCCTCTCTCTCCCTGCTCCATGAGCTTTATCAAACCTAGTCTTAAAACTATGTATGGTTCCTGCCTCCACTACGTCACTTTCTAGGCTATTCCACTTCCTGACAACTCTGTGACTGAAGAAATACTTTCTAACATCCCTTTGACTCGTAGGAGTCTTCAATTTCAAATTGTGACCCCTTGTTTCTGTGTCCCCTCTCTGGAACATCTTGTCTCTGTCCACCTTATCTATTCCTCGCAGTATTTTATGTCGTTATCATGTCTCCCCTAACCCTCCTGTCCTCCAGTGTCGTCAGGCCGATTTCCCTTAACCTTTCTTCGTAGGACAATCCCCTTAGCTCTGGGACTATTCTTGTTGCAAACCTTTGCACTTTCTCTAGTTTCTTGACGTGCTTGACCAGGTGTGGGTTCCAAACTGGTGCTGCATACTCCAGTATGGGCCTGACGTACACGGTGTACAGAGTCTTGAACGATTCCTTAGTGAGGTATCAGAACGCTATTCTTAGGTTTGCCAGGCGCCCGTATGCTGCAGCAGTTATCTGATTGATGTGTGCCTCAGGAGATGTGCTCGGTATTATACTCACCCCAAGATCTTTTTTCTTGAGTGAAGTTTGCAGTCTTTGGCCACCTAGCCTATACTCTGTCTGCGGTCTTCTTTGCCCTTCCCCGATCTTCATTACTTTGCATTTGGCGAAGTTAAATTCAAGGAGCCAGTTACTGGACCAGGCTTGTAGCCTGTCCAAGTCTCTTTGTAGTCCTGCCTGATCCTCGACTGACTTAATTCTTCTCATTAACTTCACATCATCTGCAAACAGGGACACTTCTGAGTCTATCCCTTCCGTTATGTCATTCACATATACCAAAAACAGCACAGGTCCTAGGACTGACCCCTGTATAACCCCGCTCGTCATAGGTGCCCACTCTGACACCGTCACGTACCATGACTCGCTGTTGCCGCCATGTCAGATATTCTCTGATCCATTGCAGTGCCTTTCCTGTTACATGTGCTTGATCCTCAAGCTTTTGCATTAACCTCTTATGAGGAACTGTATCGAAGGCCTTCTTGCAGTCCAAGAAAATGCAGTCTATTCACAACTCTCTCTCGTGTCATACTTCTGTTACCTTGTCATAAAACTCCAGTAGGTTTGTGACACAGGATTTTCCTTCCCTGAAACCGTGCTGATTGTCGTTTATTAGCTTGTGTCTTTCTAGGTGCTCCACCACTCTTCTTCTGATAATCTTCTCCATGACTTTGCATACTATACACGTCCGTGATAAAGGTCTGTAGTTTAATGCCTCGTCTCGGTCTCCTTTCTTAAAAATTGGGACTACATTTGCCATCTTCCACACCTCAGGTGTGGAATGTATTGAAGATTATTGTTAATGGCACACACAACATCTCTGCTTCCTCTCTAAGGACCCACGGAGAGATAGATGTCTGGTCCCACCGCCTTTGAGGTATCAAGTTCACATAGCAGCTTCTTCACCTCCTCCTCGGTTGTGTGTATTTCATCCAGCACTTGTTGGTGTACCTCCCTATTCTGAATTTCTGGAGTCCTTCCTGTCTCCACTGTAAATACTTCTTTAAATCTCATATGTGTGTGTGTACTCACCCAATTGTGGTTTCAGGGGTCGAGAATCAGCTCCTGGCCCCGACTCAGCTCCTGTGTGTGTGTGTGTGTGTGTGTGTGTGTGTGTGTGTGTGTGTGTGTGTGTGTGTGTGTGTTAGTTACCATTTTGTCCTAGCCTGTGTGTATGTGAGATAGTGTGATTGTGTGTTGTGTGGGTCTTGTGTGTTGTGTATATGCTTACCTCTTCTAAAAGCTATAGAAGGATCCTGCCTCTGCTACTCCGCTGTCCAAGTTATTCCGCTTCCTAACTACTCTAAGACTGAAGCAATACTTCTTAACATCCCTGTGGCTGATTTGCGTTTTCAGCTATGCTCTTGTGTTCCTGTTTCCCGTCTCCCGAATATCCTGTCCCTGCCTACCCTGTCAATTTTTCTCAGTATTTTGTACGTTGTCATATCGCTCTTAGTCCATTTTTCCTCAGTCATCACGCTTAAGTCTCTTAATCTCTCGTCGTAGCTCCGGGACTAGTCTCGATGCACAAATCTGCACTTTCTCCATTATTCTGACATACATAAGGTGTGGGTTCCATACTGGTTCTGCATATTCCAGTATGGGCCTGACATATGCCATATAAAGTATCGTGAATGACTCTTTACTTTAGCTCTTGAAAGCTTTTCCAGAAGTGTCTTTGCTGCAGCAGTGTTGCATGCAAAGAGTACATCACTAAGGATCTAATGATCGGGGCCCCATCATCAGATCAGCACCTAGGTTCAGGCAATCATAATGTGGATCTGGCAATGGTAAAGGTGACGTGGATTCCACTCACATGTTTACCACTGTCACTTCCACTGCGTGCTGGTTGATGCACGGTTGTTTATTGTCTCTTGATTGTATATTGTGTACATATTTGTATAAAGCTATACTTGGTGAAGGAAAATACAATTTAAAGTTATTCTACTGTGTTTACTTTGCTCCAAGCTCCCTTTTACACTCAGGATAACAGGCCTTGAGATCCTGAGGTTGTAATAAGCAGTTATTTGTTGATGTGCATCTTGAGTGACATGCTTGGTGCAATGCTCACCCCAGGATCCTTCTCCTTAGTGAAATTTGCAGCTTTTGTTACCTCTTCCTGTCCCGAGCCTATACTCAGTCTGATCCGGAATCATCTTTGTCCATCCTAAATTTTCATACCTTCGCACTAGGGATTAAACTTTGGTAGCCACTTGTCAGACCAAACCTGCAGCCTTTCAACGTCCATTTGGAGGCTTTCCTGGTCCTCATCTGATTGTATTCCTCTCATTAGTTTCACATCTGCAAATGAGGATACATCTGACTCCATCCCTTCCATCAAGTCATTTACGTACACAATAAATAGTACCGCTCTTAGTACTGATCCTTGGGAAACCCCACTTATCACATTCATCCATTCCGACACCTCTTCCAGGACAATCACTTTGTTTCCTTCTTGTTAAGTATTCACAGATGTATTGCAGTGCCTTCCCTGTCATTCCTGCTACTCTAGTGGTTGTAGCAGTCTCTTGAGCGGTACTGTGTCAAGAGCCTTCTTACCTTCTCTGTCGTATACGTACACGTTCCTTTCTAAGTGCTCTACACTCTTCTGATGATTATTATATTTAAGAGGGGAGGGCTAAACCCATAGTTATACAATGCTCGGGGAATGGGAGGCATTCAGGTGTGGTCCAAGGAAGAGGAGAGCAGGTTCATTTCCTTGGATCAAGAGTCCCTCGCCGGCTTCAAGGAACCTCTCTTGAGGGTCTTCTCCTGATACCTGAAAATCTCCATAACCTTACATAATATGCAAGTCAGGGACACTGACCTGTAGTTTAATGCTACCTGTCTGTTCCCAGAAATACTGGGACTACATTTTCTGTCTTCCACACCTCTGACAGTTGCCCTGTGTCGAGTGACTTGTTGAAAATTGTTGCTTGTGGCTCAAAGTGATTCTCTTTCCTCTTTCAGGACCCACGGAGAAAATTTTCTGGTCCCACTGCCTTCGAGGTACCTAGCTCACACAATAGTTTCCTCACCTCTTTCCAACTTTCACTGGTGCAATCTAACTCTTTTGCTCTCTGATATCCAGATTTTCTCCTCGACGAAATAGGAAGTTGCTAGTCAAAGAGGTAGAGTGCATCAGCAAGTACTGGTAACAATGCATACGACAGAAGAGGTAAGGAAACTACTGTGTTATGTGTGTAGTGTGTAGCGTGTGTTGCATGTGGGTGTAAAATCAAGGTTTTTGCTTAGTATCTGAGAGTACACTTTCAAAGTATGTACTAAGTTGAATAATACATGAGAGAAAGTAGACAAAAAAACTTGTTTACCGTTGTTCCTTCCTTGTTTACCATTTTTGTTCCGCCTCTCCTTCCTCTTCCTATTCTCCCTCTTCTGCTTCAGTATCCTCACCAGGTCCTTCCTGCGCTCTGCTACCATCTGGTTGATAGACACCCCAGCAACATTTCTATTATGATTGACCTCGTTCAGCGAGCGGTCCTCGTTCAGCGAGCCGTCCACACAGTCAACAGCCGTCGCCTGTTGTGGCTGATGGAGCCAGCAACAGCAAGTACATTAGAAGGATGAACGGCACAATACTGTGGCTGCAACAAATCACCCTACGGTCTTAGAGCTTCCAAATGAATTTAATTGTACTATGATGCTGAGGGTAATACCAACAACTACGGTAGTGGGACGTTTTAATGGAACAACTTGTACTGGGACAACGTTTCTACTGGGACAACATTTTTATTAATACGTTATTATAGGGACGTTTTCATTGTGAGGTTTTTACTGTGACTTTATTGGGACAATATTTTTATTGGGAATTTTTTTACTGACGTTTCTCTTAAAACGATTATTCGCTCAGGGAAGAACGAAATGTTATCCCAATCAAGGCCTTGTTCTGCATATTATCATACCCAAAATAATAATAAAAATAATAATAATAATAATAATAAATAATTTACACACCTCTTCACTAGTCTTCATCTTCCTTCCTTTGCGTTCCTTCCTATCTCTCTTTTTGTCCCTCTTCTCCTTCCTCTTTCTCTTCCTCTCTTTCTTCCTTTCAAGTCTAGCCAGTCGCTCACTGTCTCCCTGGTTGCTAGGAGTGGTGCTAGGAGTGGTGCTAAGCGTGGTGCTAGGCGTGGTGCTAGGCTTGATGCCAGGAGTAGACTGGGTCCCTGTCACCACTGGTGTGGTCTCTGTGTCTGCTGTTACTGTCGATGTGTCGACACTAGATCCGTCGACCTCAGCCACATCCGTCGACTCCTGTTGCCGATACACACCAGGAAAAAGTGAGGCAGGTTAGCTGGTTCATGGGGTTTGAAGCCTATCGACTACACGAAATTTATAAACGCTACAAATGACCTGTTTCTCATCAGTCAAGAATACTTTAATCACTTAAATGGCGATTAAATCTCAGAATACACTGAGAGTCATTCACATCACATATATATAATTTAGCAAAATTAGCTATACCAGCACTGTTTTGCTAATTTATACGAGTTACATAGTGAAAGCACCTTTCTCATATTCCACTACACTGGTTGAGTTACATACAGTACATATATTGTAATGAATCTGTGAGCTTGAGCTGGGAGACTTCAAAAGGTACCCAAAGAGTAACTAAATAACATGATATTCTCCCTCTGACCCACTATACTTGCAATCCCTCCTCAATATCTAATGTTTATAAACATAACTATAATTTTTAAAGGGGTGGATCGGTAGGCCAGCGGAAGGCTTCGGTCAGATGACCAAAAGCTCTAGTTGCGGGTCATCATACGACAAAGAGCCGCGTCAGGAAACTAGTTTCCTGACAAAACTTACCTAACCTAGCCTCCCTCAGTACACCCTGGTGTTGCCGAGTTGTTCTCAACCTAGCGTTCAGCCTAGCCTCGGCACACCACCTCTCTCCTGTGTTTCCTCTTCTAACCTTCCCTTGTTCACCTAAGCCCCGTCCCCTCAGGTAAAAATAGTTCATGGGGAGATGATCGATCAGATTTTTGCCACCGAAGTGGCTAGTTTATTGTGCACCCCATATCCATCCTGTGGACGGTAGTGCAAGAGTAAATGGATACACAAAAGGCCTAGGAAAGTTATATTCTACATTATCCTTCAGGGTACTTTTCTACGATAACATATCAACTTTATCATGAAGGAGTAATCCAGTGTGTGATGGTATCCATAACAATTGTACATTAATTCCCCTTTTTCCGGATTTTTGAGTATCTACACCTGGCTTCTCTAATAAGCATATTGTTAAGTCATTATGTGAGTCAAGAGCCTTCAGCGATGTCACAGAATCAGTAATAATGAGTCAAGCTCTGTCATAAGTTAGCTTTAGCTCCATTAGGATGGCAAACAATTCAGTCTGCAGTGTAGACGCAAAGTTGTTAATTCTTATGCCTAACTCAACAAAGTTCCTATCGTTCTTAATTAACTAGGGAGGCGGCAACACTAGCAGGTGCAGACCTGCCAGTATATTCCTGCTTAGATCCATCACTGTATGTAACTTGTGATAAATTATTACTACCAGTTAGGCGAGAAATTTCTTCTTGAGCAGTTGCTTCTGTAAGTTATTTAACGAAGGGATTACTAGTAATGAGCTTGATCGTGTAATGAGCTTGATCGTATAATGAGCTTGATCGTATAATCAGTCAGTGATACAAATCAAAAAGATCAGAAAAACTAAGTAAAAAAAAACAAGATGGCTCCCACATTTTTCAGGAAGTCAACGCTCCAGCACCACGTAAACATCAAGGAGGCTTTCTGTATGTGAAATATGTCAATTAAGCTTATATTCATAGACATAAGGATTGTCATTGTTATATGTAAAAAGTTAATATGGAGATACAGTTTTATGAAATTTACGACTGATACCAGGGTAAATCAGCGATGCCAAGGTAAATCACAGGTACTACGATACATATAATTAATATTAGCCAACACGCACACCCTCAACACGTAAACAATTCAACTGACAATTACAGACTCAAGCTGAAACCATCGTTAAGTCTACTAACCTGCTCCTTGGACTTTCTTCCTGCTGGAGTTTGTGCCTTCTTGCTCTTCTTCTGTTTCCTCTCCCTCCTCTTCTTCCTCTCCCTAATTTCCTGAAGCCTTCTCAATCTCTCGTTCTGACTGTTCTCTACATTACCTACGGTTTCTTCCCTGCTGGGTCTTCTAGCCTGCCCCTTGATATTGTCCTCCTTGAGGCTGTCTCTTGTGGTCGAGGATGACTGGACGATGTTGTAGGCGGTGATGACATGCTGGTCATGTTGCTGCTGCTCCTCCAAGGTTGCTGCTACCTCAGACACACTCTCCCTGACACACCAAACATTTCAAACTTATATTCATCTATAATACACCTTTTACAAAATATTGTCAATATGCTGGTTAATGGTTAGTTAATTGGGTTTAAAGCCTATCGAATACATGAAAGTCATCAGGCTCAATATCACCTGTTTACCAGTCATTTGTTTTTCATTTAGCAAATCTGAACAGATCAGCAGTGCGCTGATATTTATTACAAATAATAGTTAAAAAAAAAAAAAGCTAAATACCAATATTACGTCTCTAAAATTGGAGACAGAAATAATCTGTGTAAAATGAGAGAGAGAGAGAGAGAGAGAGAGAGAGAGAGAAGAGAGAGAAGAGAGAGAAGAGAGAGAGACAGAAAGAGAGACAGAAAGAGAGAGACAGAAAGAGAGAGACAGAAAGAGAGACAGAAAGAGAGACAGAGAGAGACAGAGAGAAAGAGAGAGAGACAGAGACAGAGAGAGACAGAGAGGCAGACAGACAGACACACTCAGTGTAAACATTGCTGCTGGAGTGATAATTGATGTACACAATACAGTATGAAATACAATCTAAGAAAAGAATGATACGTTATTACCACTAAAAGTCATTGAACATATGTAAATGGGTTGCAATCTCTGCTGGAGTGAGACAAAAGTAATCCACATACGTTTCTAATGACGCTATTTAACGAAGTTTATGTAATAATGTTTTGATACGTATTCTGGTTTGTACCCAAGCAACCTAACTTTGCTTAAGTTTACTTAATAATTATTATAACTATACAGTGTATTATGATATGCCTAGGATGGTGAGGGTGGGTTGTGGTAGATGTTGTGAGGGTGGGTGGGTTTTTGGGTGTGAGGGTGGGTGGACGGGTGGGTTGTGCTGGATATATAAAAGTTTAAAAAAAAAAAACATGAACTCGACAGAAATGTGAATTTAAAAAGAGACGGAAATAAAATAGAAGGACATGTGTGTAGTGAGTGAACGATGCAAAAAATAATATTGATAAAAGTTGAAGGTGACTGAAGACGAGTGACTGTTGCAAAGATCACACCCATTACTGCATCATACATTATATAACTGCTGCAAGAACCACACTCACCATTACTACATCATACATTATATAACTGCTGCAAGAACCACACTCACCATTACTGCATCATACATTATATAACTGCTGCAAGAACCACACTCACCATTACTGCATCATACATTATATAACTGCTGCAAGAACCACACTCACCATTACTGCATCATACATTATATAACTGCTGCAAGAACCACACTCACCATTACTGCATCATACATTATATAACTGCTGCAAGAACCACACTCACCATTACTGCATCATACATTATATAACTGCTGCAAGAACCACACTCGTTTTGGGTCATTGGTCACAAGAGAAGTAAGGGTTTGATCTAAGACACAAAATCGCTGTTATTAACCGGCGTCGGCAGTGACAGGAACTCACACAACATATTAAGGAAGTATAGGTGCTATGACAGTCTTCAATCTTATAAATCAACTATTACTCTCCTTGGAACAAAGTCACAATACCGTGACTGGAACAATACCGTGACTGGAACAATACCGTGACTGGAACAATACCGTGACTGGAACAATACCGTGACTGGAACAATACCGTGACTGGAACAATACCGTGACTGGAACAATACCGTGACTGGAACAATACCGTGACTGGAACAATACCGTGACTGGAACAATACACAAATAACCCCTCACATACGTAGGAGAGAAAGTTTATGACAACGTTTCGGTCCGACTTGGACCATTTACAAATGGTCCAAGTTTGACCGAAACGTCGTGGTAAGTTCCTCTCTCCTATGTACGGGTTGTGTGTGTACTCTCCTTGCAGATTTCAACCTTACACATATAAAATGAAAGATGGTAAAAAAAAATACCACGGGCGGGGATTGAACTCGTGGCCTGGAGTTTTACGACTCACCAGCCACGAGTTCAGTCCCCACCCGTGGTATGGTTTGTTTGCAATCATGTCATTACGTTTTCGTGAGTCATGGTAAACAAAACATAAGTGTCAAATATATATCAGGGGAACATATCCGAAAAACTGCCTTGAATCAACACGCAAAACAACCTACTAGAAATGGACATATACTAGATTTAATCTACGTGAACAATGAGACATTAACCAGAGATAAAATCTAAAATCCAAACTCCATCCACAACATTAATGAAATTCTAAGAAGCTTAAAATCCATGCTTAAAAAACCTAAGAAATAACCATCGTGAAGGGACCTGCCTACCTGGAGGGTATTCCGGGGGTCAACGCCCCCACGACCCGGTCCACGACCAGGCCTCCCGGTGGATCAGGGCCTGATCAACCAGGCTGTTACTGCTGGCCGCACGTAGTCCAACATACGAACCACAGCCCGGCTCAGTAACTTTAAATATTAAAGTAAACAAAGAACTATCAGACATTCCCTGGGCAAGTATCCTCAGCACCATTAAACACCAGTGTATGAACAAGTTCAATACTGAATCATACACCCCTTGATGCTGGTGAGGGGGCTCTTGATCTAGGGAACTGGATCTGTGCTCCAGTTCCTTGAATTGGGCCTGAATGCCTTCCATCCCCCCTATAGGAGCTGCATAATCACTACGGGTTTAGCGCTTCCCATGATAATAATAATCATACAAGGTCTGTATAAAATACAGTTCACTGATAAAGTCTACAAAGAGATCAAATACTAAAACAGAATATAAGATGATCACAAGTCACAACAACATAAGAAAGAAGGAACACTGCAGCAGGCCTACTGGCCCATGCGAGGCAGGTCCAATTCCCCCACCGACTTAAGCCAATGCCTTGATCTGGTCAGGTCAGTCACATTCACTTCAGCACTAGCTAGTCAGGTCCAACTCACATCCATCCACACCCACTCATGTATTTATCCAACCTATTTTTGACACTACACGGAAAGATGATGTACACCGAGGGAATACCGTGTACAGCAGACACACTAAGTTTTTTTTAACACGCCGGCAGTCTCCCACCGAGGTATGGTGACCCGAGAAAGAAGAAACACTTTCACCATCATTCCAGAGACGCGACGATACTACAGTTCAGATAATCCTCCAAACTGCAAATATCTTCACTCATCCTTCCGAGTGTAGGTACAGTACTTTCCACCTCTAGGACTCGAGTCTGGATAACCGGTTTCCCTGAATACCTTCAGAAATTTTACATTAAAGAAAATACACTAAAATATTTATACCAAACAAAAGACACAAAAAAAGAGCAAAACGCTGTACGGGAAAATAAAACCAATCCAAATAATTTCTCCACATACGCAAAATCAAAGTAAAAAACTATACCTCGAAAATTGACCCACCAATCACAATGACGAAAAATGAACGAAATTACGAAAAAATATTAATTAATGTTCAGAAGTCCAATGAACAACAGTAGAGTCGAGGATACAAATGTTTTTTTAATTACCTCTGCCAAACCTATAAATTATATATGTGACATATATGCATATCTCTCAGAATTCAAAAAATAAATTGACGTACCCATACATGCAGCACATGGGCCTGATTCCTGCAACTCTATAAATAAATTGCAAAATGCCTCTAGCATAAGTACTTGGTATTCTCTGGAGAAAGAGCTTACATGTAGACGAAATCCCAGAGGCCTTAAGTTGAGAGAGCTTGTGAAGGCAGCATTATAGTTCTGACAAAACAAGGTAAAGTGGGCGCCAAGTTACTAACTTTACGACAAAACATGACCTACACTACACAATTTAGAGTGGATTTAGAGAGGGAAAATCATTCTTGTCACAAGTACTAAATAATTATGACAAAATCATCAAGGCTTTGGAAAGAAACCAAGACGCAAATGCTCTTAAAGAGGCATTTGCGAAATTTGATCATGGAAGAATAGCCAATACAATGATGTTAATTGGTATAGGTATAACAAAAAAAATAACTTTGCTCATACATCTAGAATATTATTGGTGTTTGACGCTGTGTTAAGCGCCTCAGGCTGGTTTGCAAGGATTGAAAAACCTTGGAAATTAGCCACAGATATTAAAAAGTGAAAATTATTAGGCAATAAACATTGTTGAGCGAGAGATTCTATCATATTAGATTAGAAAATTATCAGTAAAAGTCAAGGATTAAAAACTTGCTATTATCAACTACTGAATGATGATACATTTACAAAGAGGCAGTGTTATGTTGAGCTAGAAGTGAAGGGTGAGAGGACAGAGACGCCGGCACATGAGAAACATCTGCCACCACTCGACCCCCACAACACTGTCACACACTTGAGGTTATACTTAAAAGATTTAATTTGAAGTGGAGGAAGAATTCAGATGTTGGAACTGAGCTCGAGAGCCAAAATTTTCTACAAATGCACCACATGTTAGTGGCTTTCTTTTGTGCTTAATATTTTATTACACGTAACTACACTTTATAATACAACAGAAAAAAAATAAAGTTTGTTTTAGAGAGTTACCCATAGTTGTCCGACTATGAACTGAAAACGGAGGCCAATAAATTGACTACAACAATTAATCAGGATTATTGAAAGATGGGAAACTAAGAGATGCGAGTAAGAACTAACATAATCCTAAAGATATAATCTAAGAACATTTCGGCATCGCTGAGCTCCGCCATTACGGCAGATTACCAAAAAAAAAATTGTTTAGGACTGGTATGGATTACACAACAGTGACTGTAACCATTAACTACTTGATAAATTATAACAAGATAAAACCTTTTAAGGTAGATAGGAGAAAGAGGGAGAGAGTGTGGTAGGAAGGTGAGTGAGAGTGTGTGTGTTGCACTGACCATTAAGATAGGCAACTCCAAGAATCCACAGAACAATTGAGCTATTATTCGTGCTTCTGTGTGACTAATGGTACAAGTTTGACCGAAACGTCGTCATAAGTTTCACTCTTCTATGTGCGGGGGTTATTTGTGAATTAATATATACACGATATAGAGTCAAACCCACAGTAACCAGTGACAACCACAGAGCAACAGAGTTGTCTTGGTAACACTGGACGTGCTCACACTCCAGTACTTCACTGGTAACACTGGACGTGCTCACACTCCAGTACTTCACTGGTAACACTGGACGTGCTCACACTCCAGTACTTCACTGGTAACACTGGACGTGCTCACACTCCAGTACTTCACTGGTAACACTGGACGTGCTCACACTCCAGTACTTCACTGAGTAACACTGGACGTGCTCACACTCCAGTACTTCACTGAACACTGACGCTCACACAGTACTCACTGGTAACATGGACGTGCTCACACTCCAGTACTTCACTGGTAACACTGGACGTGCTCACACTCCAGTACTCACTGTAATGACTGCTCCACCAGTACTTCACTGGTAACACTGGACGTGCTCACACTCCAGTACTTCACTGGTAACACTGGACGTGCTCACACTCCAGTACTTCACTGGTAACACTGGACGTGCTCACACTCCAGTACTTCACTGGTAACACTGGACGTGCTCACACTCCAGTATTCACTGAACACTGATCACACTCAGTACTAAACACTGGAGCTCACCCAGATTCACTGACATGGAGCCACTCCAGTACTTCATGAAATGACTGCCCCTCAGATCCTGGTAACACTGGACCAGTTGTACCTACGTCACACTCCAGTACTTCACTGGTAACACTGGACGTGCTCACACTCCAGTACTTCACTGGTAACACTGGACAGTTGACTGCACACTCCAGTACTTCACTGGTAACACTGACGGTACAGATTGTGACTCTACACTCCAGTACTTCACGTAAGAGCTCAACCCACAGTAACGGACAGTCTCACACTCCAGTACTTCACTGAGTAACACTGGACGTGCTCACACTCCAGTACTTCACTGGTAACACTGGACGTGCTCACACTCCAGTACTTCACTGGTAACACTGGACGTGCTCACACTCCAGTACTTCACTGGTAACACTGGACGTGCTCACACTCCAGTACTTCACTGGTAACACTGGACGTGCTCACACTCCAGTACTTCACTGGTAACACTGGACGTGCTCACACTCCAGTACTTCACTGGTAACACTGGACGTGCTCACACTCCAGTACTTCACTGGTAACACTGGACGTGCTCACACTCCAGTACTTCACTGGTAACACTGGACGTGCTCACACTCCAGTACTTCACTAGTAACACTGGACGTGCTCACACCAGTACTTCACTGGTAACACTGGACGTGCTCACACTCCAGTACTTCACTGGTAACACTGGACGTGCTCACACTCCAGTACTTCACTGGTAACACTGGACGTGCTCACACTCCAGTACTTCACTGGTAACACTGGACGTGCTCACACTCCAGTACTTCACTGGTAACACTGGACGTGCTCACACTCGAGTACTTCACTGGTAACACTGGACGTGCTAACACGCGAGTACTTCACTGGTAACACTGGACGTGCTCACACGCGAGTACTTCACTGGTAACACTGGACGTGCTCACACGCGAGTACTTCACTGGTAACACTGGACGTGCTCACACTCGAGTACTTCACTGGTAAGTACATGTGAAAAATCACCTGGTAAGTGATACAACTTCCACCAAGGTTCCTATGTATATATCTGCCCTCTTACGGTAGGGTCGTTAACTTTCAGTTAGCATTATGTAAATACTTTCTTCAACATTATATTACGTCGGTGTTAACATTCGCGTCTACATAAGTAACGACGCTCACACGTCGGTAAGGCCGCGGCAACGATTAAATTACGTACACATTATTGCTGAACATGGCAAAAAAAAAAAAAAAAAAGCATAGAATTGTAATATACCTGCTTGTCTTCTCCCACAAAATTGATGCTCATTTGATTTGTGCGTGGCGGCGTTGCTGGTGGATGGGGAGGGGGGGGGGGTTGCTACATCTTGCAAAGACATCGAGTTTTTACACAATCTTGCGGACTGAATTGATTAACAGTGAAAATAAATTCAGGAACTGTGTAACAATCGAAGTATTTCGGTGGATACGCCATCAGAGAGGTATTCCCCGTATGCCATAATCTCCGCACCTCGTACCTCAATATACACCAGAGGCATGGTAGTAGCGCCTCACAACCCTGAAGAGGCGGGGAAGTTCCACCTCAACTCCCTCCACAGGTGGAAAAATAGACACAAATACAGTATGGAAAAATAAAAACAAAAGCAGTATAATGTGATCCTTTATTGACAACGTTTCGCCCACACAGTGGGCTTTATCAAGTCACAAACAGATCCGTTTGTGACTTGGGAAAGCCCACTGCGTGGGCGAAACGTTGTCAATAAAGGATCACATTACACTGCTTTGGTGTTTATTTTTCCATTGTGTCGGTATTTTATACCATTTTTTTCCACAAATACAGTATAATGAGATCCTTCAATAATAATAATAATTTCTACAAGTACATGATGCAATGTATACAGACCTAGCAGACATCAGTGACAAATTAGGTCAATTTTATCGCAGGACACTACCCACACCAGTCGACTAACACCCAGGTACCTACTTACAGCTAAGTGAACAGGAACAGGTGTCTTATGGAAACACTCCAAATGTTGAGTACGTTTCGCCCACATAGTGGACTTCAAGTCACAAGCAAATTATCTGTGCCTTGATACAGTCCACTGTGTGGGCGAAACGTATTCAGTAAATGATTGAATTATACTGCATCTGAGTTTTGCCAACGTGTCGATATTTTATACCAATTATCTCCCTCCAGAGATCTAGCTCAACCCTCCCAAAAGGTCCAGTAGCTGGCGATCAACACCTTCAAAAGGCCTAGGAGCTTTACCTCAAAACACTCATGAAGCACTTACAGCTTAAAACAACCACAAGGCCCAGGAGTTGTAGCTCAACACAGGCACAGACCTGGAACTCAACCCAAAACAGTAAAACTATTTATGAAATAGAAAATCCAGAACGGAGGAAACGAAAGTTACTGTTGTAACATATCTCTTCCTGTTGTAACATGTCTCTTCCTGTTGTAACACGTCTTACGGTGGGGATTTCCCATAAACTATTCCTAATTCCTGCCTGGGACACTCGCGTCGACCTTCAGGCCACTCGTATTGGTGCGACCTCTCACCCTGCCTCTCCTATTCTTCCTTCCTCCTCCCTCACACACACACAAACTCGGTTAGCATACACACTTTGTCGTCATGGTGAATTCACGGGAGTATATCTGAATTTATATATACATATATATAAACATTAACCGGCACTGCATGCTTATACAAGCCATTATGAACACACATGCAGAACAACATTACACTACACAACACACTTCAAAGAGCCATTAAGATGGCCATCTCAGACGCCGTTAAAATGAAACCAACGATAATGACCCCACATAAAAGCATGTGTAAATAATAAGAACCATAATGCACAAGAGGTCAGCACACTCTTCCCTGGACCGTCTGGGACACCCGGGGGCACCAACGGGCGCCCACGGGCACCAAGAGGTGGGCAGGGACACTGATGGGTGGGCAGGTGCACACACGGATGGGCAGGGATGCCCATGGGTTGGCAGGGGCACCCAAGAAGGGAGTGAAAGGGTAAGTGCACACGGTCGTACTTTAGCCAGACTGGCATTTATAGTAACGCCAGGGCGGGCGAAAGCGGAATAAATCACAGCTGGATCCTCGTACCAAACACCTCGAATGGGAGGTGTATATATTTTTTTTATATCTAGCGAAATTGATACATCTGCAGTGTGCTGCTACTCCTTTCTCTATGAAACTTAGATTTTAGGGATTTTTAGAATTTGCCGAAGCAGCTGCTAGTTTATTGTACATCTCATATTTTTCTATGTACACCAAAGGTCTAGGAACTAGACCACCAAAAGGATTAACAGGAGTACAGCTGAATTTATATCTACAATTGTCTTATGTGTTACAAGCAAATTTACGATATATACTTAATATGTCTGGCATCTTATTTTCATTAATAAGATACCTTGACATATCACAGGTTATTATAAGATCTCTATGTTCTTCAATAAGTGGATAATTAAGCACACACTTACAAAAGTGACCATAAGGTTGGCCACATACTTGACATTTGGTTTGATCATCATGTGTGTTTCTGCCAAACTGCCAGGGTACTTTGGCTAACTTATCAACTTTATCATAAAGTAATAATTGAATTTGTGGCGAAATCCATATAAATATATAATAATTCCTTTCTCTATGATTTTAAATACCTATATGTTGCTTCTCCAATGAGCATGTTGTTAGTGTCATTATGCGAGTCAAGAGCCTTCAGTGATAACGTAGAATCAGTAATAATCATAGTCAAACTCAGTGTCGTAAGTTAACTTGAGCGCCAATAGGATGGCAAACAATTCAGTTTGCAGTGTAGACGCTCAGTTAATAATTCTTATGCCTAACTCAACATAGTTGCTATCGTTCTGAACTACTGAGGTGGCAACAAGGGCAGATGCAGCCCTGCCAGTAGACTCCTGTTTAGATCCATCAGTGTATATAACTAGTGAAAAATTATTACTAACAGTCAAGCGATAAATTTCTTCTTTGCAAGTGATTTAAGGAAGGTATTACTGGGAGGGACTCGCACGTATGTGATATTAAATGATCACATCATCCATGGAGAGGTTAAAACACTTGTTGTCTACAGTGATACAGTTCGTGCAAGTTATAAAACTTAATATAACTACATATTTTCATAACCCATTTAGATCTGTGTTTATTTACTTGTAGACATTTAGTAAGATTCATAGTTACAGTGTCTGGTTCATTTGTTAACATTCTAATACCAAGTACAATGTTAATCTCGACAATCCTATCACTGATACTAGAAACACCAAGAACCTTCCTCATATTGAGAACCTTCGTAGATTCAGGAGAACCAAGAATAAGTCTCAGGGCTTCGTGTTTACAGTAGCTCCAAGGACCGGAGAGAATTTTCCTTAGCTAATATTAACATGGGCGCAGCATAATCAATTTAAGTACCTAATATAAGCTATGTACATCATTCTCACTATTCTTACATTAGCACCATAGTTGGTGTTATATCCAGCAACAACTCTCAGATTATTTAGTCTATCTTTACAGTTTTTATTTAGTTTAGGTGTGATGGATTTATTGTAGGGTGCGTCTACACCAAGATATCTGTAATACATACACAAATAATCCGCCCATAGGAGAGAGGAGCTTACGACGACGTTTTGGCCCGACTTTACCTGATTTTTTTTCTCCCTTCTCCCTCTTCCCCTTTCCTCTTTCTCCTTTGGGTTTTCTTTCTTCTGCCTTGGGTATTTGGTCTATTATTATTATTATTCCCCCTCTGTGTTCTTGTTCCTACCCTTTGTGGGCCCCTAGCTCCCTTGCAGTGCTCCTCTTAGTCTTTGACAGACTCCACTACTACCTCTCTTCATCCTTTCCTACTACCTCTCTTGTCCCGTCCCTGTCTGCTGGCCTATATATACTCATAAGAACATAAGAAAGGAGGAACACTGCAGCAGGCCTGTTGGCCCATACTAGGCAGGTCCTTCACATTCCATCCCTCCTCTCCTTTCTGTTAGTGTGACTTTGTAAATGGTCCAAGTCGGACCGAAACGTCGTCGTAAGCTCCTCTCTTCTATGTGCGGGTTATTTGTGTATTGTTCCAGTCACGGTATTGTGCTTTTTTGTTATTTATTTTAAGATATCTGTAAGATTTAACGTAGCTGATGTTCTCACCTTGCAAACAGATGGGTGAGTCATGTCGTTTGCTTGTCAATATCTTAGTCTTTAATGAAGATACGAGACCTAGTCGATAGCATATTACTTGAACCTAGTTAAGAATGGTACTCATTTTTTATGGCTTTTTGTATGGACAATGTTATCAGCATATAAGTACATGTTTAGGTAAGGTATGCAGAACATAGCCGTGTTTTCATGTTATATTCCATCATACAGGATGGCGCTCATACTCAGCGTTAAAATGTGTCAGCCAGAGCTGGACGACTCCAGCAGTGTCAGCCAGAGCTGGACGACTCCAGCAGTGTCAGCCAGAGCTGGACGACTCCAGCAGTGTCAGCCAGAGCTGGACGACTCCAGCAGTGTCAGCCAGAGCTGGACGACTCCAGCAGTGTCAGCCAGAGCTGGACGACTCCAGCAGTGTCAGCCAGAGCTGGACGACTCCAGCAGTGTCAGCCAGAGCTGGACGACTCCAGCAGTGTCAGCCAGAGCTGGACGACTCCAGCAGTGTCAGCCAGAGCTGGACGACTCCAGCAGTGTCAGCCAGAGCTGGACGACTCCAGCAGTGTCAGCCAGAGCTGGACGACTCCAGCAGTGTCAGCCAGAGCTGGACGACTCCAGCAGTGTCAGCCAGAGCTGGACGACTCCAGCAGTGTCAGCCAGAGCTGGACGACTCCAGCAGTGTCAGCCAGAGCTGGACGACTCCAGCAGTGTCAGCCAGAGCTGGACGACTCCAGCAGTGTCAGCCAGAGCTGGACGACTCCAGCAGTGTCAGCCAGAGCTGGACGACTCCAGCAGTGTCAGCCAGAGCTGGACGACTCCAGCAGTGTCAGCCAGAGCTGGATTGATCCAGCAGGTCAGTGGCTTGCGATCATTATGTCAGCAGATACGTAGATTTACGAGCTGATGTTCTCACTGCAAACAGATGGGTGAGTCATGTCGTTTGCTTGTCAATATCTTAGTCTTAATGAAGATCGAGACCTAGTCGATAGCATATTACTGAACCTAGTTAAGAATGGTACTCATTTTTCAGCTTTTGTAGCGACCAAGCTGTTGGATCAGACTCCGGTTCAGTTTTATTCCATCTGGATCGTCTACCAGCTAGTGTCAGCCAGAGCTGGACGACTCCAGCAGTGTCAGCCAGAGCTGGACGACTCATTCAGCAGAGCTGGACGACTCACAGTGTCAGCCAGAGCTGGACGACTCCAGCAGTGTCAGCCAGAGCTGGACGACTCCAGCAGTGTCAGCCAGAGCTGGACGACTCCAGCAGTGTCAGCCAGAGCTGGACGACTCCAGCAGTGTCAGCCAGAGCTGGACGACTCCAGCAGTGTCAGCCAGAGCTGGACGACTCCAGCAGTGTCAGCCAGAGCTGGACGACTCCAGCAGTGTCAGCCAGAGCTGGACGACTCCAGCAGTGTCAGCCAGAGCTGGACGACTCCAGCAGTGTCAGCCAGAGCTGGACGACTCCAGCAGTGTCAGCCAGAGCTGGACGACTCCAGCAGTGTCAGCCAGAGCTGGACGACTCCAGCAGTGTCAGCCAGAGCTGGACGACTCCAGCAGTGTCAGCCAGAGCTGGACGACTCCAGCAGTGTCAGCCGCAGAGCTTAGCAGAGCTGGACGACTCCAGCAGTGTCGTGGGGACGTCCCGCAGTGTCAGCCAGGCTGGACGACTCCAGCAGTGTCAGCCAGAGCTGGACGACTCCAGCAGTGTCAGCCAGAGCTGGACGACTCCAGCAGTGTCAGCCAGGCTGGACGACCAGCAGTGTCAGCCGAGCTGGACGACTCCAGCAGTGTCAGCCAGAGCTGGACGACTCCAGCAGTGTCAGCCAGAGCTGGACGACTCCAGCAGTGTCAGCCAGAGCTGGACGACTCCAGCAGTGTCAGCCAGAGCTGGGAAACTTTAGCAAGTCAAGGTGGGTATCGTCAAGTATTCCACTAAAAGATCATCAGCTACGATAGTTTCGAAGGTCACCTTCCAGTAGAGCTGCAGTTACTATTACTTAGGAGTTTCCATATCTCAGGATGACCCATCCCATACACAGAAATGGAATTTTTATGGAGATATATCTATCATTCCAGAGCAGTAGGTGAGGGAAGGAGGGAGAATCCTAAAACCAAAGTTATTAGGTTTAAACCCAAAACACACACACAAATACACACACAAGAGATGCGGGTTTTTTATAAGTATTATGCAGGGAGCTGAGGAGTTGTTTAGGTGGTTCAGACATTTAGAGAGGATGAAACGAAATAGAATGATCTGGAGAGCGTATAAATCTATAGTGGAAGGCGGAGTAGGGGTCGTCCTGAGAAAGGTTGGAGGGATGGGGTAAAGGAGGTTTTGTATGCGAGGGGCTTTAGACTCGCAGTAAGCATGCGTGAGCATATTAGAAAGGAGCAAGTGGAGGCAAATGGTTTATATGACTTAACGTGCTGTTGGAGTGTGAGCAAAGTAACATTTGCGGGAGGGGGTAACGGGGAGTTTGAAGGGAAGGGGTAATGGTGAGAGAGGGGTAGGGGAGGGAGGATGGTCTCTTTCATGCACCTGAAGGAACCTTGCAGCCAGGGGGTGACAGAGAAGGAATGATTGTTTTATGTGTTGAGGGAGGGGGGGAGGGAGAGAGACCACTCATCACATCAGAGACCAGACAACAGGACCAGTACTGTTAGGTAAATGGACAACGTTTCGCTCTGTAGGAGCTTCGTCAACCCACCTTAGAGACCAGACACAACACAAGCAGTAGAGACCACTACCTAACAGACCAAACAGAGCACCTCACCTGTTGCTGGGTTCCCGCCCACGGTTTCTGCCCCTCTTGTGGGCGGGACGTCGTCTACGACCTCGTCCTCTCTGCCGTCTGGACGGTGTAGGCGCAATGGGTGGCGGCGTGGGCGTGGTGGGTGGTGCTGGAGTGCCTGCGGGGGTGGAGACAATCAAGTTAGATCTTGCATGACTGCTAGGGGACAACACCTGCTTGATGGCACTCTGCTAGAGTGAAACAATCTTCCTCTAGAGTGTGAGTGTAAAATACCCTAAAAATCAAATTAGTATTGTAATATTATATATATATATATATATATATACATATGTGTGTGTGTGTGTGTGTGTGTGTGTGTGTGTGTGTCGTGCCGAATAGGTAAAACTGGTCAATTAGCAAGAAAACTTTTAAAATTAAGTCCTTCCTAAAAAATTTAGCTTATACATTTAAAGATATATATTTTTTCATTTATGTTAATGTAAAAATTAATAATTTTGTACCAGAAGAACCTTAGAAAACTTACCTAACCTTATTATAACAAGCGCAATTTAATTTAGCCTAATCCAACTCAATATATTTTAGATAAGTTTACAATAATTTAATAATAAACAAACACAATGAAATATATTTTTTCGTTAGGTTCAGAATGATTTTTGCGAAATTATTGCATACGCTTTTCTTGCCTTATTCGGCAAGAGCGTTGCTATTTAAGCCCAAATCGCAAGATTTACCTATTCGGAATATATATATATATATATATATATATAATATATACATATATATATACATATACACATACATATATACATATACACATACATATATACATATACACATACATATATACATATACACATACATATATACATATACACATACATATATACATATACATATATACATATACACATACATATATACATATACACATACATATATACATATACACATACATATATACATACACATACATATATACACACACATACATATATACACACACATACATATATACATACATGCATACATACACCTATCCCTCTTCCCCTTCCGAAAGACATTATGTCAGATTAATCCCCTCCCCCCCACCCGTTGTAACCGTTAAAACACAACCACAACACTGTTACATTTGTATTTTTATGTGCGTTTATGTATGCGTGTCTGAGTGTGCGCGAGTGCCTGTGTGCACGCGCATGTCAACATGAATACATAGACATGAGTAATTCTGTAATTACTAATGTGTATGGACAGATCTATGCTTGTGGTGTTAATTTTAAGACAAATATTGTTGCTAGAGTTCACTGTTATTGTGAACTAGGTGTTAGCTGAGTACAGTGGGTCGCATCCTGGAGACTAAGATTAAAAGTTCACACAGGGATTACAAATCCTCTGGTTAAATAATCCCGACAAACTCTCTTCCTCAACAAATAAATGGAGAACAACCCGGGGATAGACATAATTACAACGTACAAAGAGGACACGACAGGTTTGAGAGAGGTGCTGCTTGGAAGCAGGGAACCGGAAACACGAAGATGTAAATAACTCATACTCTGAGTTATTTATATCTTAAACTTCCATCCTTTCCTCCTGTTTCTGGTTCCCTGCTTCCAAACAGCACCTATCAAATCTATCGTGTCCTCTTTGTACGTTGTACGTCATAATTATGTCCACCTCCCAGGTGGAATGACCTGGATGAGGAACGGATGGAAGTAGATACCAGCATACACAGTTTAAAACGCAGGTATGACAGGGTTCACGAGGTCAAGAATAACGTGACTGCTCGTAGGGAGGAGACTCGTACCTTCTCAGTAGCAACTAATACACTGTCAGAGAGCACACAGTCACCAACAGTCTGGCACCACCAGTCAAACTCCTGAAAATTTAGTTTCCTGACACTGTCCAGTCATGCCTTGCCAGACGTGTTACAGCATATATTTTTTAAATTTAGTTTAAAGTGGTTAAATATATCTTTAGAAGTTCATAGAGCCTAACGTAGCCCAATCTAACATAACCGAATTTTACGTAAAATGCAGTAAATAGTATGAGTGGCTGCAAAGAGTATGTTACAATTTATTCGGTGTTATGTCACACTCCCATATAGGCTGTCTCCCAACCAGCGAACCGGGTGCTAAGGGTTTAACGATCAATAGGGTACCCGTCGTTAAATCAGTACCTTGGTTCATTATCCAGTCACAGGCCAGCCCGCCAAAGCTGAAGCAACGTGGTTCACTTGTGGTAGGCATTGGCAGACTTGCCTAGCTGTTGGTTGAATACGGTGCACTCTCTGGCTTCTGCTTTGCCATCTGTCACCGTGTACACTTACTGTTCCATCTGTACATCTTTTACATAGTGTACATGTATATATCATCTGGTGAAGGCAAATATACTTTATAAATGAGTTTTGTTTCCTCCACATTCCCATTACGACCAGATCTCACAGGCCATTGTTGACCCGTGTTCGTAATAGTATGTATACGCAATTTTACAGGTGTTAATAAATTTACTTTGGAAATCAATGAAGAGAACCAATAATATTGATATAAGTGAAGTGAGAGCAGCCTGGGTGTAGGATGCCTGATACCCTCACTACAACTACTATTCAGTATGTCAGGGACTGGGACTCAGCTTATCACTGAGCCCTCCCACCAGTCCTCTGGCCTACAATGCCAACCTTCCAGTAAGGTGAAGGCAATATTATGAAGTCTCCTCCTATAGTCAAGATCGTCCGTAAAGGTTTTAAGATTGCTGTGAGGACCAGTGGGATTACTGACAGCACATCCATTACCCAGGTGCTACGGTGAGCTGTACAAGGGCGCACCAGGGGCTGTACAAGGGCGCACCAGGGGCGTGCAAGTGGTGTGGCAGGTTGAGGCTGTGCAACAGTGCTCGGTATTCAAGTATGGTAAGAGGGTAAAGATGAGTGAACTGGAAGGTGGTATGGAGTGTGTTCCGGGGACCAACGCCCTCGCGACCCCGGTCCATGACCAAGCCTCAGGAAGGCCTTGGTCCCCCGAGGCCCTTATAGAGGGATACTGACACGTGTCAAAAGTGGCCTAATTTGTAGACATGTTAATGGGCCAAGACAGCCTACAATGACACAAAAAGAAGGGAAACACTGACCACCTCAGGAATTAAAGGAAAACTCCCAAGTACACCCAAGAGAGAAGACTTAGCCTTACCCTCTTCGCTACACTGACAGACTTACACACAGTATATTATTATTATAATTATAATCAAAAGAAGCTCTAAACCACACCCAATATAACTACACACCACGACAAACTTCTCATTATGCAGATATTTATACTACTGCCAATACTCACAATAGATTACACAATTATCTAGATTTCTTTACAGAGCGAAGCACTGAGTGTGGGCTCATCGTATTCACAGATTACACCAAAGATTTTGCCTAAATGATAACGCCAACATTGCTACCCTGCCGAATAATCAAATCATTCAAAATCCGTGAATGTTAGTTGGACCGCCTCTCCTCCAATTAAGACTCACGAAATCGTATTAACCCGATTGCAAACAAATCAGGAAACGGGTGAGGCTTGAACCCATGGCAAGTGTGTCCTAAACCTCACTGGCCTAGTGGTAAGAGCACTGGCCTATGAGTTTTAGCACTCATTTGCCATGGGTTGAAACTCCACCCGTTCCCTGATTTCTCCTCCAACTAGGCGGTTTGTTAACTTACTAACATAAGTAGTATTTTAACAAACAGACGAATGGTAAGTCAAAACATGAACTGGAATTAAGACACTTGTGGAAAAAATCCCACTGGCAATAATGTTACCAGGTGAGTGCAACACGGTGAGTACAAGGCGGCGAGTACAACACAGTGAGTACAACTTGGCGAATTAACTCGGTGACGTGCACATCTAGTCACACTCTACATATAACACTCACAGCTATCACTCAGAGATCAGTGAGAATCCAATGTTCCCAAAATCAGTGGTACTAAAAACAATTTCTTCACTTACAGACACGTGCCAAGTGACCATCCCACGAACACTACTGACCGAGTGCAACAAGAGGCTGTACTGCACAAGTTTGCACACACTATAAAAACAATATTGGCACGCAACCAGCAAACAGACTGAAGAATTGGCTCAATTCACCATTGAGTTGGTTATGTCGAGTCGAGCAACTAGCATAAACACATTAGAGAGACTGTCAGCTCCAAGACATCTTTCAAGTACTTAACAGTCCTGTCTACAAAAAAAAAGTGACAGAAAGAACTCTAATATAAGCACCCAGGTCCCTCGTACATTTCTTTCGTTCTATTTGGTAATCTTAAGTTTTGTGTACAATGCCCCTTCAGAGTTCTTCATTCTTTCCATATCTAAGCAGTTGGAACGTGTCACCATTGAAGGTCATGTTATTCTCCACTGCCCACTGAAGGACATTTCTTATTCGTGTCTTCTACTAAGGTATTTTTCATCCTTTATTTTGCTATCATCCACAAATGATACGAAACTGTGGCGAGTGTTTTTATGTACGTACACTATAAGGATAAACAGTAAAGGCGCCAGGACAGTGCCTTGGGGTGCAGAGTTTTTTTTTTTACTTTGCTAATGCTGGATTTTGCTCTGTTTACTATTACCGTGTTCTACTTGTCAGAAAGTTGAAAATCCATTTGCCTACTTTCCCTGTTACACCTATCTCCCTCATTTCATATGGAATCACTCAATGATCGTATCTGTCAAATGCCACCGAGAGATCCGGTTATACCACACATGAGTTTTGGTTTTCTTCCAACGCCTCGTAATTCTATCATAGTGGTTCAATAAATATGACAAACATGATGGTCGTGCTGGTTTAGGTAGGGCAGGTTGTGCTGGTTTAGGTAGGGCAGGTTGTGCTGGTTTAGGTAGGGCAGGTTGTGCTGGTTTAGGTAGGGCAGGTTGTGCTGGTTTAGGTAGGGCAGGTTGTGCTGGTTTAGGTAGGGCAGGTTGTGCTGGTTTAGGTAGGGCAGGTTGTGCTGGTTTGGGTAGGGCAGGTTGTGCTGGTTTAGGTAGGGCAGGTTGTGCTGGTTTAGGTAGGGCAGGTTGTGCTGGTTTAGGTAGGGCAGGTTGTGCTGGTTTAGGTAGGGCAGGTTGTGCTGGTTTAGGTAGGGCAGGTTGTGCTGGTCTGTGTAAGTTGGCATCTCATCAGCCTTTCAATAGTTTCTACGATGCGGGATGTTAAAGCTACTGGTCTGTAATGTTTGGCTAGTGCTCTACTGCCATATCTGGTGTTCTAGATAACGAAGCTGGAGGTTCTCTCTCGGCTGGGCACTTTGTTGTAGCAAGGCTTTTCTCGATGATCTCGTTGACTTCATAATGTCTTAACATGCTATTCTTTGGAGCTGGAAGAGTTCGGACTATGCATGCCATATTTGTCAGATACCACTTAGCAGTAAATATACTTGTACTCAGTGTGAATAAGTGCAGCAAGACAGAGCCCCTGCAGTGCGAAGGTCACGATGTATGCCAGTTGAAGAGATGGGAACCGTTAAGAAAAAATAACTCGAGTGATGTGTACTCACAGCTAAAAGGACAAGTTCTCTATGTATCCTCCAACATAGCTGCAGAAGCCTTTTCTATGACGAAGCAATTCTAACAGGATTGTTTCAGTTGGTCTTATGCATGCTGAAACATTATCCCACCTGGTGTAGCTGGGGTCATCCATCCCTGCCAAACTGTGCATATGTTCTGGTAGAATTTTCTTCACCAGTTCAATGGATCCACTGGAGAAGGAGAAAGCTGGTTAAGCGAAGTGAGAGGCTGTACATAAGTCCAGTCCGCATAATCTGACTAAGGGTGGTTTACTCCTGTTGACTTTCGTCCAGGGAAAGGTTTAGTCCTTTTTCTTGCAAGAACTTCAAAAGTGCATCATACTCTCTCAGTCTGGGGCTGACAAAGAAGTAGAGCATCATGAAAAGTAAGTTAGCTTAGGGCGGGATAGACACCTGGTCGTAGGCATCAATCATTCTGGCTTACCTTCATTTTAAGTCAAAAATCTTTTCACAGAATCTCACCAGTAACATTAGACCCTAGTAGCGTAGCGAGGAGAGTAGAATGGGATCAATGACTGACTCTTTGCAGAGCAGCAGTGACTTGCCCAATAATGTTTTTCCAGAACACTAGTTTACATTTCGGGGGTTTAGAAAGAGGCCTATATTCTCTGCTGACTTGTCAGGTCCTCCGTGTACTTTTGGATGTGCTAACAGAAAAGGAAAGGGACGAGTGTGTCTCCCTGCTGGACACCTGCACTCCAGTCGGTGTCATACTCACCCATTATATATTATATTATATTACACACACACACACACACACACACACACACACACACACACACAGAATGTCAGTGTCAGAATGGCGCCTACACACGCCATTAACAACATCAACATTCTTCTAGGTAGGACACAATGTTGAAATTTTGAACTGATCAGAAGTTGCTTTCTAAAGTTATCAAATAGAACCAATTTTGAAATTGACCTATGTAAAATTTAGGAGAGGGCACACCTATACTTACCAATTGTTCACCAAACCTTTCCCTAGTTTGAGTTCAACAAAGTTAAAGATTTGAAGCCGATCGGATAAAGCGTTCTGAAGTTATAAACGAAGCCCTGGAGGAAGACCGTGGAAGAGAACACTGTACTTAAGGGGCACGTCAGTTCCTCTGTCTTCTAATACGTTTATTTTTCCACTATAATCTACCTTGTCCATAATTACTATCGCATTTGGGAAAAATAAACATATTAGAAAACAGGTAATCTCACGCGCCTCTTAAGGTGTCGGCTCAGGCATTAAGTCCCACAATATTTAAAGGTTCACTAGTCTCGTGTCAGCTAAAACGCTATAAAAATTGAGACTTTTTAATATACATATTTTTTTTTGCAGTTATATTCCATTTAAAATTCTGTACAGTTCTCTAAGAAAAATATTTGAGTGTTTTTTAAGGAAAGTTCAATGTGAGTAAACAAATCTATAAAACTAGAAAAATGACACATACAGTGCCCGAATTTAGTATAAAAATCCTCCCAGTGTTTGAAGCCTAGCAGAAGAGGTATTCTTTAGTTATCACATGGAAAAAAATGACTTAATATCGGCAATTTAAAATTCACATAGTTCAAAGTGAAAGCCAAGCTTTCTTTTAATAATGTCCACCAAAATGAAAGTTTGAAGTCTATCAAAAAAGATATTCTCCGGTAATTGCTCTGAATCCATCGATTCCAAGTTAAAAAAAAAAAGTCAAATTTGCAACTACAGTGTAAACTTAGTGTCATCCTTCTTATGGAATATATCACAATTAATATTTTGAAACCCATAAGACGAGGCAATGTCACTATTTTAAACAAAACTGACAAATTGAGACATGCTGCCCATTAAAAATGCAAACTTTCTTCCTGTGAAAGACACCAGAACTGAACATTTAAAATTCACCAGAACTGAACATTTGAAGTTCACTAGAACTGAACATTTGAAGTACACCAGAACTGAACATTTGAAGTACACCAGAACTGAACATTTGAAGTACACCAGAACTGAACATTTGAAGTACACCAGAACTGAACATTTGAAGTTCACCAGAACTGAACATTTGAAGTTCACCAGAACTGAACATTTGAAGTTCACCAGAACTGAACATTTGAAGTACACCAGAACTGAACATTTGAAGTACACCAGAACTGAACATTTGAAGTTCACCAGAACTGAACATTTGAAGTTCACCAGAACTGAACATTTGAAGTTCACCAGAAGACACATCCTCCAGTTATTGCACGGACACCAACAATTCCAAGTTTATTTGTTTTTAACTAATTTAGTGTACAAACATAACCAGTACACAATGTATACTTAATGGCACCATCCTGGCCCTAAGATGCTTCAGCCATTCACTACTGAAGCCTTTCAAAAGTATACTCAAATATATTTACCATTATTTAATGGAAATAAAAATTGTCAAACTATTTTACACGTAAACATTGTCAGAGGTGCTACACACTTGAGCTCCCCTCTCCACAGGTGCTACACACTTGAGCTCCCCTCTCCACAGGTGCTACACACTTGAGCTCCCCTCTCCACAGGTGCTACACACTTGAGCTCCACACTCCTTGAATTTGGACGCACCTTATTTTTTTTTATCAATACAAGTTAAGAAGCAAGACTTTTGGAAGTTATCGGAGCTCTTCATGAATCTTGGAATGGGTTTGTACACAACTTTCGTCATGGTAAACCTAAACATAAAGATCTTCCTTCAGGGATACGTAACTAGTATGACTTATTGATATTATGGGCCGTCTCCTAGGATGCCACTCACAGTACCACTAACACCAAGGTACCTGTGTACTGCTGGGTAAACAGCGGCACCAGGTTTAAAACAAACAAAAACAAACAAACAAACAAATTTTATTTCATTGCAGGTTACATGGGTATTGGAAGTTAAGCTGACTTCTCATTTGTCTTCACCTCATCTGCTGAATTAACTGTATTCTTTGTACCATATTATTATTAGTATTATTATTATTGGAAGCATTACCGCGCCTGGGACATGTCTTGGTAACTGTGACGGGTTCTTGGTCCAAGAAGTTGGATTTGATCTTTCCTCCCTCGGATCGAGTCTGACCACCTCCCATCCTCCAGGTGGTACATGACCCCTACTGGCTTAATACTTCACCTTTAATAATAATATATCTGACTCACGAAATCGTAATGACACGATTGCAAACAAACCCTACCATGGGTGGGGTTCGAACCCGCGGTCAGAGAGTCTGAAAACTCCAGACCGTCGCGTAAGCCACTGGGCCAGCTAGCTTCAATAACATTCATTCAACACAGTGGTGCCTATGCTAACCTTCCTATGGTGTAGAAATATACCTAGTTGGATGAATCTTATTGAAGCTAGCTGGCCCAGTGGCTTACGCGACGGTCTGGAGTTTTGAGATACACTAACCGCGGGTTCGAACCCCACCCGTGGTATGGTTAATAATAATATATATTATCGGACCACAGTTCATGTACAGGCTAAGATCTGGTTTAGAAAGACATGGGAGCAAACACTGGGACATATTTATTAAAAAACGTTTCGGTCCTGGAACCTTGATCAATATGTCCTAGTGTTTGCTAACGTGTCTTTCTAGACCAATTTGTTGGTATCTATTACCAAGGTTCATAGCAGGCTAAGATTTTATATTCTATCTCACCTTTAATCCAAGTCGAGCCTTATCCATCACCCACCATGATACCACCCACACCTGCCAGATCAACCAGGTTGTGGTAGATACGTGGGACAGCGGGTCACCAGCAGCAACAACCTGGTTGATCAGGCAAACGCCAGACGAGCCTGACCCACGGACGGGCTCATAGAAAGACTCTCGAATTCACCAAAGGTATAGGTATTTCCTGCTACATAAATAGGAATAGCAAGTGTAAGGAAACTCCCCTAACATCTCCACCCGCTCCAAGATCGAACCAGGGTCCTTCCGATGCGAGCCGAAGACGGTTACAATATTGCTACGGCCCATCTTTGTTGCAGCTGTCCAGTGAATCAGCACAGGTGTGTAGCGGTGTCACCGCACCAATGGGCAGGTGTGACACGAGAGTGGCAGCAACACTTAGCACAGGAAAGGTAGAAGACTACATTCCTCTGATAGGCTGTGTGATAGGCCACATAGGAAAGGGAAGGACTTCTCAGGCCCAGTGTATCTGATAGGCTGCCTCTGGTAGCGTCACCAGTGTATCTGATAGGCTGCCTCTGGTAGCGTCACCAGTGTATCTGATAGGCTGCCTCTGGTAGCGTCACCAGTGTATCTGATAGGCTGCCTCTGGTAGCGTCACCAGTGTATCTGATAGGGTGCCTCTGGTAGCGTCACCAGTGTATCTGATAGGTGCCTCTGGTAGCGTCACCAGTGTATCTGATAGGCTGCCTCGGTAGCGTCACCAGTGTATCTGATGGCTGCCTCGGTAGCGTCACCAGTGTATCTGATAGGCTGCCTCCGGTAGCGTCACCAGTGTATCTGATAGGCTGCCTCCGGTAGCGTCACCAGTGTATCTGATAGGCTGCCTCCGGTAGCGTCACCAGTGTATCTGATAGGCTGCCTCCGGTAGCGTCACCAGTGTATCTGATTGGCTGCCTCGGTAGCGTCACCAGTGTATCTGATAGGCTGCCTCCGGTAGCGTCACCAGTGTATCTGATAGGCTGCCTCCGGTAGCGTCACCAGTGTATCTGATAGGCTGCCTCGGTAGCGTCACCAGTGTATCTGATAGGCTGCCTCGGTAGCGTCACCAGTGTATCTGATAGGCTGCCTCCGGTAGCGTCACCAGTGTATCTGATAGGCTGCCTCCGGTAGCGTCACCAGTGTATCTGATAGGCTGCCTCCGGTAGCGTCACCAGTGTATCTGATAGGCTGCCTCTGGTAGCGTCACCAGTGTATCTGATAGGCTGCCTCCGGTAGCGTCACCAGTGTATCTGATAGGCTGCCTCCGGTAGCGTCACCAGTGTATCTGATAGGCTGCCCGGTAGCGTCACCAGTGTATCTGATAGGCTGCCTCCGGTAGCGTCACCAGTGTATCTGATAGGCTGCCTCGGTAGCGTCACCAGTGTATCTGATAGGCTGCCTCCGGTAGCGTCACCAGTGTATCTGATAGGCTGCCTCGGTAGCGTCACCAGTGTATCTGATAGGCTGCCTCTGGTAGCGTCACCAGTGTATCTGATAGGCTGCCTCTGGTAGCGTCACCAGTGTATCTGATAGGCTGCCTCTGGTAGCGTCACCAGTGTATCTGATAGGCTGCCTCTGGTAGCGTCACCAGTGTATCTGATAGGCTGCCTCCGGTAGCGTCACCAGTGTATCTGATAGGCTGCCTCTGGTAGCGTCACCAGTGTATCTGATAGGCTGCCTCGGTAGCGTCACCAGTGTATCTGATAGGCTGCCTCGGTAGCGCACGTCACCTCGAGATGTATCTGATAGGCTGCCTCTGGAAGAAAGAAGCTACTCTGGCCTCTAACCATAAGTGGAAGTCTTTATAAAAGTGAACATAACATACTTGGTAGGACAAGATGATCGAAGACGAGGACAGGATGATAGAGGGAGGCAAGGAGAAGGGGAGAGGGAAGGATGAAGGGCTAGGAGGAGGAGGAGAGAAAGAGGGGAAGAAGAGAAAGAGCAGAGGGAACAAGAGGAAGAGAGAGAGAAGGAAAGAGAAAGAAAGGAAGGAAGAGAAAGAGAGAGAGGAGGAAGAGGAAAGAGAGAGGGAGAAGAGAGAAAGAGAGAGGAGGGAAGAAGAGAGAGAGAGAAGGAGAGGAGGAAGAAGAGAGAGAGAGGGAAGGAGAGAGAGGGAAGAAGAGAGAGAGGGAAGAAGAAAGAGAGAGGGGGAAGAAGAAAGAGAGAGAGGAGGGAAGAAGAGAAGAGAGAGAGGAAGAAGAGAAAGAGAGAGGAAGAAAGAAAGAGAGAGGGAGGGAAGAAGAGAAGAGAGAGGAGGGAAGAAGAAGAGAGAGGAGGAAGAAGAGAAGAGAGAGGAGGGAAGAAGAGAAAGAGAGAGGGAGGGAAGAAGAGAAAGAGAGAGGAGGGAAGAAGAGAAAGAGAGAGGGAGGGAAGAAGAGAAAGAGAGGGAGGGAAGAAGAGAAAGAGAGAGGAGGAAGAGAGAAAGAGAGAGGAGGGAAGAGGAGAAAGAGAGGGAGAAGAGAGAAGAGAGAGGGAGAGAAGAGAAAGAGAGGGAGAGAGAAGAGGAGAGAGAGGGAGAGAAGAAAAGAGAGGGAGAGAAGAGGAGAAGAGAGGGAGAGAAGAGAGAAAGAGAGGGGAGAAAAGAGGAGAAGAGAGGGAGAGAAGAGGAAAGAGAGGGGAGAGAAGAGGAGAAAGAGAGGAGAGAAGGAGAAAGAGGGAGAGAAGAGGAGAAAGAGAGGAGAGAAGAGGAGAGAAGAGAGGGAGAGAAGAGGAGAAAGAGAGGGGAGAGAAGAGGAGAAAGAGAGGGGAGAGAAGAGAAAGAGAGAGGGAGGGAAGAGGAGAAAGAGAGAGGGAGAGAAGAGGAGAAAGAGAGAGGGAGAGAAGAGGAGAAAGAGAGGGGGAGAGAAGAGGAGAAAGAGAGGAGAGAAGAGGGAAAGGAGGAAGAGGAGAAGAGAGGGGAGAGAAGAGGAGAAGAGAGGGGAGAGAAGAGGGAGAAAAAAGAGGAGGAGAGAAGAGGAGAAAGAGAGGGGGAGAGAAGAGGAGAAAGAGAGGGGGAGAGAAGAGGAGAAAGAGAGGGGGAGAGAAGAGGAGAAAGAGAGAGGAGGAAAGAGGAGAAGAGAGAGGGGGAGAGAGAGGAGAAGAGAGAGGGGGAAGAGGAGAATGAGAGAGGGAGGAGAAGAGGAGAATGAGAGAGGGAGGAAGAGGAGAAGAGAGAAGAGAGAGGGAAGAGGAGAATAGAGAGGAGAGAAGAGGAGAATGAGAGGGAGGGAAGAGGAGAATGAGAGGGGAGGAAGAGGAGAATGAGAGAGGGAGGGAAGAGGAGAATGAGAGGGAGGGAAGAGGAGAATAGAGAGGGAGGAAGAGGAGAAGGAGGGAGAGAGAGGAGAAGAGAGGGAGGAAGAGGAGAATGAGAGAGGGAGGAAGAGGAGAATGAGAGAGGGAGGGAAGAGGAGAATGAGAGAGGGAGGGAAGAGGAGAATGAGAGAGGGAGGGAAGAGGAGAATGAGAGAGGGAGGGAAGAGGAGAATGAGAGAGGGAGGGAAGAGGAGAATGAGAGAGGGAGGGAAGAGGAGAATGAGAGAGGGAGGAAGAGGAAATGAGAGAGGAGGAAGAGGAGAATGAGAGAGGAGGGAAGGAGGAGAAGAGAGAGGGAGGAAGAGGAGAATGAGAGAGGGAGGGAAGAGGAGAAGAGGAGGAGAGAAGAGAGAAGAGAGAGAGAGAGAGAGAGAGAGAGAGAGAGAGAGAGAGAGAGAGAGAGAGAGAGGTTATAAAGAACTGGTAGTACAGTTGATCGAAGGTGATCAGTGTTCAGGCCGAGTGTTCACATATATTTTTGTAATTAAAACACATGCTTATTTCAATGGTTGGTACAAGATAATTTAAATTATGTATATATATATATATATATATATATATATATATATATATATATATATATATATATAAACACACACACACACACATTAAGTGTACATTTCACTCTTTGTAAGATTAATCAAGTCCTGCAGAGGAACACACAGTCAACTTGTATAACACGTCACAGCATATTTAATAATAATAATAATATTATTATTATTATTATTATTATAATAATCAGAACTAAGCGCTTAACCCACAAGGGTCATACAGCGCTGCACAGCATATATGAGGTAGTAGTGACAGGTGGGTCGAGGCTTCAGTCACCAGGTTAGTCTACACATACTTGCCTCAAGTTCACCACCCTGTGTCGACACTCTCAACGCTCGCTCACTCTTCAATGTCTGTAAAACCTGTATTTACACATTGGTTGTGTGTAATGAATTTTATGAAGTCGCAGGTAATTGGTAGTTACGTAGTGTCACTACAAGTGTTAGGTAAATGAACAGATGCAACTGCGATAATTTACTGTGGCAACGTTTCGCTCTTCAGGAACTTTGTCAAGCCGTAACGCCTTGACAAAGTTCCTGGAGAGCGAAACGTTTACACAATGAAATGTCCCATTAGTTGCATCTGTGTCCATTTACCTAACATTTTGTGGGTAATTCTACCATATTACCCACTACAAGTGCGTGGTGGGTGTGAGGAACACCGTGGTGGGTGTGAGGAACACCGTGGTGGGTGTGAGGAACACCGTGGTGGGTGTGAGGAACACCGTGGTGGGTGCAATGTGCAGGAGTTACCAAGGTACTGACATTAGTGGATACAATGATCAACCTCTTCGTCTATGACAAGTAATCTCTTCATCTATGGAGGTAAACACACACACACACATTCAGTATAATGTGATCCTGTATTAACGAGGTATCACCTACATTGTAGGTTATATCCAGGTGAATTACTCTCTCTTACCACCATGTCGGAAATATATAAAAAAAAAAATGTCAATACCGTGGCTGGAATAATTCGCGGGTTTTTGCTGAAATGCATCGTGTTGGTATTTTATACCGTCACCTTTCCTCTATGTGTACGTACGTAAATCTGTACTCACCTAGTTGTATTTGCAGGGGTCGAGTCATAGCTCCTGGCCCCACCTCTTCAATGGCCGCTACTGTGTGTGTATAAGAGATTTCTTCCCAGTCTCACACACACAGCATGTCAATTTTTAAGTGACAATCTTGTTTTATCTGTTTCATTCTTATTTCAGTTGATGCATCTTCCTTCAGCTGAAGTTTACACATTCTCGCTGCCCCAAGGTACAAGTACGACGCTACTTACCATTGCATTCACCACAACACGCGCAGTGGCTACGGCAAGGTCTACAAAAAATTCTTAGTTGCCTCAAAAATAAAACTGCTAAAATCGGCTAAATCAACTTCCATATTTCACTATGAACTGTTATATTATAATGTGTGTATATATATACACCTAGGGATTGGCAGAGAGCGTGTATAGTTCCTTTGTATAAAGGGAAGGGGACAATAGAGATTGTAAAAATTATAGGGGGATAAGTTTACTGAGTATACCAGGTAAAGTGTATGGTAGGGATATTATTGAAAAGAATTGAGGTAAGTCAAAGTGCAGGACTGCAGATGAACAAGGAGGCTTTAGAATGGGTAGGGGATGTGTACATCAAGTGTTTACATTAAAGCATATATGTAAATAGCATTTAGATCAAAGTTTTCATTGCATTTATGGATTTAGAAAAGGCATATGATAGGGTGGATAGGGGAGCAATGTGGCAGATGTTGCAAAATGTATGGAATAGGTAGCAAGTTACTAAATGCTGTAGCTTTTTTATGAGGATAGTGAGGCTCAGGTTAGGGTGTGTAGGAGAGAGGGAGATTACTTCCCAGTAAAAGTAAGTCTTAGACAGGAATATGTAGTCACCATGGTTGTTTAATATATTTATAGATGGGGGTTGTAAAAGAAGTAAATGCTAGGGTGTTGGGGAGAGGGGTGGGATTAAATTATGGGGAATCAAATACAAAATGGGAGCTAACGCAGTTACTTTTTGCTGATGATACTGTACTTATAGGAGATTCTAAAGAAAAGTTGCAAAGGTTAGTGGACGAGTTTGGGAGTGTGTGTAAAGGTAGAAAGTTGAAAGTGAACATAGATAAGAGTAAGGTGATGAGGGTATCAAAAGATTTAGATAAAGAAAAATTGATATCACATTGGAGAGAGGGATTATTGAAGAAGTGAATGTGTTCAGATACTATTTGGGAGTTGACTTGTCAGCAGATGGGTTTATGAAGGCTGAGGTTAACCATAGAATTGATGAAGGTAAAAAGGTGAGTGGTGCGTTGAGGCATCTGTGGAGACAAAAAAAAGTTATCCATGGAGGTAAAGAAGGGAATGTATGAGAGTATAGTGGTACCAACACTCTTATATGGGTGTGAAGTATGGGTTGCAAATGCTGCAGCAAGGAGAAGGCTGGAGGCAGTGGAGATGTCCTGTCTAAGGGCAATGTGTGGTGTAAATATTATGCAGAGAATTCGGAGTGTGGAAATTAGGAGGAGGTGTGGCGTTACTAAAACTATTAATCAGAGGGATGAAGAGGGGTTGTTGAGGTGGTTTGGTCATTTGGAGAGAGTAGAACAAAGTAGAATAACTTTTAGAGCGTATAAATCTGTAGGGAAAGGAAGGCGGGGGTAGGGGTCGTCCTAGGAAAGGTTGGAGGGAGGGTGTAAAGGAGGTTTTGTGGGCGAGGGGTTTGGACTTCCAGCAAGCATGCATGAGTGTTATATAGGAGTGAATGGAGACTAATGTTTTTTGGGACCTAAATCCCTGAAGGGATTCAGGGAAACCGGTTAGCCAGACTTGAGTCCTGGAGGTGGGAAGTACAGTGTCTGCACCTGCACTTTAAAGGAGGGGTATGGGATATTGGCAGTTTGGAGTGACATCTATACTGTCGTATCTGAGCGCCTCTGCAAAGACAGTGATTATGTATGAGTGAGGTGAAAGTGTTGAATGCTGAATTTTTTTTTACTTTCATTTTGGGTCACTGCCTCGGTGGGAAACGGCCGACGTGTTAAAAAAAAAATATACACACACACATACATGCCTGACACACTTTTGAACTTGCTTATCTTAAAGATTTATTCATGAAGGCATCTGACAATGACATTATTATACCAGCTACAAAACTTTCACCATTTGTACATTTTTTAACTAAAGTTTAATGGCATACAACGAATTAAAAGTAAGTTTCTTGAGGTGTTTTGGCTGTGCTTGAAGACATTCACTCTGTGGTTCCTTCTCAGGGGTCAAAGTTTATATATATTCCCAAAAAATGAGCGACACTGAGGATGACAATACATTCCACAGAGATTGTTGACCTTCTCAGGTTATTAAAATGTTTTAGCTTCTGACTATTTTATTCTCGTCACCTGCAACTTTATCATAAGATTTTACTCAATTTTTTATTCTTCTTGCACGAGGTGAAGGGAGATGCAACAATGATGAAGATAGTTGCAAGAGTCCTTCCAGTGTATACATCATCCTGCGACTGGCAGGACACCCACAATGGTCACAAATACATTAATAACCCGCATATAGGAGAAACTTACGACGACGTTTCGGTCCGACTTGGACCATTTACAAGTCTCACTAACACACGAGAGTGAGGGAGCCAGTATATATAGAAGGAAGACAAACAATAGGAATTTTGAAGAGGTATGGACAGTAGGAGAAGAAAATATCAGGTGAAACTACGAGTGTTGTAAAGTTTGAAACATCGGACAAATGCTTTAAACTCCTCTCCCTACCTTTAAAAGTCCCTGTCTGACTTTTTTGGGTTATCGTAGGTTCTCTATACATATGCTGCTATGTATGATAATGTATGTAACTGTATTTGCGTATACCTGAATAAACTTTACTTGCTTCCTTTCTTCTATATATACTGGCTCTCTCACTCTCGTGTGTTAGTGTGACTAGTTAATGGTCTCAGTGGGACCGAAACGTCGTGGTAAGCTCTCTCTCCACGTGCTGGTTATTTGTGTATTGTTCCAGTCACGGTATTATCTCTTTTTGTTATTAATGGTGACCAAATTTGCTGTTATTGTTGCTCTTAAACATCGTACGTAAACAAAACACAGCAAAGCAATAAATGAGACTTATTTTATACACGATCTCCGCTCTGTTAGGCACCATCTTCAAGACGACAAAACCAAATATATTAATACACAGTGAGGAGGAGGTGAGAGGTGGTGAACCCTCAGCATGTTAAACAAGGATCATCCACACTCACTACACACAAACAACTCAAGAAGATACATAATGTATGATGCATCATAATGTATGATGCATCATAATCTATGATGCAGTTATATCACAGGCAGCAAATGCTTCACGTGCTCCGCACCCTCAAGATAACACTGAACTTGTTCTTGCCACTTGAATTATTCATTCTGAAGCAGGAAATATGTTATCACGTCTGTATCTAATGCAATACAGTCGCAAACTGGCGATCTTAACAACACAGAACAAGCCACATGGGGATGGAAATATTTAGTGCTAGATCTTTCACACACGTGCGTCGTCAGGAGCTATGCAATGTTGCAAGACAGCAACAGGAGAATGATAGTGCCTGGGGAATGATACAATGCCTGGGGAATGATACAATGCCTGGGGAATGATACAATGCCTGGGGAATGATACAATGCCTGGGGAATGATACAATGCCTGGGGAATGATACAATGCCTGGGGAATGATACAATGCCTGAGGAATGATACAATGCCTGAGGAATGATACAGTACCTGAGGAATGATTAGAACCAAATATTGGGGGTATGAGAAGCAAATAATGGGGGTATGAGAAGCAAATAATGAGGGTATGAGAAGCATATAATGGGGGTATGAGAAGCATATAATGGGGTATGAGAAGCAAATAATGAGGGTATGAGAAGCATATAATGGGGTATGAAAGCATATAATGGGGTATGAGAAGCATATAATGGGGTATGAAAAGCAAATAATGGGGGTATGAGAAGCAAATAATGGGGTATGAGAAGCAAATAATGGGGTATGAGAAGCAAATAATGGGGTATGAGAAGCAAATAATGGGGGTATGAGAAGCAACTAATGGGGTATGAGAAGCAAATGGGGTATGAGAAAAATAATGGGGATATGAGAACCAAATAATAGGGTATGGGAACCAAATAATGGGGGTATGGGAAGCAAATATGGGTATGGGAAGAAAATGGGGGTATGGGAAGCAAATAATAGGGGTATGGGAAGCAAATAATGGGGTATGAGAAGCAAATAATGGGGGTATGGGAAGCAAACAATGTAGGTATGGGAAGCAAATAATAGGGGTATGGGAAGGAAATAATGGGTATGAGAAGCAAATAATGGGGGTATGGGTACCAAATAATGAGTGTATGAGAACCAAATAATGAGGGTATGAGAACCAAATAATGGGGGTATGGGAACAAAATAATGGGGGTATGGAACTCCCCCTCTGATCAATTTACCGTTTTTCTGTAAATAAATATGACAATCTTTTATGATTTTCTTTCAGCTGTTGTGTTGGTAGGTATCTGTATTTAAAATAAACCTAAGTTACTGACATCTTTTGAAGTCATACCGGTACCTAACAGGACTGGTGGTCGTCATGGTTTCCACAGTCTGGTGAATGAGGTACTGGGCAATCCATTGGGTCTGAAGGGGAAGAACCTCTGGGACTCTAAGGGGTAAGATATGGTATTAAATACCGATAAATATGAAACAAGACATGGTTTATTTAGTCCTACGGAAGTAAATATGAAGCGGAGTTTTTATAGTGGTAGAGGTGAGGTGAGGCAAGTGGTGGAGGGACCTGGCTGGCACTCCTGGACGCAACACTGGTAGTATACAAACCACGGAACTGGAGTTGTTTACAATCGTGTTATTACGGTTTCGTGGTCAGTTGTGCTTCTAAACTACAACTTCATGATGATCGCTGTGTCCTGTTGGCTCGGAATTAATTTAACTAAGACTTCTGGAATAATAAAGGTGGTGGTTTTGTAGCAGCTTCATTATTCTGCACGAGTGTTGATGTTCCTGTATCCTGGCTGCCAGACTGCCACCACTTTCACCTGTGTTACGGTAGTCCAGGTGTTGGTCTTGTGTCTGACAAGGTCTTTAATGGTGCTCGATTTTTATGGTCGTGGCTCCTACACTGGTTTGGAGAAAGTTGCTGTAATGTGTCGTAACTGAAATTTAATCATCGAGGCGCTGGAACAGAAAATTAGATGCTCCGGGATTCTTAATTTTCCCGGGAAGTGAGTTTACCTGATTCCTTCAGCAACGTGAATGCGATCTTTGCGAGGGTCTCAACCAATGGGAACAAACATGTAATGATGAGCACGTTCCCTATTTTCCTGACTTTTGGATATACTTGGAGGTGTCAGCCAGTGCTGATGCACATGTGTGGTTTCCCCTGCCATTTATCCAGGCAAGCAAGGTAATTCCATCTGGATCTGCATGGTTGTGATGGCTCCCTTATTGCTGAGCATCTGGCTGTTGCAAGGCTTCTCTTGATGTTACCTTCTTCATGCCTTGCTATCTTTCCCTCACATCTATGGCAAAGGAGACCATGATACTCAAATAGTGCTGCCCATGTACTGATTCACTTGTATTCGAGGAAGACTCGGGTGACAAGGTGAAGTACAACAACAATAAAAAAATTGCGAGTCGAAGCGTATCTGGAGAGGAATTAGAGATGACCAACAGAAAATCCCTCATATGGAGCTTCAACTGCCAGGAGGCCAGCTCTGTCCTTGTCTGACTCACACAAGGATTGCTAAGACTATATTCTCTATTAGGCTATCCCAGTGTGATTGTAGTTGTTAGGGTAAATTGGTCTGGTTGAAGAGCCAGACAGAAGACTCACTTTCAAAGCCTGGATCCATTAATAAACACTGGGTCTTAAGTCCCAGCATTGTCCCTGAGGTATTCAGGAGGAATAACTGCTAACAGCTCACTGGAAGTCACAGACGAAAAACAGGAGTGAAGGAAATGTTAGCTGTGATGCCTTGCCGACACTCCTGCCTCCTGGTCTGACTAGACGTAACTTGGTCGTACTTCCTAACAGGATACTATCTTATTTCTCTGGTTTTGGGGAAAATATATTAAACGATCCAGGCTCAAGTACTTTGGTTTAATGCCTCATCCTGCTCCCCAATTTTTTTCCTTTCTTCATCCCTTTACTTAAAATGTTATAGTGTTTATTTTGGTTTAAGTATAAAGTGACACTGATTTTTCATTTTATTGTTTTTATTTTCATGTTTAGTTTTATATATATGGGTTTCATGAGGGGTGAGGAAGCCTCACCTCCCCAGACGCTCCATGACAGAGCACGGAGTTTGGGCTTACCTATGTTCCCTGACGGCATGATCCAGTCCGCTCTGTATGGTTCCAAGTTACTGGGGGCGGGCGCCAGTGGTGCTTGCTACAGGATCTCCGTCTACCAGGACTCTCGCTGCGTCCCCGCCGTCGCTAAGGTCTTCAGCGAGTCCATGTACCACGATGACTTCCTTACGGAGGCCCACTGGTATGAGGAGCTGCTTGATGTGATTGGAGTGCCTCGTCTGATGGGGCTGAGTCTCTCTCCACTCAGTCTGGTGGTGTCTTACCATGGACCCACCACCCTCAAGCACCTTATCCACATTGCTGCTCCTCCCCTCCTCCTGCTGAAGGCCCTGGAGCAGGTGGCCTTCACACTCACTGAGATACACTCCAGGAACCTGGTCCACAACGACCTTAAATCTGACAACATTCTGGTCGACATCTCTACCAGTACTGAAGTTACGGAAACAACTGTGATAGACTTAGGTTGTATGACCTACGTGGGTGATCGACCTTACATGGGCTGGGGGCTGAGACTCATGTCATTCCAGTACCCGTACTTGGCTCCAGAACTGCTGGCGGGAGGACCAGCCTCGCCCAGTAGTGACACATACTCGCTAGGGTGGATGCTCAAAGACGTACTGGATTCCTTGACTCCCACTACACTAGTCACGGAAGCCCTTCACATGGCAGAACACTGCCTCAACACCATACCTGAGAAGCGTCCCAGACTCTGTCAGGTGTGCAGAACACTGCAGAAGGTGTTCACCTCCTTCAACTGAGTCACCTTCCCTTGTGGTCACTGGAGTCTGGGAATCACTTCTATAGTGAATATCACAGAAAGTAGATTTCTGTTGATAAATCATCCTTAAACCTCAGTGTTCATTACAAAACCTTAGTAGGTTCATTTTATTTCCTGATTCGTGTAAAAGTTCACTGCAGTATGAACAATACTGGTTTTAGCGCTCGTTTTTATAATAATTATTTTTTTTCTTATCGGTTAATTATACATGTTAACCTAAACTAAACAAATGTTAATTTTTTGTAGTGTGTTAAGGACAACTTAGAGAGTACAAATAGGTAGTGTCTGTTCCGTGTTTAGCAGACGGTGGACCGAGCCTCCACCACTCCTTGCGCTGTAAATGGCCCAAACGGGTTTATCATTTAATAACTATAATAATGTAGTGCATCAGATGGGACAGATGTGCAAGAACGCCATTTCCAAATTAATTTCACGCTCTTATCAGATAATTAAAAGTTAATCTGTCAAGAGGAACTCGTATCAAAAGTATTATTAAATCCATTTAGAATAATGTCGCTCTAATTAGGTAGTCCCAAAAAAGGAATAGCAATAGAATTTCAGTGCTCTAATTATCCTTAAAAAATGGAATACCAATAGAACATTAATTGTGCAAGTATCCCTGAGAGGGAATACCAGACAAGCCTGGTCTTGGGGTCCTGGGTCCCACCTTAATAACTATCTTCTTCACATGTTTTAGAACGAAAAAACTATAATCATAACATAGACGATTAAAAGCAGTTTGCTGCGCGTCAACAGACACCCATTTGACTGTTTTCACAACAGTGCCATTATGACTGTGGTTAAGAGGACCTGCTGTGGGGGGTGAGGGTGTCCGGCGCTTCCATGGTGCTGGTTGCCCGCATATCATAACCCCTGGTGTGTCTACCTCCTACGACACCCCTGGTGTGTCTACCTCCTACGACACCCCTGGTGTGTCTACCTCCTACGACACCCCTGGTGTGTCTACCTCCTACGACACCCCTGGTGTGTCTACCTCCTACGACACCCCTGGTGTGTCTACCTCCTACGACACCCCTGGTGTGTCACTCTGCACCCGGTGTCACCTCTACGACACCCCTGGTGTGTCTACCTCCTACGACACCCCTGGTGTGTCTACCTCCTACGACACCCCTGGTGTGTCTACCTCCTACGACACCCCTGGTGTATCTACCTACTACGACACCCCTGGTGTATCTACTTCCTACGACACCCCTGGTGTATCTACCTCCTACGACACCCCTGGTGTATCTACCTCCTACGACACCCCTGGTGTATCTACCTCCTACGACACCCCTGGTGTATCTACCTCCTACGACACCCCTGGTGTATCTACCTCCTACGACACCCCTGGTGTATCTACCTCCTACGACACCCCTGGTGTATCTACCTCCTACGACACGCCTGGTGTATCTACTTCCTACGACACGCCTGGTGTGTCGACCACCTACTTAAACTGACACACTAAGATAATTAAAGAGAGTAATATGCAAGTAACTGATACTTTAATTAGGACACACACTTAGTTAAGGCTCGTTAAGAATGTAATTTAATATAATATTTTGTTTTATACCTTTAAATGTGACGTTGTTGCAAATGCCAATTTACTCTCATAATCTTAAAAACAAAGAGCATTATATATTTCAATGAGAGAGAGAGAGAGAGAGAGAGAGAGAGAGAGAGAGAGAGAGAGAGAGAGAGAGAGAATGAATTATATATTTCAATCCATGTCGTGCCGAATAGGTAAAACTGGTCGATTAGCAAAAACTCACTTAAAATTATGTCCTTTCTAAAATGTTCTCTTATACGTTAAAAGTCTTTTTTTTTTCATTTATGTTAATGTAAAAATTAATAATTTTGTACCAAAAGAACCTTAGAAAACTTACCTAACCTTATTATAACAAGCGCAATTTAATTTAGCCTAATCCAACTAAATATATTTTAGATAAATTTACAATAATTTAATAATAAACAAACACAATGAAATATATATTTTTTTCGTTAGGTTCAGAATTATTTTTGCGAAATTATTGCATATACAAATTTTCGCTTGCCTTATTCGGCAAGAAGAGCGTTGCTATTTAAGCAAAAATAGCAAGTTTTACCTATTCGGCACGACATTATATATATATATATATATATATATATATATATATATATATATATATATATATATATATATATATATATGGTATAAACCTTGGTAATAAATGCCGACAAGGTGGTTTAGAAAGACACGTAAGCAAACACTGACATATTTATTAGAAAACGTTTCGGTCCTGGGACCTTGATCACTTCTAACATACAGATTGTTGTTGTAGGTTCGCCGGTACATCCGGCACGGTTCTTCTCCAAATGGTGACCCGGCATATATATATATATACAGAGGTTGAAAGACAGTATATATAGGCGGAGAGTGAGGTGTCAGTGACAGATGGTGACCTGAGTGAGGTGTCAGTGACGGATGGTGACCTGAGTGAGGTGTGAGTGACGGATGGTGACCTGGAGGTGGTGAGATGGTGACCTGAGGAGTGTGAGTGACGGATGGTGACCTGGGAGTGTGGACGGATGGTGACTGGGAGTGACGTATGGTGACCTGAGTGAGGTGTGAGTGACGCATGGTGACCTGAGTGAGGTGTGAGTGACGCATGGTGACCTGAGTGAGGTATGAGTGACGCATGGTGACCTGAGTGAGGTGTGAGTGACGCTGGTGACCTGAAGAATGTCATGTTGTAATGAGGACAGGTAGACGATGAGATCACGTGACTCCTGTGTTGCTGGGCTGGTGGTGCTCTGCCTGCTTGAGTATCATGTGTGTTAATGTTTTAGAATTTTTGTGGTTTCCAGTGTTACGTTCTATTGTGTCAGTGACGGCGATTAGTGAGGCTTCTAGACACCGTCGGCGTCTGAGGTCTGGTTCGGTGAGAACGAGTTGTGCCTCATCCTAGTTCATCAAATGCTCCGTGAGTCTCTGTGGAGGACACAGGCGTACCTTAAATCGTCTCTGTTACAGACACTTCGATGCTCGTTCAGGCGGACCGCAAGATCTCTGCCTGTTTCGCCTACATATTTCTTGGGACAGACTCCACCTGGGATGGTGTAGATGCCTGCTGTGGAAGTTAGAGGTGTGGGGCTGCGTTTCGTAGTGAGATCTTTGATAGATGATGTGTTTATGGTGGAAACGTTGATGTTACGATGAGTTACGGTCAGCTGCACCGCAGACTGAGTATTTTCTGGTGATCTACAATATTTGACCGGGTGGCCAAATTGCCAGCAATTTCTGCACTGTTGAGGTGTCGGGAGTAATCCCGCACTTATAAATGCTGTCTTGTTTATATAAACCGAAGCTGAAAGCTCCTGGCAGTCAAAGATCAGTTTGGCAGTATTGCACAGATAACACCTCTGACCTCGGGCAGAAAAGACACAAGTTTCTACTTTGATGCATGGGAGGATCTGGTGGTTAAGTTGCTCCTGAAAGTTCTGGCCACATTGTGAAAAGTTGTGCTGAACTATTGTATGCGGGATGAGGACAGTACCGCAGCTAGAACTGAGAAAGGAATATATGTAGTATGACAGTGTGTCGTCAATAGAGCAGAGGGAAAGACCGAGCTTGTTCAGCATTCTTCAGAGACAATGCGCATCCTCCTCTTAAGGAATGAAAGGACATGTTTTGCCCAATATGCCTCAGGAGCGTTTTCCCAATGCTGTGGTCAGTGAGATAATCCGTAGTTGTTGTTGGCTGAAGAGAAGAATTTCGTCCAGAATTGTCCTTCAAATAAAGTTTGAAGGGAAGAGGTTTCCAGGCAGGTTATTTATTACAGTAGGGGCGAGGAGTGTCAGTAACAGTGTGAGGAGCATAAAGTATGGACGGTGGCTTTGAACCAATCCGTCCCTTGACGTGCGAATGATCTGAAAATCGATGAACCATTATGAAAGATGACGGATCATGTCAAAGTCAGATTCAGATCATGGCCAAAGTCGAGTGAAGGTCAAAGGTATCAAAAGGGTAAGCCAGAACTCCGGTACTGGAGTCAGGCAACGAGATGTTGCCCAAAAAAGATACCAAAAATCAGTTAAGGATGCCGCAGGGGTAAGGGAAACCCGGGAGGCAAAACAAGAATACGACTATCCATGATTAAGATATTTTTACTTTTATTTTGGTTTACAAAAGAGAGGGGGGTGGGCAAAAGGGGCTGTTCTGAGAGAAACAAATAAGAGACTATATTTCAACCTCCGCGTTCCAGAGTATACCTTCATCACTACAAGTAGTGCTGATGCTGCATGGACGCTGCTCCCCACCCTACCCTTCATGCCAGTAATCCAGCACTCCAGGATAACATCTCCATAATCAACCGAGTCAGGCTCAGTCGGCAAGAGAGGTGGACGACTGGAAACCTGCCGTGAGTCATATCCATCTTTGACCGCCACATCCCTGAACCAATCCAGCGATATTTCCATCACCTACAGACATACAAGGCCGCCACCAGTACCCTGGAGAGCGGTCCAGCACATCCCCAGATAATCCAACAGAATGAAACGAATAACGATTTATTTTCCTTCAACCCAGGAGCTGTAAGTTTATTCAGGTATACACAAATACAGTTACACAGATCATCATACATAGCAGCACATGTGTAGAGAACCCAGGATAACCCAAAAATGTTCTCAAATGGAGAGGAAGGAGGGGATATTTAGATTCGATCCACGTAGAAGCCTAATTCCTCGGATTAAGAGCCCCTTTACCATACCAAGGGACACCTTTCCATGGAAGGATTATGGATAAACAGAAGAATGGATGGAGATTCAAACTCGGGTCCTGACTGGTAGTAGATCCAGCGAAACATCACTGAACCACGAGGCTTACAATAAGAAAGGTTCACAGACATCACTGCTGTCATGTCTATCAGTGGCCACCATATGGTACCCAACTATCCTTTCAAGACCACGGTTCGAGTCTCTCTTCAATCTTATGCACATTCACCAACAGTCGTTCATTAGGATTTAGAGTTCACAGATTATATGCCTTTGAGGGGTATGAGAACATTTGTACTATAATAACTTCTGGGGCTGTGGGGAACAACAGTTGGGTCACAGATGGTGGCCACTGATGCAGGGATGACACACCAGTGCTGTCTGTGAAGTAAAGCTTTCCTATATACTTTTATTTCTATACTTTTATCAAGAAAAGTGGACTTCTGAGCCTGGTGGTGGTCCCCTTTTAAAAAATCAACAGTAATATTTACTAGAAGCCATGATTCTACCTCTAAGTTAGCAGGATAGAAAAGTCACAACTAGCAATTAAGATTTTTAACCTACTGGCGGACAATATCACATATAAGATGCAAATACCAGCTCCAGACAGACTCGTGACTTGCTGCAAGACTTGCAGGAATCCAGGATGACCGTATATCAGGAAGACGTCCATCTTCTTAAATCACTGGACATACAAGGGAGACTGCGAGGTCAGGGAAGGTCAACACAAGAATGCTACATGGCTTGTGTTGACCAGCTGACATCACCTCTCACTCACCTCCATCACATCCACCCAGCACAGGGTGTATGAAACTCCTTCATGTGTTCCTAATTAAAGGTACTCCTTCATGTGTTCCTAATTAAAGGCACTACCACTTTACAAATACTGACCACTGCCACTGACGTATATCATTGACAAATACTTTTTTAGCCAATCTAACACACATTCTATAACTTTTATAAGATTCCTTAATATTGTGCGAGCAAAAATATGATTTCAGTTCTGTTCCACAACTAACGTCTGCCTCAATTCTGTATCTCATTTGTGTCTATCTGTAAGGTCGATCTTTCATGTTAAATTTTAGCGGAAAAATTCTGAATATCACTCGATCAGGTTGATGAGGCCCTGGTCCACCGGGAAGCCTGGTCGTGGACCGGTCCGCGGGGGGCGTTGATCCCCGGAATACCCTCCAGGTAGACTCCAGGCAGGTAGATCCAGCCGCCTAAAAAAACGCGAATCTTACGTTCAACAAAATATACCATCACTAAAAGTTTCAAGCTAATCAGAAGCAGCATTTTCCAGTTATCGCGCACACTGCATAGATTATAAGTTTTCTGTTTTAAAATATGAACAAATTTACACCTACATAAAATAAACTTATTGAATAATATCTTGTATTTAATGATGCATCAGCCATTAAATATTAAAGCCATTCAAAAAAGGTTATAGTCGGTTAAATTTAACAAGATTTAATGTTAAAATATCACGATTTTACACAGAAAATAGTCAAAATAATTAGGTCACGACATTTTTTTTAACGTTAAAAGCCGAATAGAAAAAGTTGTCTTAAGTTATCTCAAGGAAACGAAATTTCCGGAATAGTCAACACAGCAGAAGGCACCATACCTACCACCTACTTGCAGGTGGCACCATACCTACCACCTACTTGCAGGTGGCACCATACCTACCACCTACTTGCAGGTGGCACCATACCTACCACCTACTTGCAGGTGGCACCATACCTACCACCTACTTGCAGGTGGCACCTACTACCACCTACTTGCAGGTGGCACCATGGCCTACACCTACTTGCAGGTGGCCACCCTCCACCTCTTGCAGGTGGCACCATACCTACCACCTACTTGCAGGTGGCACCATACCTACCACCTACTTGCAGGTGGCACCATACTACCACCTACTTGCAGGTGGCACCATCCTACCACCTACTTGCAGGTGGCACCATACCTACACCTACTTGCAGGTGGCACCATACCTACCACCTCTTGCAGGTGGCACCATACCTACCACCTACTTGCAGGTGGCACCATACCTACCACCTACTTGCAGGTGGCACCATACCTACCACCTACTTGCAGGTGGCACCATACCTACCACCTACTTGCAGGTGGCACCATACCTACCACCTACTTGCAGGTGGCACCATACCTACCACCTACTTGCAGGTGGCACCATACCTACCACCTACTTGCAGGTGGCACACCTCTACTGCACTAAATTAAGTGATAATCTGAAGTCGATCTGATGAGGCATTCTCAAGTTTGGTAAACTTTGGAGGAAAAAACAAAGAGGTAATAAAACAAAACTCGATCTCTGAAGGTACTCCTTCATTTGTTCCTAATTAAAGGTACTCCTTCATGTGTTCCTAATTAAAGGTACTCCTTCATGTGTTCCTAATTAAAGGTACTCCTTCATGTGTTCCTAATTAAAGGTACTCCTTCATGTGTTCCTAATTAAAGGTACTCCCTTCCCTGTGACCAGTGTACCAGTCACATACCTGTGCTTCCTGCGACCATTGTATACCTGTCACATACCTGTGTTTCCTGCGATCACTGTATACCTATCACATACCTGTGTTTCCTGCGACCACTGTATACCTGTCACATATCTGTGTTTCCTGCGACCATTGTATACCTGTCATATATCTGTGTTTCCTGCGACCATTGTATACCTGTCACATATCTGTGTTTCCTGCGACCATTGTATACCTGTCATATATCTGTGTTTCCTGCGACCATTGTATACCTGTCACATACCTGTGTTTCCTGCGACCATTGTATACCTGTCACATATCTGTTTCCTGCGACCATTGTATACCTGTCATATATCTGTGTTTCCTGCGACCATTGTATACCTGTCACATATCTGTGTTTCCTGCGACCATTGTATACCTGTCACACACACGTCTTAAACTCTGGTTGAACTTCCTCTTCTTTTAAAATCACATCTAGTCGGGTTTTTTTTTTTCAAAACATTAAATCCATAGGACTCATACATCGACTGGGAAATGGGAAGTAATTAAGCTGGTGTGATACAAGGAAGAGGAAGGCAGTTCCTGTGATCAAGAGCCCTTCAACAGCATCAAGGCACCGGCGCCTCTTCAAAAATAAACAATATTTGTATGAACATGCACATTTTCCTTCATTAATATTTTCCATTAATATCTGACATTCATACCTCTTTTTGAGGAATATTGTGTCATCTTTGACATGTCATCCTTGACATGTAATGAAGTTTAGACAAACTTGGAGACAAGTTTGGTACCAACTTGTTCTGTTGCTCTGTTTTTCAAGATTCTCTCCTCGTGATAAGACATGTGCAACAGTTAGGTATCTTTATTTTGAAACGTTTCGCCTAAACAGTAGACTTCTTCAGTCGAGTACAGAGGCAGTAGAGATGTAAACATGATGTAATCAGTCTATGAACCTTGAAGACGTTGTTTTGAGGGCTGAGGGACTGACCACCTCAAAACTACGTCTTCAAGGGTGATGGACTGAAGACTATGTAATCTTCAAGGTGATGGACTGATCACATCTTTACATCTACTGCTACTTCCTCTCTACTCTACTCAAAAAGCCTACTGTGTAGGCGAAACGTTTCAAGATAAAGATATCTAACTGTTGTACATGTGTCTTACTTGGTAACTTCTCTCTTCTTCTATTATAATTCCATGTTTATTTTTAGTTTCAACTTCCTGTAGCTTTGTCAGTTGCAAATGAATTTCAAGATTTTATTTTTACACATCTGTAAAATATTCTTTGTATTTCATTTTTCTAGAAATAAAATTAACACTAGCTACATTACAAAGTCACATTTAAATCATTTCCACGTAGTCCTTCTCATTCTATTTAGAGTAGCCAGGTTATTTTATAGATTTATCAATTTATCAATTTTATTTCTGGTCAAGGACGGACTGCTGGGGGGGGGGGTGGCGGTGACCCCGGGAATACTCTTCAGGCAGACATTTTAGTGTCCTATTTAGATCAATTTTCGTGTCCCATTTAGATCATATATTACTATAAACTATTTTTATTACTGTTGGTAGAGTTATCGACAATATGTTGGGTAAAAGGTCACAAGTACAACTAATGTGACATTTTATTGTGGCAACGTTTCGCTCTCCAGGAGCTTTGTCATGCCGTTATAAACAATACAGCGACACAGGTATATATATTGGTGAAGAGGTGCAAATCACCTCACTCTTCACCAATATATATACATACCTTATGTGTCCATGTATTGTTTATAACAGCTTGACAAAGCTCCTGGAGAGCGAAACGTTGCCACAATAAAATGTCACATTAGTTGTACTTGTGACCTTTTACCTAACAAAGTACTTCTAGCAGAACATTACCACGTCTTTAAATTATATTGAAATGGTGTGTAGCGAAACCTTACTATGTCTAGTAAACAGCAAGTCAAAGACGGACACTATCTCCTTCTCTCACTCGTCTTGTTTCTTCGATATACTGATGCCACAAAAATCATTACCATATTTAAAAACACCTTTCACTCGCCGAGGCATAAAAAACATACTTATATACAAAAAAAAAATGTTACCCCATCTCACACTCGTGCAGTTTCCTTGTAAAAGTATTTCCATATTATTAAAATGAATTGTGTTGACTCCCTCTCTCACTTGTGATGTTTCCTTAACATGTTGATGCTTAAAACGTCAACAGAATATTTTAAAAAATTACCACTTGTTGAATGGAGCAAGGCCGAGGTGGGTACCATCAACGAGAGAGAGATAGAAATAGAGAGAGAAAGATAGAGAGAGAGAAACCTTAACCTCTCTCTCCACAGGTCACTCCAGGCATCATTAACTCACCATCTAAATGCAAGTGATTATGACGTGGACTTGAGATTTACGATGTTAAGAGCAAAAGCGTTTGATTTGTTACTCTGAAACGGCTAGTGTGGTGTTTATAACATGTCCCATGGTCTCTCTAACCCCGTCCTGGTCTCTTTAACTGTGTCTTGGTCTTTGTAACCATGTCCTCGGTCATTTTAACTATCATCAGTCATCCAAGACAGGTCTCAAAATTCTGTGTCTAAGATCATTTTAACCATATCTATTTGTGGTTACAAAGATCCAGTCTCAGACATATTTTTCTCCCTAATATATATATATATATATATTACATACATACACATATATTACATACACATACATACACACACACACGGTGTATATATACCTGGAGGAGAGGGTTTCGGGGTTCAACGCCCCCTCGGCCCGGTCTGTGACCAGGCCTAGTGGTGGATCAGGGTCTGATCAACCAGGCTGTTATTGCTGGCCGCACACAAACTTACATACAATTTCCACCGCCCGGCTGGTCAGGTACTAACTTTAGGTGCCTTTCCAGTGCCTTCTTGAAGACAGCCAGGGGTCTACTGGTAATCCCCCTTATGTATGATGGGAGGCAGTTGAACAGTCTTGGGCCCCTGACACTTATGGTGTTTTGTCTCAGTGTACTCGTGGCACCCCTGCTTTTCACTGGGGAAATGTTGCATCTCCTGCCGAGTCCTTTGCTTTCATAGGGAGTGACTTTCGTGTGCAGGTTTGATACTAATCCCTCTAATATTTTTCAAGTGTACATTATCATGTATCTCTCTCGCCTGCGTTCCAGGGAATACAAATCAAGGGACTTCAACTGTTCCCAGTAATTTAGGTGCCTTATCGTACGTATGTCCCGTGAAAATTCTTTGCACACTCCAGGTCAGCAATGTCACCAGCCTTGAATGGGGCAGTTAGTGTACAGCAGTATTCCAGCCTAGAGAGAACAAGCGATTTGAAGAGAATCATGGGCTTGGCATCCCTAGTTTTAAAGGTTTTCATTATCCATCCTATTATTTTTCTAGCAGATGCGGTAGATACATTGTGGTCTTTGAAGGTGAGATCCTCTGACATTATCACTCCCAGGTCCTTCACATTACTTTTTTGCTCTATCGTATGGTTAGAATTTGTTGTATACCCTGATACAATTTTAATTTCCTAAAGTTTTCCATATCTGAGTAGTTGAAATTTCTCTTCATTGAACTTCATATTGTTTTAAGTGGCCCATTTGAAGATTTGGTTGATGTCCGATTGGAGTCTTGCGGTGTCTTCAATGGAGGTCACTGCCATGGCAATTCGGGTGTCATCCACAAAGGAAGACATGGAGCTATGGCTTAAATCTCTGTCTATGTCAGATATGAGGATGAGGAACATAATAGGAGTGAGTACTGTGCCTTGTGGAACAGAGCTTTTCACAGTAGTTGCCTCAGATTTTACTCTGTTTACTATTACTCTTTGTGTTCTATTTGTTAGGAAGTTATAGATCCATTTACCAACTTTTCCTGTTATTTCTTTATCACGCATTTTGTGCGCTATTACACCACATATATTTGCATAGCTCCTGACGATGCACGGAGTGCGAACGATCTTGAGCTAAGAGTTCCGTTCCCATGTGGCTTGTCGTGCCGAATAGGTAAAACTGGTCAATTAGTAAGAACTCATTTAAAATTAAGTCCTTTCTAAAATTTGCTCTTACGTTTAAGGATATTTTTTCATTTAAAGATATTTTTTCATTTATGTTAATGAAAAAATTAATAAGTTTGTACCAAAAGAACCTTAGAAAACTTGCCTCTTATTATAACAAGAACAATTTAATTTAGCCTAATACAACTAAATATATTTTAGATAAGTTTACAGTAATTTAATAATAAACAAACAATGGAATATATTTTATTCGTTAGGTTCAGAATGATTTTTGCAAAATTGCACACACAAATTTTCGCTTCCCTTATTCGGCAAGAAGAGCGTTGGTATTTAAGCCAAAATCGCAAGTTTTTCCAATTCGTCACGACATACATATGCGCCTTAAAGCTTTATTTCATTTTAACTATAGGTTCTCCTATATATTTATGGAGATGCCTCTTAACATGTAGTGACCTGTTATCTTAAAATGGCTGTGGTCATTATCGCCCCCACGGTCGGGTCTCAGACAAGACCTCTGAGGTTGCAAAGCAAACGGTACAGAATTAAGTTACTTTAAGAATCGCACAGAAAAGTAAAGACATGATATATTCCAAATGTAGTAAATAGAATTCTCTAAGATTTACCTCTCATCTTACGTGGTCATGAGATTTTAGATTAGATTTTGCCACCGTGTCCAGTTTATTGTACATCCCATATCCACCCTGTGGAGGATAGCGCAAGAGCATATGGATACACACAAGGCCTAGGAACTAGGCCCCCCAAAAGGGTTAACAGGAATATATCTGGATTTATATCTACAGATCACTTGTGAGACAAAGGAAAAATCAGCAATTATTTTGGTGAAAAAACATAAATTTCCATTTCATACTTATTTAAGAGGACGGTAGTGAGTCTCTGGTTGGTTGCTGTCTACCATCCAGGGAGGCACTACCGTCCAGGGAGGCACTACCGTCCAGGGAGGCACTACCGTCCAGGGAGGCACTACCGTCCAGGGAGGCACTACCGTCCAGGGAGGCACTACCGTCCAGGGAGGCACTACCGTCCAGGGAGGCACTACCGTCCAGGAGGCACTACCGTCCAGGGAGGCACTACCGTCCAGGGAGGTACTACCGTCCAGGGAGGCACTACCGTCCAGGGAGGCACTACCGTCCAGGGAGGTACTACCGTCCAGGGAGGCACTACCGTCCAGGGAGGTACTACCGTCCAGGGAGGCACTACCGTCCAGGGAGGTACTACCGTCCAGGGAGGCACTACCGTCCAGGGAGGTACTACCGTCCAGGGAGGTACTACCGTCCAGGGAGGCACTACCGTCCAGGGAGGTACTACGTCGAGGCACTACCGTCCAGGGAGGTACTACCGTCCAGGGAGGTACTACCGTCCAGGGAGGCACTACCGTCCAGGGAGGCACTACCGTCCAGGGAGGTACTACGTCAGAGCACTACGTCCAGGGAGGTACTACCGTCCAGGGAGGCACTACCGTCCAGGGAGGTACTACCGTCCAGGGAGGTACTACCGTCCAGGGAGGCACTACCGTCCAGGGAGGTACTACCGTCCAGGGAGGTACTACCGTCCAGGGAGGCACTACCGTCCAGGGAGGCACTACCGTCCAGGGAGGCACTACCGTCCAGGGAGGCACTACCGTCCAGGGAGGCACTACCGTCCAGGGAGGCACTACCGTCCAGGGAGGTACTACCGTCCAGGGAGGCACTACCGTCCAGGGAGGTACTACCGTCCAGGGAGGTACTACCCTCCCGTCAAGTGTGGGTCAAATGTTAACCTATTAATTTGCTGGCAAGTGTGATAACCTTGCTGTCTCATGAAGTGAGTGTGTGTGTGTCAAACAACTGGTCACCTTGAGAAAGGTCTTAATGCTGAAGTGTATTATATTTCCTTCATGTCTAACTTTTAGACCGAGGATAAGGAAGAAAACGGGGGATGAGGAATAGCATAACGAGGATAAGGAAGAAAACGGGGATAAGAAACAGGAAAACGAGAAGAGGAAGAGAAAATAAAAAAATGAAAGGAAGAGGGAGGATGAAGATGAAACAGGATAAAAAGAATATTAATGAATGAAGAAAGGAATGAGTAAGCAAGAAAAAATAACAGTAAGGAACGGAGTAAGCAACATAGGAGGAACGGAGTAAGCAACAGAGGAGGAACGGAGTAAGCAACAGAGGAGGAACGGAGTAAGCAACAGAGGAGGAACGGAGTAAGCAACAGAGGAGGAACGGAGTAAGCAACAGAGGAGGAACGGAGTAAGCAACAGAGGAGGAACGGAGTAAGCAACAGAGGAAAAACAAAGGAAGAAACTGAGTAAGCGACAGAGGAATTAACAGAGCAAGCAAGAAAACAACAAAGGAAGGAACGGAGTAAGAAACAGAGGAAGCAACAAAGGAAGAAACGGAGTAAGCAACAGAGGAAGGAACGGAGTAAGCAACAGAGGAAGGAACGGAGTAAGCAAGAGAAGAATCAGGGGAAACAACAGAGCAAAAATCGGAAGAAACAACGGAGTAAGCAACGGAGATGAGGAAAGGGAAAGGGGGAAGGAGACAGCGATGAGGGAGGGGGTGAGGGAGGGGTGAGGGAGGGGAGGAGGGGGTGAGGGAGGGGGTGAGGGAGGGGTGAGTGAGGGGATGAGGGAGGGGGTGAGGTAGGGGGAGGAGTCACCGTCATGCGCTCCCAGATAAGAGCAGATGAAGCAAGATAACATAATTATCTTGGATGCTGCCAGGATAACCCCAGCCCCGCTGATGTTATCTGGCACACATGCACGCCATCACCTCTTGAACCTCACCCTTCCTGGGAGGGAGAGGGAAGGATGGAGGGTAAGAAGGAAGGTAGTAAAGGAGGAGAAGTGGATAGGGAGGACAGTAGAAAGAATGAAGGAAGTTGTGGAATCTGAAGATATCTTAGAGCAAATGGTCATTCTGATCTCTATACAATTAAAAGATCCCCACACGCACGAGCGCGCGCGTACACACACACTAATGTTCAGGTGAACGATCGTAGGTATTACAGCCTGGAAAAAATACTACGTCTGCCTTTCTACCGTGAAGATGGAAGAGCAATATATGAAAAATTGTCTCAAAATAGGAACGGTAGGCAATGACATCAAAAAAATTACTAGGTTAAGAAAACATACAGAGATAGAATGAAGTACATGTGTAGAGCATCTCAGTGTTTACATTATGGCGGAGGACACGAGATGTAAACACATCTATGTTTTTATACCAGAAGTAGACAACCACTGGACACATGGATCCTCAAAATGACTGAAACAAAATCAGGTACAACACAATTGAAAGATATAAAGATTAAGTTAGGAAAACATTACTACAATTACATTTTTCAATGTTAAAACGCTAAAAGAACAAGGTGATATAATGAATAAGGCAGAGAGGACGAGAGAGGAAAATGCTAACAAAAGCAGAATATAGTTACACAAAAATAGCTAAGCAAAAGGCAGAACTAGAACGCCAGTTGCAGCTAGCACAGGATATTTCTGAAAATATTAACGAAAGCTTTGAAAATGAGAGGAAAGAGCTGGAAGAGTACACAACTAAAACTGAAGACAGTTATGCAAAAATCACTTAAAACAGAAAAAGTTGTGAGGGAAAAGAAATTTACTACTAGATGTAATATAAATCCAGAAATTTAAAAGGAGATTCCAAATAAATCCAAGTTATTGAGGAGAAACTGTAGGCAGAAAACTATTTTTGACTGTGCTGAATAAGATATAAAATCAAGAACAGGAAGTATCAAAGAACAAGAATCATAAGTGAGAAGACAATAGCATAATGGGTTGCAACACTGAAGAGGACACACACGGTTGCAACACTGAAGAGGACACACACGGTTGCAACACTGAAGAGGACACACACGGTTGCAACACTGAAGAGGACACACACAGTGGTGGAAATATGAATAAGGAAGAAATGTTAAAAAAAGTGAAGCACAGAGAAATTGTAAAGCTACAAAGATATACAAATTAAAACTAGATCTTTCAAAAGAATGAGTGAAAATATATATTTTTTATAAACACAGCTAAGAGGTTAAATGAGGAGAGAAGCGACGAAGAATAAAGGATAGTTTTAACAGGGTAACGCAACAACTTAAAAAAAAAATTCAAGCAAAATAATATAGGAGAGATAGTAACTAAACTAAAACAGACTAAAAAATGGGAGATAGATGAACACCTCTGAAGGCTATATATACTAAAAGCGATGAGCAAGGTTGATAGACAGCAGCCATCCAGGGAGGCATTACCCTGTCAAACGAGTAGGAAATATAAACCTGTTAATTTACTGGCACTCTGACACGACTGCTGATCCTTTCTTTACGTCTTATGAACACACAGGTAAATCTTACAGGTTTCTACTAATTGTATTTTCAATATACACCTACCTTTACTTTCCTGTGTGTTTCTGAATAATTCTTAAGCATATAATATTTCCTTTCCAACCTCAGAGGTGTTGTGTGAAACCCGGCCGTAAGGAAGATCATCCCCAGAACCACTAACACATAACAGAGGAACCTCAAATATACTAGAACTAAGGCACATTACAGTAGACGAAACCTGATATAGTATAGTACTATTATTATTACTGGAACCGCTAAACCTTCAGTGCTTGAGGAATGGTAAGCAAACGAACTCTGTGCAAGGAAGGGAAGGACACATTCAATTTCTTGCATCAAGAGCCCCTCACCAGCATAAAGGGACCTCCCTCGAAGGGAAACAGAATGAATGGTGGAACAAATCGAGAAGACAGGAAGAACTGTATGCATAACGAAGATCGCCAGATTTATTTCACGGTGATGTAGTACATTTGAGAGATGACCCCGCTACAACGGCAGCACACCCGTCAGGGTTCCACAGGGTTGTTCCACTCCCCCAAGCACGGCCCGAGACCGTTCACGGGTGTGATGGCCGGTGCCATCACACCGTGTCTGACGAAGGCACTCGTAGCTCGCACACTTCTAGCTGTGAGAAAATTCTTCACCAGCACACTAAAGTTGCCTCGAATCTCAGCAGTCATTGTGCTACTCTGTGGTCTGGGATTTTTTTTTTCAATATTTTCACAAATAGCCTTCAAAAATACATAGATTTACAAATCTTGAACATCCAATGACCCTGTAAATCTTGAACATCCAACGACACTGTAAATCTTGAACATCCAACGACACTGTAAATCTTGAACATCCAACGACACTGTAAATCTTGAACATCCAACGACACTGTAAACTCTCTAGATGCTGAACCTGACCATAATTTGCACCCGCGAACATTGTTTAATACAATGGTAAGTAACCATGTAAGTGACTACCAACAGCGGAGTTATCACTAATAAGACCAAAGTTAATACAAAGAAAAACACAAGCTTTACAGCAAGGTTTAACCGGGACAACATTTAGCTCATTGTAGAGCTTTATCAAGCCATGATAAAGCTCTAACACTGATGCAAGTCTCTCCTAAAAGACTATGTTGCACAAATGTTCTACTTGATGCTAGCATCCAAACACTTGGATGGCAGGTCACTTCAAACACTTGGATGGCAGGTCACTCAAACACTTGGATGGCAGGTCACTTCCAAACACTTGGATGGCAGGTCACTTCCAAACACTTGGATGGCAGGTCACTTCCAAACACTTGGATGGCAGGTCACTTCCAAACACTTGGATGGCAGGTCACTTCCAAACACTTGGATGGCAGGTCACTTCCAAACTGATGCGTCTTTCCATGGATGGCAGGTCACTTCCAAACACTTGGATGGCAGGTCACTTCCAAAACTTGATGCATCTCACTGGATGGCAGGTCACTTCCAAACACTTGGATGGCAGGTCACTTCAAACATGATAGTCACACTTGGATGGCAGGTCACTTCCAAACACTTGGATGGCAGGTCACTTCCAAAACACTCCTTACTGATGGCAGGTCACTTCCAAACACTTGGATGGCAGTCACTTCCAAACACTTGGATGGCAGGTCACTTCCAAACACTTGGATGGCAGGTCACTTCCAAACACTTGAGGGCAGGTCACTTCAAACACTTGGATGGCAGGTCACTTCAAAACACTTGGATGGCAGGTCACTTCCAAACACTTGATGGCAGGTCACTTCAAACACTTGATGGCAGTCACTTCAAACACTTGGATGGCAGGTCACTTCCAAACACTTGGATGGCAGGTCACTTCCAAACACTTGGATGGCAGGTCACTTCCAAACACTTGGATGGCAGGTCACTTCCAAACACTTGGATGGCAGGTCACTTCCAAACACTTGGATGGCAGGTCACTTCCAAACACTTGGATGGCAGGTCACTTCCAAACACTTGGATGGCAGGTCACTTCAAACACTTGGATGGCAGGTCACTTCCAAACACTTGGATGGCAGGTCACTTCCAAACACTTGGATGGCAGGTCACTTCCAAACACTTGGATGGCAGGTCACTTCCAAACACTTGGATGGCAGATCACTTCCAAACACTTGGATGGTAGATCAGTTACAAGGTTACAAACAATTCAGAATGCTTGAACATGTGGGATGCTTGCAGATGCATGCATATAAATGCTGTTGAGTGTCTCGGTCTTCTTGAGCATATTAATGACTTCTTGCAATATACTCCTCTTGATGCACAGCAGAATTCTAAATGTGTTCATTATTAAGGTAAAAGAATGAAACTACTTGCCTATAAAAACTGCGTTAATTTTTTTTTCCCAAACTACAGGTAATAAATTTCGATTTAAAAAGGCTTTTATACAAAGGTGTATGTCTGGTAGAGGGATGGAGGATGAGCTAGCAGCCTAGTAGAGGGATGGAGGATGGGCTAGCAGCCTGGTAGAGGGATGGAGGATGGGCTAGCAGCCTGGTAGAGGGATGGAGGATGGGCTAGCAGCCTGGTAGAGGGATGGAGGATGAGCTAGCAGCCTGGTAGAGGGATGGAGGATGAGCTAGCAGCCTGGTAGAGGGATGGAGGATGAGCTAGCAGCCTGGTAGAGGGATGGAGGATGAGCTAGCAGCCTGGTAGAGGGATGGATAGCAGCCTGGTAGAGGATCGAGGACTAGCAGCCTGGAGAGGGTGGAGGATGGCTAGCAGCCTGGTCAGGATGGAGGATGAGCTAGCAGCCTGGTAGAGGGATGGAGGATGAGCTAGCAGCCTGGTAGAGGGATGGAGGATGAGCTAGCAGCCTGGTAGAGGGATGGAGGATGAGCTAGCAGCCTGGAGAGGATGGAGGATGAGCTAGCAGCCTGGTAGAGGATGGAGGATGACTAGCAGCCTGGTAGAGGGATGGAGGATGGCTAGCAGCCTGGAGAGGATGGAGGATGGCAGCAGCCTGGTAGAGGATGGAGGATGAGCTAGCAGCCTGGAGAGGGATGGAGGATGGCTAGCAGCCTGGAGAGGATGGAGGATGGCTAGCAGCCTGGTAGAGTGCATGGAGGATGGAGCTCAGCAGCCTGGTAGAGGGATGGAGGATGGCTAGCAGCCTGGTAGAGGGATGGAGGATGAGCTAGCAGCCTGGTAGAGGGATGGAGGATGAGCTAGCAGCTGGTAGAGGATGGAGGATGAGCTAGCAGCCTGGAGAGGATGGAGGATGGCTAGCAGCCTGGAGAGGGATGGAGGATGGCTAGCAGCCTGGTAGAGGGATGGAGGATGAGCTAGCAGCCTGGTAGAGGGATGGAGGATGAGCTAGCAGCCTGGTAGAGGATGGAGGATGGCTAGCAGCCTGGTAGAGGATGGAGGATGAGCTAGCAGCCTGGTAGAGGATGGAGGATGGGCTAGCAGCCTGGTAGAGGGATGGAGGATGAGCTAGCAGCCTGGTAGAGGATGGAGGATGAGCTAGCAGCCTGTAGAGGATGGAGGATGAGCTACACCTGGAGAGGGATGGAGGATGAGCTAGCAGCCTGGTAGAGGGATGGAGGATGGTCTAGCAGCCTGGTAGAGGATGGAGATGGCTAGCAGCCTGGAGAGGGATGGAGGATGAGCTACAGCCTGGTAGAGGGATGGAGGATGAGCTAGCAGCCTGGTAGAGGGATGGAGGATGACTAGCAGCCTGGTAGAGGGAGAGGATGGCTAGCAGCTGAGAGATGGAGGATGACTCACACTGGTAGAGGGATGGAGGATGAGTAGCACCTGGAGGGATGGAGATGGTAGAGCTTGGTGAGGATGAGGATGCAAGCCTGGTAGAGGGATGGAGGATGGCTAGCAGCCTGTAGAGGATGATGATGAGCTAGCAGCCTGGTAGAGGGATGGAGATGACAGCAACTAGAGGGATGGAGGATGAGCTACAGCTGGTAGAGGATGGAGATGAGTAGCACCTGGTAGAGGGATGGAGGATGAGCTAGCAGCCTGGTAGAGGATGGATGAGCAGCAGCCTGGTAGAGGGATGGAGGATGGCTAGCAGCTGGTAGAGGGATGGAGGATGAGCTAGCAGCCTGGTAGAGGGATGGAGGATGGGCAGCAGCTGGTAGAGGATTGAGGATGGCTAGCAGCCTGGTAGAGGGATGGAGGATGAGCTAGCAGCCTGGTAGAGGATGGAGGATGAGCTACAGCCTGGTAGAGGGATGGAGGATGGCTAGCAGCCTGGTAGAGGATGGATACTGGCTAGGCTGCTCAAGGACTGAGGTAACACAGTTGAGGTGGAGTGTGCTGGCAGTACCTGTGACTGGTTGAGGACTCACCTGCAGTCAAGAAGAGCAGATCTGTGTGGTAGCAGAGTACTGTGCTGGTTGGACTCACCTGCAGTCAACAACAGAGTATTGTGCTGGTGCAGAGTACTGTGCTGGTCTGACTCAACCTGAGTCAACAAGAGTATGTGCTGGTGCAGAGCTGTGCTGGTCTGGACTCAACCTGCAGTCAAAGAGATTGTGCTGGTGAGAGAGGTGGCTGCACCTGCAGTAACAGAGTAGTCTGGTGCAGAGTACTGTTGTCGACTCAACCTGAGTAACAACAGAGTTTGGGGTGCAGAGTACGTGCTGGTCTGGACTCAACCTGCAGTCAACAACAGAGTATTGTGCTGGTGCAGAGTACGTGCTGGTCTGACTCAACCTGCAGTCAACAGAGATTGTGCTGGTGCAGAGACTGTGCTGGTCTGACTCAACCTGCAGTCAAAACAGAGTATTGTGCTGGTGCAGAGTACTGTGTGGTCTGAACTCAACCTGCAGTCAAAAGAGTATTGTGCTGGTGCAGAGTATGTGCTGGTCTGGACTCAACCTGCAGTCAACAACAGAGTATTGTGCTGGTGCAGAGTACTGTGCTGGTCTGGACTCAACCTGCAGTCAACAACAGAGATTGTGCTGGTGCAGAGTACTGTGCTGGTCTGGACTCAACCTGCAGTAACAACAGAGATTGTGCTGGTGCAGAGTACTGTGCTGGTCTGGACTCAACCTGCAGTCAACAACAGAGTATTGTGCTGGTGCAGAGTACTGTGCTGGTCTGGACTCAACCTGCAGTCAACAACAGAGTATTGTCTGGTGCAGAGTACTGTGCTGGTCTGGACTCAACCTGCAGTCAACAACAGAGTATTGTGCTGGTGCAGAGTACTGTGCTGGTCTGAACTCAACCTGCAGTCAACAACAGAGTATTGTGCTGGTGCAGAGTACTGTGCTGGTCTGAACTCAACCTGCAGTCAACAACAGAGTATTGTGCTGGTGCAGAGTACTGTGCTGGTCTGGACTCAACCTGCAGTCAACAACAGAGTATTGTGCTGGTGCAGAGTACTGTGCTGGTCTGGACTCAACCTGCAGTCAACAACAGAGTATTGTGCTGGTGCAGAGTACTGTGCTGGTCTGAACTCAACCTGCAGTCAACAACAGAGTATTGTGCTGGTGCAGAGTACTGTGCTGGTCTGGACTCAACCTGCAGTCAACAACAGAGTATTGTGCTGGTGCAGAGTACTGTGCTGGTCTGAACTCAACCTGCAGTCAACAACAGAGTATTGTGCTGGTGCAGAGTACTGTGCTGGTCTGGACTCAACCTGCAGTCAACAACAGAGTATTGTGCTGGTGCAGAGTACTGTGCTGGTCTGGACTCAACCTGCAGTCAACAACAGAGTATTGTGCTGGTGCAGAGTACTGTGCTGGTCTGAACTCAACCTGCAGTCAACAACAGAGTATTGTGCTGGTGCAGAGTACTGTGCTGGTCTGGACTCAACCTGCAGTCAACAACAGAGTATTGTGCTGGTGCAGAGTACTGTGCTGGTAATTTACACATGTTATTATGTATGAACAATTGTGTAACTATTTATGTGTATCTGTACCTAAAGAAACTTATTGTGCTGGTCTGGACTCAACCTGCAGCACCTAACACCTGTAGCACCTAACACCTGTAGCACCTAACACCTGTGTTGCGTGGAGGTTCTTTCGTAGATTGGGTAATGAACAGACGAGATTGGGATGGTAACTTGGTGTATTTAGGTCAAATAGACAGGGTGGAATCTCAAGAGTCGCAGGCCTATGTCTTCTCTACACGGTGTCTGGATGGTAACTGAGGCACTGCCCCGAGCAGGGCTCATAGCGCCTGCAACACCTAACACCTGCACCACCTAACACCTGCAACACTTACCTTTGAAGTGAAATCCAGAAATTCACTCGTTGTATCTATTTTGCATGGTTGGTTTATGTTCTCTCAGTAAGTGGTTAGATTTTTTTATATATAGACGAACGAGATACGGAGGAAAAGACTAACGTATTCACGGAGGGAAGACTGACGGAGGTACAGAGATACGGAGATACAGATGGACGGAGAAGGGTAGACACTTCTCGTCATGGTTGCAAGAAGCAAAAACAAATCAGTGTTGAGTCTTGTCACACACTTGATCCACAGATAAGTACAAAATGTTGAAGGTACACACAAGGGTATAGCTACGCTGTGTAATAAAGAAACTTGCCCGAAGTCTTAGGGAACATGACTGAACGATGATGATTAAGACATGTGCAAGAGTTGGCTATCCTTAGTGTTGAAACGTTTCGCCTACACAGTAGGCTTCTTCAGTCAGATATAGAGGCAACAGATGTAGTAGTGAAATAATGTAATCAGTCCATCAACCTTGGAGATATGAGGTGGTCGGTCTCTCAGCCTGGAGAAGAATTCAGACCCATAGAGCTGAACTCTTCTCCAGGCTGAGGGACTGACCACCTCAAATACTATTTCTCCAACGTTGATGGACTGACCACATCTTCATTTCCCTAGTACACCTGCTGTCCCTGCATTTGTTTGAAAAAACCTACTGTGTAGGGGAAACATTTCAAGTGTTGTACATGTGTCTTACTCATCAACTTGTCGGTGTTTTATATAATTTTCAATATGACTGATTCTTCTTGAAGTCAAGAACAAAGGAGAAATTTAGTTTCGATTTCAGACTTATGCTTAATATTGAAGCAAACTGGAATATATTCAAGAGCAAACTGACCTTACATCAAAGTTTATTAATAGACTAAAACTCACAATACCGTGGCTGGATCAATACACAAATAACCCGAATATATTGAAAATGATATAAAACACCGACAAGTTGATGAGTAATGAAAACGTTTCGGTCCGAATGAATATTTAACATCTACTGTGTAACCCTCATCAGTGTGTCTTGATGAAGCTGAAGGACTCTGGGTCCAAGGAGTTCGAGTAATCCCTCACTTGTGCATGGATGATAAGACAGTACCGACAAGACAAAGAATTAGACACGTGCAACATCCGGGTATTTTTAATTTGTAGACGTTTCGCCATCCAGTGGCTTATCAATACAATACAAGGATATAATGTGAAGACTTTAGAAATATATACAAAAGATGAGGTAATCAGTCCGTCAGTCTAGGCCGAGGGACTGATTACCCCCATCTTTTGTACGTTTCTACAGTCTTCACATTATATCCTTGTATTGCAGTGACAAAGCTACAGATGTATCGGATGTGAAAATTTAGATATCCTCGGATGCGGATGTGTATGAGGATGTCTTACTTATTTTGCGGATGCGGATGTAAGAAATTGTGCGGATGTTCCGATACATCTCTAGATGTTAAGTAAAAGGACACAAATGCAACTAATGTGACATTTTATTGTGGCAACGTTTCGCTCTCCAGGAGCTTTTTCAAGCCGTTACAAGCGATATGTAGGAGAAACAGCAAGAAACCTTGAAACACGCCTCAATGAACACATTAATGCATGTAGGAACGATAACCTGAACAACGCCTGCGTACAACACCGAAATTCCAACAATCATCTCATGAAATTCAAAGACGCCCGACTAGTAATTAAAGAAACTAATTTCCGTAGACGCAAGTGCTTTGAATCAGCACTTCTCTGTTTCTAACACAATTAAACAAAACAAAGCAGCTTCACCATCTCTGAAGTCTTAGCAAGAATCCTCCTGAAAACAGAAAACCCTACCATCACATAGTCTTTCCTGCTAATTCAACACAAGCGCATCGCAGATGTGGAACACTCCTACAGGCCTTCTCTTCTCTATTCCAACCTCCAGCAGAAATATTTGTCTAACCTATTGTTATACTACCCAAGTATTTGTTTTATCACCTTTTACTCATGTGCAATTTGATTGTTCTACCTTATTGTATTACTACTACTACTACTTATATCACTACTACTTCTACCACCACTAGTATTACACCTCACTTTGAGAGTATATATATACGCTCTGTGTCCATGTATCGCTTGTAACGGCTTGAAAAAGCTCCTGGAGAGCGAAACGTTGCCACAATAAAATGTCACATTAGTTGCATTTGTGTCCTTTTACTTAACATATTGACGTAATTCTACCAATATTATTACATCTCTAGATGAAGCCACTGGAGGGCGAAACGTCTACAAATTAAAAATACCCAGATGTTGCACGTGTTTGATTCTTCAATCCATCACTTGCTTGAACCAATCACCTACCAGGGCCGTGTATGAACCAGCCAGGTACACAGCTCCCCCGTGTATGAACCAGCCAGGTACACAGCTCCCCCGTGTATGAACCAGCCAGGTACACAGCTCCCCCGTGTATGAACCAGCCAGGTACACAGCTCCCACGTGTATGAACCAGCCAGGTACACAGCTCCCACGTGTATGAACCAGCCAGGTACACAGCTCCCACGTGTATGAACCAGCCAGGTACACAGCTCCCACGTGTATGAACCAGCCAGGTACACAGCTCCCACGTGTATGAACCAGCCAGGTACACAGCTCCCACGTGTATGAACCAGCCAGGTACACAGCTCCCACGTGTATGAACCAGCCAGGTACACAGCTCCCACGTGTATGAACCAGCCAGGTACACAGCTCCCACGTGTATGAACCAGCCAGGTACACGGCTCCCACGTGTATGAACCAGCCAGGTACACGGCTCCCCGTGTATGAACCAGCCAGGTACACAGGGTCCCCGTGTATGAACCAGCCAGGTACACGCTCCCCGTGTATGAACCAGCCAGGTACACAGCTCCCCGTGTATGAACCAGCCAGGTACACGGCTCCCCGTGTATGAACCAGCCAGGTACACGGGTCCCCGTGTATGAACCAGCCAGGTACACGGCTCCCCGTGTGACACGGCCATGAACCAGCCAGGTACACGCTCCCCGTGTATGAACCAGCCAGGTACACAGCTCCCACGTGTATGAACCAGCCAGGTACACGCTCCCACGTGTATGAACCAGCCAGGTACACGGCTCCCACGTGTATGAACCAGCCAGGTACACGCTCCCACGTGTATGAACCAGCCAGGTACACAGCTCCCACGTGTATGAACCAGCCAGGTACACAGCTCCCCCGTGTATGAACCAGCCAGGTACACAGCTCCCCCGTGTATGAACCAGCCAGGTACACAGCTCCCCCGTGTATGAACCAGCCAGGTACACAGCTCCCCGTGTATGAACCAGCCAGGTACACAGCTCCCCGTGTATGAACCAGCCAGGTACACAGCTCCCCGTGTATGAACCAGCCAGGTACACAGCTCCCCGTGTATGAACCAGCCAGGTACACAGCTCCCCGTGTATGAACCAGCCAGGTACACAGCTCCCCGTGTATGAACCAGCCAGGTACACAGCTCCCCGTGTATGAACCAGCCAGGTACACAGCTCCCCGTGTATGAACCAGCCAGGTACACAGCTCCCCGTGTATGAACCAGCCAGGTACACAGCTCCCCGTGTATGAACCAGCCAGGTACACAGCTCCCGTGTATGAACCAGCCAGGTACACAGCTCCCGTGTATGAACCAGCCAGGTACACAGCTCCCCGTGTATGAACCAGCCAGGACACAGCTCCCCGTGTATGAACCAGCCAGGTACACGCTCCCCGTGTATGAACCAGCCAGGTAACAGCTCCCCGTGTATGAACCAGCCAGGTACACAGCTCCCCCGTGTATGAACCAGCCAGGTACACAGCTCCCCCGTGTATGAACCAGCCAGGTACACAGCTCCCCGTGTATGAACCAGCCAGGTACACGCTCCCACGTGTATGAACCAGCCAGGTACACAGCTCCCACGTGTATGAACCAGCCAGGTACACAGCTCCCGTGTATGAACCAGCCAGGTACACAGCTCCACGTGTATGAACCAGCCAGGTACACAGCTCCCACGTGTATGAACCAGCCAGGTACACAGCTCCCCCGTGTATGAACCAGCCAGGTACACAGCTCCCCCGTGTATGAACCAGCCAGGTACACAGCTCCCCCGTGTATGAACCAGCCAGGTACACAGCTCCCCCGTGTATGAACCAGCCAGGTACACAGCTCCCACGTGTATGAACCAGCCAGGTACACAGCTCCCACGTGTATGAACCAGCCAGGTACACAGCTCCCCCGTGTATGAACCAGCCAGGTACACAGCTCCCACGTGTATGAACCAGCCAGGTACACGCTCCCACGTGTATGAACCAGCCAGGTACACAGCTCCCACGTGTATGAACCAGCCAGGTACACAGCTCCCACGTGTATGAACCAGCCAGGTACACAGCTCCCACGTGTATGAACCAGCCAGGTACACAGCTCCCCCGTGTATGAATCAGCCAGGTACACAGCTCCCCCGTGTATGAACCAGCCAGGTACACAGCTCCCCCGTGTATGAACCAGCCAGGTACACAGCTCCCCCGTGTATGAACCAGCCAGGTACACAGCTCCCCCGTGTATGAACCAGCCAGGTACACAGCTCCCCCGTGTATGAACCAGCCAGGTACACAGCTCCCCGTGTATGAACCAGCCAGGTACACAGCTCCCCGTGTATGAACCAGCCAGGTACACAGCTCCCCGTGTATGAACCAGCCAGGTACACAGCTCCCGTGTATGAACCAGCCAGGTACACGCTCCCACGTGTATGAACCAGCCAGGTACACGCTCCCCGTGTATGAACCAGCCAGGTACACAGCTCCCCGTGTATGAACCAGCCAGGTACACAGCTCCCCCGTGTATGAACCAGCCAGGTACACAGCTCCCCCGTGTATGAACCAGCCAGGTACACAGCTCCCCCGTGTATGAACCAGCCAGGTACACGGCTCCCACGTGTATGAACCAGCCAGGTACACGGCTCCCACGTGTATGAACCAGCCAGGTACACGGCTCCCACGTGTATGAACCAGCCAGGTACACAGCTCCCACGTGTATGAACCAGCCAGGTACACGGCTCCCACGTGTATGAACCAGCCAGGTACACAGCTCCCACGTGTAAGAACCAGCCAGGTACACGGCTCCCACGTGTATGAACCAGCCAGGTACACGGCTCCCCCGTCAACAATGTTCATCTTTCATAATATCTGACAAGTCACCTAATTTCTGGATGAAAATTAATACATTTCCAGGCAAGACACTCAACAGGTCATCATAATTAGATAAAAAAAGAATAATTGTATCAACACTCGCCGTTTACAAGCAACACACTAAGGACAACACTTGTCTACACTTCTGGTTAGTTTTTAAGGGAGAAGTGTTGCCACCAGCGGCTTTATCAATCCTGACGAGTAAGACACATGTACAACACTTGGATATCTTTATTGTTGAAACGTATCGCCACACAGTGGCTTCATCAGTCCAATACGGAGAAGAATCGTTGAAGATCAGAGTGAGATAATCAGTCCCTGAGCCTGGAGTCGATGTGATCAGTGCATCAAACTTAACAAGAATACAGCACATGATGAAGGCACTCGTGGTGAAACGTAATATATGTCCTAAGCTGTACACAAGCGCCCTCTTCATGGTTGATGAAACACCGTATTTCTGATAAGTGTGAAAAAAACAAAAGTTACAACGTCTCGCTCTGTGCAGAACTGTACGATCGAGAGAGAGGAAGGAAAGGTGCCTGGTACTACGCTGGTAGGAAACCCTGCATGGAGGGTATTCTGAGGGTCAACGCCTCCGCGGCCTAGTCCATGACCAGGCCTCGTGGTGGATCAGGGTCTGATCAACCAGGCTTTTACTGCTGGCCGCTCGCAAACGAACTTACGAACCACAGCCCGGCTGGTCAGGTACTGACTTTAGGTGCCTGTCCAGCTCCCTCTTGAAGATAGCCAGGGGTCTATTGTTAATCCCCTTTATGTATGGTGGGAGGTGCTGAAGTCCTTTGCTTTGGTAGGGATTGATTTCTGTGTGCAGATTTAGAACTAGACCCTCTAGAATTTTGCAGGTGTAAATTCTGTATCTTTCTCGCCTGCGTTCCAAGGAGTACAGTTCAAGAAACTTCAAACGGTCCCGGTAATTGAGGTGCTTGGCTGTACTTACACGTGCAATGAAAGTTCTCCGAATATTCTCCAGATCTGCAATTTCACCTGCCTTAAAAGGGGCTGTTAGTGTACAGCAATACTCTAGCGTGGAGACAACACGTGACTTAAAGAGGATCATAATTAGCTTGGTATTCATTGTTTTGAAGGTTCTCATTATCCATCCCAACATTTTCCTAGATGTGATAATGACATTGTTGTCATTATTGAAAGTGAAATCCTCTGACATTATCACTCCCAAGTCCTTCACATTAATTTTCCGCTTTGTGTGATTAAAATTTACTTTATACTCCGATCTAACTTTTATTTCCTAAAGTTTTTCCATAGCGGAATAATTGAAATGTGTCTTTATTGACCTTCATATCGTTTTCTGAGGCTCATTGAAAGTCTTGGTTTATATCCGCTTGGAGGGACTCCAGCAGAGTGGAGCCACCACCCCCACCCCGTCAAGCTTACTTTATTATCTCTCAACTTTGTTTATACCACTCCCCTACCTCCCCCTCCTCCCCACACATTATTAATAAAAGACTCAGGGTGTGAGGACTGATTGGTTGGTAGCTACACGGGGAGCAGGTGGTTATGTGGGGTGCTGGTTATGTAAGAGGTGTGTGATGGTGGTATGTGGTGGTGACGATAGTGGTTGTGTGTGTGTGTTAGTAGTGCTGGTGATGTGTATAGAGGTGGGGTAGTGACGGTGGTGGTGACGGTGGTGTGACGGTGGTGGTGGTGATGACGGTGGTGGTAGTGACAGTGGTGGTGGTGGTAGTGACGGTGGTGGTGGTAGTGACAGTGGTGGTGGTGGTAGTGACAGTGGTGGTGGTGGTAGTGACAGTGGTGGTGGTGGTAGTGACAGTGGTGGTGGTGGTAGTGACGTGTGGTAGTGGTGGTGTGATGGTGTGGTGGTGGTAGTGACGGTGGTGGTGGTGGTAGTGACGGTGGTGGTGGTGGTAGTGACGGTGGTGGTGGTGGTAGTGACGGTGGTGGTGGATGGTAGTGACGGTGGATGGTAGTGACGGTGGATGGTAGTGACGGTGGTGGTAGTGACGGTGGTGGTGATGGTAGTGACGGTGGTGGTGGATGGTAGTGACGGTGGATGGTAGTGACGGTGGTGGTGGTGACGGTGGTAGTGACGGTGGTGGTGGATGGTAGTGACGGTGGTGGTGGATGGTAGTGACGGTGGTGGTGGATGGTAGTGACGGTGGTGGTGATGGTAGTGACGGTGGTGGTGATGGTAGTGACGGTGGTGGTGATGGTAGTGACGGTGGTGGTGGTGGTAGTGACGGTGGTGGTGATGGTGGTAGTGACGGTGGTGGGGGATGGTAGTGACGGTGGTGTGTGGTAGTGACGTGGTGGTGGTGGTAGTGACGGTGGTGGTAGTGACTGGTGGTGGTAGTGCGGTGGTGGTGGTGGTGGTGGGTGACGGTGGTGGGGGTGGTGGTGACGGTGGTGGTGGTAGTGACGGTGGTGGTGACGGTGGTGGTGGTATGGTAGTGACGGTGGTGGTGGTAGTGACGGTGGTGGTGGATGGTAGTGACGGTGGTGGTGGATGGTAGGACGGTGGTGGTGGTGGTAGTGACGGTGGTGGTGGTGGTACGGTGGGTGGTGGTGACGGTAGTGACGGTGGTGGTGGTGGTGACGGTGGTGGTGGTAGGGTGACGGTGGTGGTGGTGGTGACGGTGGTGGTGAGGTGGGTGGTGACGTGGTGGTAGTGGGTGGTGGTGGTAGTGACGGTGGTGGTGGTGGTGACGGTGGTGGTGGTGGTGACGGTGGTGGTGGTGGTGACGGTGGTAGTGACGGTGGTGGTGGTAGTGACGGTGGTGGTAGTGACGGTGGTGGTGGTGGTAGTGACGGTGGTGGTGGTGGTGGTGACGGTGGTGGTGGTGGTAGTGACGGTGGTGGTGACGGTGGTGGTAGTGACGGTGGTGGTGGTGGTAGTGACGGTGGTGGTGGTGGTAGTGACGGTGGTGGTGGTGGTAGTGACGGTGGTGATGGTGGTAGTGACGGTGGTGGTGGTGGTAGTGACGGTGGTGGTGGTAGTGGTAGTGACGGTGGTGGTGGTGGTGATACAAGGACGAACCTTTCAACGAAATTCTTGTTTATCTTACAAACATTATTATAAAAATCTTAGCAACAACATCAGAGGAAAAAAACAACAAAACAGCAGCAAGTAACAACCAGCTCGCCAGCCAAATATCTGGGCACTCGCCAGCCAAATATCTGGGCACTCGCCAGCCAAATATCTGGGCACTCGCCAGCCAAATATCTGGGCACTCGCCAGCCAAATATCTGGGCACTCGCCAGCAAATATCTGGGCACTCGCCAGCAAATATCTGGCACTCGCCAGCCAAATATCTGGGCACTCGCCAGCCAAATATCTGGGCACTCGCCAGCCAAATATCTGGGCACTCGCCAGCCAAATATCTGGGCACTCGCCAGCCAAATATCTGGGCACTCGCCAGCCAAATATCTGGGCACTCGCCAGCCAAATATCTGGGCACTCGCCAGCCAAATATCTGGCACTCGCACCCAATATCTGACTCGAGCCAAATATCTGGCACTCGCCAGCCAAATATCTGGCACATCGCCAGCCAAATATCTGGCACTCGCCAGCCAAATATCTGGGCACTCGCCAGCCAAATATCTGGGCACTCGCCACCAAATATCTGGGCACTCGCCAGCCAAATATCTGGGCACTCGCCAGCCAAATATCTGGGCACTCGCCAGCCAAATATCTGGGCACTCGCCAGCCAAATATCTGGGCACTCGCCAGCCAAATATCTGGGCACTCGCCAGCCAAATATCTGGCACTCGCCAGCCAAATATCTGGGCACTCGCCAGCCAAATATCTGGCACTCGCCAGCCAAATATCTGGGCACTCGCCAGCCAAATATCTGGGCACTCGCCAGCCAAATATCTGGGCACTCGCCAGCCAAATATCTGGCACTCGCCAGCCAAATATCTGGGCACTCGCCAGCCAAATATCTGGGCACTCGCCAGCCAAATATCTGGGCACTCGCCAGCCAAATATCTGGGCACTCGCCAGCCAAATATCTGGCACTCGCCAGCCAAATATCTGGCACTCGCCAGCCAAATATCTGGGCACTCGCCAGCCAAATATCTGGGCACTCGCCAGCCAAATATCTGGGCACTCGCCAGCCAAATATCTGGGCACTCGCCAGCCAAATATCTGGGCACTCGCCAGCCAAATATCTGGGCACTCGCCAGCCAAATATCTGGGCACTCGCCAGCCAAATATCTGGGCACTCACCAGCCAAATATTTCTTTACCGAATCAATTATGACAGAAGTCGCCAATATTTAAAAAAAGAACATATGGATTGAATTTATCCAAATGTCAAATGACCTTTGGCCAGAGATCTTCAGTAAAAGGTCAATATGAACACTACGATATTTAGAAAAAATAAAAAATAAATTTAGACAGTGTAGGAGACAGAGAAAAAGTGAATATGATGAGAGGGAGATGTCCTCAAGGGAGGGGAAAGGGAGGGAGCGATGGGGGCAAATGTCCCCAGTGGGGCGCCACAAGGATCGGTATTCTCTGTAAAAATAATTAATTTATTTACATGACTTGCCAGAGAGAATATAAAAAAAAAGTATATTGATATACCCGCGAATGATGGAGAGATTCTTCGTAACAGAAGAAGATAAACTGTGAATCCCTACAAGACGACTGAGATAAAGTGAGATAATGAATGATAGATGACGGGTTTAATATAGATGGATGATGAGGTTTAATACAGATGGATGATGAGGTTTAATACAGATGGATGACGGGGTTTAACCAAGACCATAAACTGTGATAAGGAGGGAGAGAGAGTTATCATTAATAATTTACAAAGTATATAATACTGTGACTTTCAAACACATGGCAGCAGTAACAGTAGCAGCAGTAACAATAGCATGAGTAGACTAAACAGTAGCAGCAGTAACAGGAATACAAGCAGCAGCAATAGCAGCAGAAGCATTAACAGCAACAACTGCATTAGTAACATCAGCAGCAGTAACAAGAGCAGTAGTGACAGTAGCAGCAGTAACAGTACCAGTAACAACAGCAGCAGTAGTAACAGCTAACAGCAGCAGTAACAGTAACAACAGCAGCAGTAAAACAGCAGCAGGTGACTCCAGGGATGGTAGGTGCATAAATTAGTCTGCCCTCATACGTCTTAACCAACGCAGGAGGGAGAGTGCCAACAGAAAACGGCGGGCGGTTATTAAATCAGCTGACTCGCAGATGAACAACACAATTGATTATATGGTGAAGCATATAACCCCGTGTGTGTGTGTGTGTGTGTGTGTGTGTGTGTGTGTGTGTGTGTGTGTGTGCGCGGCTCTGGAACCAGCAGCCTACTCCTTGTACTGGAAGAAGCAGTGTGCACCTTGTACTGGAACAAGAACAAACAGCCTGTACCAACAACAATAAGAGTGTTTAGGTAAGACCCCATGTGGGGTGAGCTGGGTAGACGGGACAGGCGAAGAATAGCGTTGGAGAGGAGTGTCCACAGTCGTAGAGTGCCAGGGCACCCAGCAGCTAGGCTCTCGTGGGGCGGACTGGAGAAACAGGAGGAGCAGGCTCTGTTGCAATGGTCTTGTGGTGGTTGGAGGTCTTGAGTCTTGAGAAGTTGGCAGCAGGGTAGGTTGCAGGACAGGGCAGGGCAGGCAGGTAGGAACATCAGAGGTCAACTCACTGGTGGTGTTTATTGACGTAATTAAGGTGGCAGGTTTGTAGAGGAGCCATTTCCAAATTTTTTGAAGCTGCTCCTAGAGAGGTGGCAAAGTTTTATCTTGTTTCCAAAGGCGAAACACAGAGGCTTGAGGAATTCCATAACTTAGTAAAGAGGTTCCTCGCAAGCAAACTTGAAAGTTCCAGCACCGAGACCTTCGTAGAGGTCAGTGCAGGTCATGGTGTCAGCGTTAGTTGCAGAAGTGAAGGTAAGGTTTTCCCATGAGGGTGTACTGTACTGGGTCTACAATGGTGCTGGAACCTGTACCAGAACCTCAAGCACAAATGTCTCAGTTTCACTCAAGTTTCAGCCTGTTAATTAACAGATATTTCACTGTCGCTAAGTCAAACTGGTGACTGTTTAACGGGTCTTAAACAGTGACTATCTGTCCGATATTTCTGTGCTGGGTGGATTCCCGTTTTCTGTTAACGCCTCACAACATTTCATCACTATCTTGATAGGTTATTACTGTTGAGGTAAGTTATATGTGGGTTATTGACAGTGGTCAAGCTAATCTAACCTGAAGAACAAACAAGCACAATACTGTGACTGGAACAATACACAAATAACCCGTACATAGGAGAGAGAAACTTACGACGACGTTTCGGTCCAAATGGGACCATTAACAAAGTCACAGTGTGACTTTGTAAATGGTCCAAGTCGGACCGAAACGTCGTCGTAAGCTCTTCTCTTCTATGTACGGGTTATTTTTGTGTACTAACGTAACCTAATGTAATCAAATTTAACTTAACCTAACTTAACCTAATTAACTTAACCTAACCGTACCTAATCTAACTTCTCCAAATCTAGCCTAATTAATCCTAACCTGACTAATGCTAGGCTAACTTAATCTAATCTAACCAAATATAACAGGAACCTAATCTAACTTAACCTAACCTAACAATCTAATCTAAATAACGTTAATACGGAAAATTTGTTCCAAATCTTAAAAACAGAAATTTACATAAAATTTGCGGGGCTGGGTAACTACTTGTGACATTGAATAAAACTCTATGGACACACATACATCAATTTCGCTTGATACATCAGTGAACATTTGTCCAACGGAGGTTCGTGAAGTCTGAACATTTACCGTATCTTCTGGCATATAAGACGCAAATTTTTTCCACAATTACATTGCGCTTGTTATAATAAGGTTAGGTTAAGTTTTCTAAGGTTCTTTTGGTACAAAATAATTAATTTTTACATAAACATAAATGAAAAAAATATATCTTTAAATGTATAAGAGAAAATTTTAGAAAGGACTTAATTTTAAACGAGTTCTTGTTAATTGACCAGTTTTACCTATTCGGCACCCCACACACAATATATATATATATATATATATATATATATATATATATAATCTTTATTGATGTGTGTGTGTACATACACACATCAATATAGATATAATCGTCAGGTTATATACAAACCGACCCGCTAATGTGTGTGAGGGTGATGGAGTGTTGACATTAATATTGATGTCTAGAGATGCACAGAATTGATCTTACTGACACATACAGACAGGTGCTCCATGTGACGTACACTGACAGGTGCTTCATGTGACAAACAGACTGCCCTTGTTATGTGACTACACTATATCCCAACCCACACTCACCCAGCTGTGTGGGTAACCAACCCACACACCCAGCTGTGTGGGTAACCAACCCACACTCACCCACCCAGCTCCTCAACGCTTCTCAACCCTCCAACTGAGGATAAGAAAATACTGAAGCACATCTCCAAGTCTGAGATCAAAAGGCTCATAAAACCAAGACTTTAAACGTATTATCGTGGCAACTTAAGAGAGACGTAAGTTCCCCCGTTTTCTAAAATGAACATGTTATTAGAAGACGGGGGAACTTAAGCGCCCCTTAAGGGATGCACTTAAGTTATTATTACATCAGAAACAATCAAGAGGCCATCGTTGGTGTCAAACACAAGTGACGTCACAAAGGGAAATCTTCCATACAACGCATTCTTTTTTTCACTGATGGAGCATCTGCTATTTATTTCCAGATGGCAACACTGCACTGACCTCAGTGCCTTATCACGTGCTATTGTACTGACCTCAGCGCTGTATCTCGTAAGGTCCTTTTATGACCAAACCGAGAAATTAATTTCAATTTCGGCACCACTGAAGTGTCTGAAATAACCCTGGAGATGAACAGTTCCCAGTAACAATCAGGTACATGTTCGTGGGTCAGGCGCATCTGCAGGATATTTATGCCACTTTGAGAGGAACAAAGATCCGTGAAACCTGTCCCAGGTTTTTACATTTATAGAAAATAACATACATCAAGAGAGGTGTATATATATACTTGAGATTTATTTTAATTCACATTTTTTTTTTTTGGCGATAGACTTGAAATCTAACACTTTGTTTACAATTTTAGCTATAAACTGCTGCCTCTTGTAAACACTGTTTTTAGACGGTCATAAAGAAGTTGTAGAATCCATCCAGAGACAATTCAAAGTAAAAATATCGAAATTATTAAGAATATAATAGAGAAGAGTTGGGTCTTTAAAAACATCCTTGAGGGACGCCGCCACACTGTATGCCGCTCTTTAAAGCTCTGTAAACACCAGCCTCTAAAGCTCTGTAAACACCAGCCTCTAAAGCTCTGTAAACACCAGCCTCTAAAGCTCTGTAAACACCAGCCTCTAAAGCTCTGTAAACACCAGCCTCTAAAGCTCTCTAAACACCAGCCTCTAAAGCTCTCTAAACACCAGCCTCTAAAGCTCTCTAAACACCAGCCTCTAAAGCTCTCTAAACACCAGCCTCTAAAGCTCTCTAAACACCAGCCTCTAAAGCTCTCTAAACACCAGCCTCTAAAGCTCTCTAAACACCAGCCTCTAAAGCTCTCTAAACACCAGCCTCTAAAGCTCTCTAAACACCAGCCTCTAAAGCTCTCTAAACACCAGCCTCTAAAGCTCTCTAAACACCAGCCTCTAAAGCTCTCTAAACACCAGCCTTCACTCGACACTTTCCAGAACTTTGGATTTTACTTAGTAATACATTTGACTTGGGAAAATTATAGCAGTAGAATTCTTCCATTATGCAAAGGTAGGAAAAACTGCTGGTTTGTAAACACTGTACAGGTATAAGGAGAACACACACACACTGGTGGTCTTAGTAAAACATGGGGTTCACTTCCTAGTGATTGATATGGAGTCCCATGAGTCTAGTGTCTGCTGGAGTGTTACTTACCTGTCATTGACTATGACCAATAATAATTATTATTGCTATTATACTCTCATATATGTGCCAGATCCGCATGGATCATACGGCGCCATATTGAGGAGAAATACAGACAGCAGAGGGAAGGGAGTGTGAAAGGTGCGGTCATGTAATAAAAAAATATATTACGTCAAAGTTAGAGTAAAAAGTCAGCACACTTTCTTGACCTGGTGCTGAAGACCTGTTCTCACCACCTGACTGCTCATATACTGTTTAGTGTGGGACACACACACACACACACACACACACACACACACACACACACCTGACTGGCCATATACAGTGTTCAGTCTGGGATCAGTGTTCCAAACAAGTGACTCGAGCGTGATCCCGAAGTTTACAAAACAGAAGAGTCAACTCTCACTAAACTTTCTCTTTAGTGCACATACCAAACTAATTAGTAAACTTACTTTCAATTATTTGCTTCAGTGGCACTACTCGATACACTGTTCCACTTATCTGCAAACATACTGTCAAACCAATACTTTAATATATTCTTTCAAATAGGATTTAATCTAATTTGAATTTACTGTTGTGAGTCTTGGGAGCATACTGGCCACACTTCCTTGATGAGCCCAGCTCTCAAATATCAGTTCATTTAAGAAAGGGAACAGACAGGAATCACTGAACTAAAGATGGGTATCGCTGACATGCATCCTGTGCAAAGGAAGAAAAACTAGTCAAGCGGAAAGTACTAGAGAACTTGGAGAAGCGTGACTGCGTCAGTGGAGGCTAACATGAATTCAGGTACTACTTGACGATGTGGTTCACCGGTATTTCTCCCGGCCCGGGTCTTGTCCAGTTGGTGACCCGGTGGGTACTCCTTGATACACTACAAAGCTTTTCCTTTTTCTTCTGCTTCCTCTTCTGCCTCGTGGGTCAGTCCGTGGATGGACACCTAGCCAAATGTTACATCTTAGTCCACAGAGCTGCAGAGTTCCTCGTCCTTGACTCCGCGTTGGTGGTCAACACTGACATCTCCGCCTCGCCAAGTGTTCCACTACTTTCCTCAACTCTCTCCATTACCTTCGACAGGATAGGCAGTTGAAGTATGGTGTAGCAGATAAGCGGTAAAAAAAAAGACATACAACAAAAGGAGAACTGTATATGTTCTAGTTTGACATAGACGAGTCTTTATTAAAAGAACATTCTTTGTTGAAGAATTAGACACTTTTGCAACATTTGGAATTGCGTATTGTGGAAACGTTTCGCCAACATGTGACTTCCTCAGTCACTTGTTGGCGAAACGTTTCCACAATAAAGATTCCCAAATGTTGCAAAAAATGTCTAATTTATTCAACATTCTTTACATTTGATAAAGTCTCACGTAGGTGAAACGTCGTACTAATAAAGGTTTTATTTTGCTGTGTCTTTTTACCACCATATCGAGAATGCGCATGTCAATTATACCTGCCTGTAGTTTCCTGCCTTTAATCTCTCCCCAGCCTTAAAAAAACATGAGAGCTGTGACTACAGGGGCCATTGTGGACAAGGATGGTTCAGCTAGCTCAGCCAGAAGGTCACTATTTGTCTCAGACTCAACCATCATCTTGTCCTTTTCTCTATTATGCAAATAAAAGAACTGTGCGAGTGAACACGAAGCTATGATGTGTCTCAGACTTGCTTCTACTGCAGAAGTGGTGAGGGAGGAAGGTCCTCGTCCAGGCACCAGTGTTGTATCTAACCTCTGGGAACTGAGTGAACACGAAGCTATGATGTGTCTCAGGCTTGCTTCTACTCCAGGAATGGTGAGGGAGGAAGGAGGTCCTCGTCCAGGCACCAGTGTTGTATCTAACCTCTGGGAACTGAGTGAACACGAAGCTATGATGTGTCTCAGGCTTGCTTCAACTCCAGGAATGGTGAGGGAGGAAGGAGGTCCTCGTCCAGGCACCAGTGTTGTATCTAACCTCTGGGAACTGAGTGAACACGAAGCTATGATGTGTCTCAGGCTTGCTTCTACTCCAGGAATGGTGAGGGAGGAAGGAGGTCCTCGTCCAGGCACCAGTGTTGTATCTAACCTCTGGGAACTGAGTGAACACGAAGCTATGATGTGTCTCAGGCTTGCTTCTACTCCAGGAATGGTGAGGGAGGAAGGAGGTCCTCGTCCAGGCACCAGTGTTGTATCTAACCTCTGGGAACTGAGTGAACACGAAGCTATGTGTCTCAGGCTTGCTTCTACTCCAGGAATGGTGAGGGAGGAAGGAGGTCCTCGTCCAGGCACCAGTGTTGTATCTAACCTCTGGGAACTGAGTGAACACGAAGCTATGATGTGTCTCAGGCTTGCTTCTACTCCAGGAATGGTGAGGGAGGAAGGAGGTCCTCGTCCAGGCACCAGTGTTGTATCTAACCTCTGGGAACTGAGTGAACACGAAGCTATGATGTGTCTCAGGCTTGTTTCTACTCCAGGAATGGTGAGGGAGGAAGGAGGTCCTCGTCCAGGCACCAGTGTTGTATCTAACCTCTGGGAACTGAGTGAACACGAAGCTATGATGTGTCTCAGGCTTGCTTCTACTCCAGGAATGGTGAGGGAAGAAGGAGGTCCTCGTCCAGGCACCAGTGTTGTATCTAACCTCTGGGAACTGAGTGAACACGAAGCTATGATGTGTCTCAGGCTTGCTTCTACTCCAGGAATGGTGAGGGAGGAAGGAGGTCCTCGTCCAGGCACCAGTGTTGTATCTAACCTCTGGGAACTGAGTGAACACGAAGCTATGATGTGTCTCAGGCTTGCTTCTACTCCAGGAATGGTGAGGGAGGAAGGAGGTCCTCGTCCAGGCACCAGTGTTGTATCTAACCTCTGGGAACTGAGTGAACACGAAGCTATGATGTGTCTCAGGCTTGCTTCTACTCCAGGAATGGTGAGGGAGGAAGGAGGTCCTCGTCCAGGCACCAGTGTTGTATCTGACCTCTGGGTGCACTCTTGACGCGCTTCGGTTCCCGCAAATCTGGCGCAAAAGGAAGCTTAGGATTGTTTTCATCTGAGCTCTAAAATGGCCCCGGAAACACAAAGAACGATCTTTATTACAGCGTCCAAGCGGATACACACACAGACTGATAACTTCACCTCCAAAATATGTACCGAGAGACCTTGTTAAAGACGATGGTAAACACCTCACTAGGGAAGACATATTTGTGCAACATTTTAGAATCATCCACAGTTCTTTTCTGTATTAGACTGAAGAAACCACTGGCTGGCAAAACGTTTCCTCAATAAAGATTCTCATAATGTTGCAAAACTGTCTCGTTCTTCAGCTTGTCGGTTTTTCTAAAACCATTCACATCACACCTCACTAGGGAGGAGAGAGATGCCATGAAATACTGACACCGCGAAAACATGCAAATTCAGTGTAATTAGATATGTTATCGACAATATTTCGCCCACGCAATGACTAGAAAAGGCCCACTGGGTGGGCCAAACGTTGTCAATAAATGACCTCATGTCACTGCATTACTGTTTTCGTCTTCATTTCACTCTGGAACCACCTGAAGCAGTGTTGATGTAACCAGGAGCTGCACCAGCACTGAGGTGGAGCTGCACCAGCACTGAGGTGGAGCTGCACCAGCAGAGCTCCCAAAGTGGGTTTCCTTAAGGAAATACAAAGAAAGTCTGGAGAAGCAAGCACCTAGTGTTGTTCAGCAAGTTTTACTGTTATTTTTATAGCCCCATGTTCCCAGGGTGCATGACCCCAGCAAGGGTGCATGACCCCAGCAAGAGTAAAAGTAACCTGGTCACTCACAGTACAGAGACCCCAGCAAGAGTAACCTGGTCACTCACAGCACCGGAACCCCAGCAAGAGTAACCAGGTCACTCACAGCACCGGGACCCCAACACACAGCACCGGGATATCAACAAAATTTACCAGTTGCCACATTCAAGGCTGTCGAGTCACTAACAAAATCCAAGTGAAATATAAAGAGTATAAATTCTTTATCGTCTGTATTTGGTACTTTCTCTCAAGATTGACGGACTAAACACATCGACTCCAGTCTTAGATACTGATTACCTCAAACTTCTTCCTATCTTCCACCGTTCTTCTCTGTACTGGACTGAAGAAGCCACTGGCTGGCGAAACGTTTCCTCAATAAAGATTTCCAAATGTTGCACAAGTGTCCCATTCTTCAACTTGTAAATGATTGAGAAAACTGGACCTCGAACAAACCCAAGTCCGAAGAATTTTTTTCAGAAAAAATTGACCCAGTCTTTGAAATGTTTTTTCTAGAGTCCGAAGACGGTGACTTGTTTACAATTCAGTTATAAAAGAAAATACAAGAAAGTCCTGTTTCAAAAGTGCTTTGAAGTGACCTCTGACACTGACCTAACTCTCAGAGACTTTTGGAAGAGTCAGTTCAGCATCCTCCAGTGTGTGTGAGGCTGATAATTAAAGTCTGGGAAATACTGCTTCGGACATCGAAATTTTCGCAATTACAACAGCACCTTGTAACCAAGTTCAAACACCGGGGTTCCACTATATATGGCATCCAGACCAGGCCGCGGGTTGATCATCAATCCATCTGTTACCTGTATGGTAAAAGCCACTAAGGATCTGATAAATTACCTTTATATCTAACCTGAAGTATATCCGGGAAATACAACCATCTACATTATTCATGGATATAAATAAAGTACATGGTAATGATAGTACAAGCAATAATAAACTAACACACAATAGTGTGTATGTATGTACTCGCTTATATGTGGTTGAAGGGGTCATCACAGCTCCTGGCCCCGCCTCTCTGCTGGTTGTTACTCCTTCCCGGCTTCAAGAACCGTGTAATTATATATATATATATATATACTCGCCTAATTGTGGTTGCAGGGGTCGAGACTCAGCTCCTGGCCCCGCCTCTTCGCTATCCGCTACTGGGTCTCTGCTCTCCCTGCTCCATGAGCTTTATCATACCTTGTCTTAAAACTATGTATGGGTCTCGCCTCCACTATATTGTTCTCTAGACTATTCCACTTCCTGACTACTCTATGGCTGAATAAATGCTTCCTAACATCCCTTTGACTCATCTGAGTCTTCAGCTTCCAGTTGTGCCCCCTTGTTTCTGTGTTCCCTCTTTGGAACATCCTGTCACTATCTACCGTGTTGATTCCCCATAGTATTTTGTACGTCGTTATGTCTCCTCTAACCCTTCTGTCATCCAGTGTTGTTAGTCCTATTTCCCTCAACCTTTCTTCATAGTGCAGACCCCTGAGTTGTGGAACTAGCCTTGTCGCAAACCTTTGCACTTTCTCTAATTTCTTGACATGCTTGACCAGGTGTGGGTTCCAGACTGGTGCTGCATATTCTAGTATGGGCCTGACGTACACGGTGTACAGTGTCTTGAACGATTCCTTGTTAAGGTAACGGAACGCTAATCTTAGGTTTGCCAGTCGCCCATATGCTGCCACAGTTATCTGGTTGATGTGTGTTTCCGGAGACGTGCTTGGCGTTATACTCGCCCCAAGGTCTTTCTCCTTTGACGAGGTTTGTAGCCTTTGTCCACCTAGCCTGTACTCTGTCAGCGGTCTTCTTTGCCTTTCTCCGATCTTCATGACTTTGCATTTGGTGGGATTGAATTCGAGAAGCCAGTTGCTAGACCAGATGTCAAGCTTGTCCAGGTCTGTTTGAAGTCCTGCTTGGTCCTCATCCGATGTGATTCTCCTCATTAATTTCACATCATCTGCGAACAGACACTTCTGAGTCTATCCCGTCCGTCATGTCATTCACATATACCAAGAATAACACTGGTCCTAGGACTGACCCCTGCGGTACACCGCTCGTCACAGGCGCCCACTGTGATACCTCATCACGCACCATGACGTGTGTGTGTACTCACCTAGTTGTGGTTGCAGGGGTCGAGTCATAGCTCCTGGCCCCACCTCTTCACTGGTCGCTACTGGGTCACTCTACCTGCTCCATGAGCTTTATCATACCTCTTCTTAAAGCTATGTATGGATCCTGCCTCCACTACATCATTTCCCAGACTATTCCACTACTTGACCACTCTGACTGAAGAAATACTTCCTAACATCCCTGTGATTCATCTGAGTCTTCAACTTCCAATTGTGACCCCTTATTGCTGTGTCCCATCTCTGGAACATTCTATCTCTGTCCACCTTGTCAATTCCTCTCAGTATTTTATGTATCGCGTGCGTGCGTGCGTGCGTGCGTGCGTGCGTGCGTGAGAGCGAGAGCGAGAGCGAGAGAGAGAGAGAGAGAGAGAGAGAGAGAGAGGAGAGAGAGAGAGAGTTTATCAGAGTAAAGAAAGCCTCTCAGCGGTTCACCACTGCTCAGAGTAATCAACATTAACGAGGTCAACCTTCCAAGTGTTAACAGCGTCCATGAATGAATTTTATTACTTTTTACACTGCCACGTAGATGAGTTGTCAAGATGACTGTTAACAGCTGAATTATTTTAACTTGCAATGAGGTTATTGTCTCTTGAAAAAAGTTAAATTGAGGTTAAGTGAGAGAGAGAAGATCGCATGGTACAGATTGGTCGACCAACTGGTCTGCAGGCATACATGCTGAGGCACTGACCACCACCTATCAAGACTGAGGCACTGACCACCTCCTATCAAGGCTGAGGCACTGACCACCTCCTATCAAGGCTGAGGCACTGACCACCTCCTATCAAGGCCGAGGCACTGACCACCTCCTATCAAGACCGAGGCACTGACCACCTCCTATCAAGACCGAGGCACTGACCACCTCCTATCAAGACCGAGGCACTGACCACCTCCTATCAAGACCGAGGCACTGACCACCACCACGACGTTTCGGTCCGACTCAGACCACTAACAAGTCAAACCAAAGTCGTTATAAGCTTTACTCTCTCCCATGTGTGAGTTATTTGTCCACACACTTAATGGTTTAAGTCGGACCGAAACGTCGTCATGCGTTTCAGTCTCCTACATGAGAGTTACTTGTGTGAGATGAAGCTTGAGCCTTGTACTAAGCTCTTGGTCTTGAAGATCAATGTCCTCACTGGTCACAAGCCTTTTAAAGTTATCAGTTTAGCCTAAGACGTGTTGATTGGAGGAAGCTTCGTGGCAACACGCCTATATCTTCGTGGCAACACGCCTACATCTTCGTGGCAACACGCCTACATCTTCGTGGCAACACGCCTACATCTTCGTGGCAACACGCCTACATCTTCGTGGCAACACGCCTAATCTCGTGGCAACCGCCTATCTTCGTGGCAACACGCCTACATCTTCGTGGCAACACGCCTACATCTTCGTGGCAACACGCCTACATCTTCGTGGCAACACGCCTACATCTTCGTGGCAACACGCCTACATCTTCGTGGCAACACGCCTACATCTTCGTGGCAACACGCCTACATCTTCGTGGCAACACGCCTACATCTTCGTGGCAACACGCCTATATCTTCGTGGCAACACGCCTATATCTTCGTGGCAACACGCCTAATCTTCGTGGCAACACGCCTATATCTTCGTGGCAACACGCCTATATCTTCGTGGCAACACGCCTATATCTTCGTGGCAACACGCCTATATCTTCGTGGCAACACGCCTATATCTTCGTGGCAACACGCCTATATCTTCGTGGCAACACGCCTATATCTTCGTGGCAACACGCCTATATCTTCGTGGCAACACGCCTATATCTTCGTGGCAACACGCCTATATCTTCGTGGCAACACGCCTATATCTTCGTGGCAACACGCCTATATCTTCGTGGCAACACGCCTGGCAGTATCTTCGTGGCAACGCCTATATCTTCGTGGCAACACGCCTAATCTTCGTGGCAACACGCCTATATCTTCGTGGCAACACGCCTATATCTTCGTGGCAACACGCCTATATCTTCGTGGCAACACGCCTATCATCTTCGTGGCAACACGCCTATATCTTCGTGGCAACACGCCTATATCTTCGTGGCAACACGCCTATATCTTCGTGGCAACACGCCTATATCTTCGTGGCAACACGCCTATATCTTCGTGGCAACACGCCTATATCTTCGTGGCAACACGCCTATATCTTCGTGGCAACACGCCTATATCTTCTGGCAACACGCCTATATCTTCGTGGCAACACGCCTATATCTTCGTGGCAACACGCCTATATCTTCGTGGCAACACGCCTATATCTTCGTGGCAACACGCCTATATCTTCGTGGCAACACGCCTATATCTTCGTGGCAACACGCCTATATCTTCGTGGCAACACGCCTATATCTTCGTGGCAACACGCCTATATCTTCGTGGCAACACGCCTATATCTTCGTGGCAACACGCCTATATCTTCGTGGCAACACGCCTATATCTTCGTGGCAACACGCCTATATCTTCTGGCAACACGCCTATATCTTCGTGGCAACACGCCTATATCTTCGTGGCAACACGCCTATATCTTCGTGGCAACACGCTATTCTCGTGGCAACAGCCTATATCTTCGTGGCAACACGCCTATATCTTCGTGGCAACGCACTTCAGCGCCTATATCTTCGTGGCAACAGCCTATATCTTCGTGGCAACAGCCTATATCTTCGTGGCAACACGCCTATATCTTCGTGGCAACACGCCTATATCTTCGTGGCAACAAGCCTATATCTTCGTGGCAACAAGCCTATATCTTCGTGGCAACAAGCCTATATCTTCGTGGCAACAAGCCTATATCTTCGTGGCAACAAGCCTATATCTTCGTGGCAACAAGCCTATATCTTCGTGGCAACAAGCCTATATCTTCGTGGCAACAAGCCTATATCTTCGTGGCAACAAGCCTATATGTTCATGGCATTTAAGAATAAACTTTGTAGAAGGAGCGGCGTCTCGACCCCAGCAAACGCAGCTGGGTGAATACACTTGTGTTGGGGGGGGGGTTCTTTACCACACGTCATCCCCCCCCTGCCATCATATACACTTCAGTGTGATCTTGGGCGTCACTTGACCCTTTCTTGGCCAGGTAATTTATGCAAATTCTCCATTTAATTAAGCAATTCGCGTGCCTGTGTCTGAAGAAATAGGCCTATTTCTTCTCTTATACACAAGTTAAGAGACTAATATGTAAACACACAAAAACAAGGGGCACCCTGGTAGGCCTACTGATCCATATTAGGTAGGCTCAAACTCTCACCTGCCGCAAATCAACCTCTCGCATTTTGTAACGTTAATCTCATGACGAAGATAAATAATAACTAATAATAATAAACAAGTTTAACATGCCAGAGAAGCAACGTCAACACAGGTCACGTGACCTCTTCAACTGACGAGTCCACGTCATGTGATGCAACTATCCTCACACTGCCCAGGTAAATAATGTTGACTATCATCTATGCATGTATGTATGTATGGAAATTAGATGAAAGCCTACACCAGCTGCCACAGACCCATATAGCTATTTCCCAGACGATTGTAGACCAGCTGCCGAAGGCCCATATAGCTATCTCCCAGTTGACTGTAGACCAGCTGCCGCAGGTCCATATAGCTATCTCCCAGCTGATCCTAGCCCAGCCGCCACGGGCCCACGCTCAAATATCTCCCAGTTAATAAGTCAACTCGTATATACTTTTCTAGTTAACTCAAAGATGCCTAAGTGTGTAGAGGAGAGTCCTCTTATACTGACTGGTAAGCAGGCTGAAGAGTTACGTTCACACAATGCTCTACAATGGTACCACATTCTTTTTGGAGTTTATTCTACACCATTAAGTTCTACATCATTAAGTTCTTCTGATGTTATTGTTTTCACAGGAAAGCGCTAAACCCACAGAGCTCCTTCAAACAACACCTGGGAAATGTGAGGCAATCAAGTTGCATCCAGGGAAGGGTAAAATTTATCATATTCCATTAAGAACCATTCACCAGCTTCAAGGCATTCCACCTGAAGGTACTGTGTTCGAAACATCTTAACCTCTTCCCTCCGTTCTATGAAACCATCTGAACGACTGTTGTATCCCGTGTTCGTCCTGACCTTCAATAACCTTTGTGAGGGCGGAAGGCCTTAAAACTAGCCCGTTTTGAGTTCTATTAACCCATATCTAAGCGGTTGAGAAGTGTCACCTCTGAGTATTATGATGTTTTCAGACCCTCGGAATCACTTACAATGAGAAAAAACAAGATAGAAGACAAGCCCCACAAACAGGTTTACTCAGACTTGTTTAACAGTGTCAGAAAATATCTTACCGTCGGGGACACAGATGGGGGTGGAGGAGGACCATTTGCTGCCCACGCAGACGGCGATGGGCGTCCCGTGAAGAGTGTAGGCGTTGTTACAGCTGTAGGAGGCTACGACACCGCCCCTGCCCAGGGATACCCTGCCGTGGGGCAGGGCTGCCGGGGGGATGCAGCGGCCAGCGCTGCTACCTTCAACTCCACCATACAACAACCCTGTAAGCAACAAACACAACACTAAGTATAATTCACAAAACTCTGGCTCTAACAAAACACGACCCACAATACCATCCCTCGAAGAATTTACAATTCGCAATACAGTGGATTAAATCATTCATAACTCAATTTCGTGGCTCGAACAATCCACAATACCGTAGCTCTAACAATGCACAACTGAGCCATAAACTGAAAATATAAACTTGACGTTTAGACATCCAAGAGCACTGGCGGCATGATAAGTGTCCAGAACCAACCGAAACCTCAAGAATAGTTCTGAATATACGTGACTCTCCTCACTGTCAAGGTCCCTGACTAGCCAGGTATATATATCATATATACACCTTAATTAAAAATCAGAGAAAATTTTTACAAACAAGTTTTACATTACAAGAGAATTATTTTTTAATTCTCTCTTCACCAGCAACCTTCTCTCTCTCTCTCAATATATACACACTTAAAATTTCAATATAACTTAAAAAGAAATACCATAACCTCTATCAACAGACTTGAACCAAGACGAGGAATTAGAAAGGTGCAACACCTGGCTATCTTTATATGACGAAGTTTCGCCAACCAGTGATTTTTTTTAAAATTCTAAACAGATATGACATAGGAAGGTCGTATATTAGGTAGTCCGTCCTCACCTCCCAGTGGGAGATGAGGTAATCAGTCCCTCAGCCTTGAACTATACACAGAAGACTGATTACCTCAGCTTCCACAGTCTTCATATATTATATCTCTACTGGTCTAATTCTCATCTTTTCGGTAATGTTTTTAACTCGCTTATTTGTTATTAGATAAATATTTTTTATCATTTTTAGGTAACGCAATGAAATTCAACTTTAACCAAAGTAACCAAACCCTCCTAAGAGGAAACGACATGTTCATCACTGAACGACGTTCTTCTCGTGGTCATACAGCCTAGTTTGGCAAGAGGAAACGACAGCTTGGTTCACCTTAGCACACCATTCTTGTCGCCTGGTGGCAGTGCGTGGTGTAGAACGACCCATGTCTTGGTGGCAGTGCGTGGTGTAGCACGACCCATGTCTTGGTGGCAGTGCGTGGTGTAGCACGACCCATGTCTTGGTGGCAGTGCGTGGTGTAGCACGACCCATGTCTTGGTGGCAGTGCGTGGTGTAGAACGACCCATGTCTTGGTGGCAGTGCGTGGTGTAGCACGACCCATGTCTTGGTGGCAGTGCGTGGTGTAGCACGACCCATGTCTTGGTGGTAGTGCGTGGTGTAGCACGACCCATGTCTTGGTGGCAGTGCGTGGTGTAGCACGACCCATGTCTTGGTGGCAGTGCGTGGTGTAGCACGACCCATGTCTTGGTGGCAGTGGGGGTGTAGCACGACCCATGTCTTGGTGGCAGTGCGTGGTGTAGCACGACCCATGTCTTGGTGGCAGTGCGTGGTGTAGAACGACCCATGTCTTGGTGGCAGTGCGTGGTGTAGCACGACCCATGTCTTGGTGGCAGTGCGTGGTGTAGCACGACCCATGTCTTGGTGGCAGTGCGTGGTAGAGCACGACCCATGTCTTGGTGTAGTGCGTGGTGTAGCACGACCCATGTCTTGGTGGCAGTGCGTGGTGTAGCACGACCCATGTCTTGGTGGCAGTGCGTGGTGTAGCACGACCCATGTCTTGGTGGCAGTGCGTGGTGTAGCACGACCCATGTCTTGGTGGTAGTGCGTGGTGTAGCACGACCCATGTCTTGGTGGCAGTGCGTGGTGTAGCACGACCCATGTCTTGGTGGTAGTGCGTGGTGTAGCACGACCCATGTCTTGGTGTAGTGCGTGGTGTAGCACGACCCATGTCTTGGTGGTAGTGCGTGGTGTAGCACGACCCATGTCTTGGTGGTAGTGCGTGGTGTAGCACGACCCATGTCTTGGTGGCAGTGCGTGGTGTAGCACGACCCATGTCTTGGTGGCAGTGCGTGGTGTAGCACGACCCATGTCTTGGTCGTAGTGCGTGGTGTAGCACGACCCATGTCTTGGTCGTAGTGCGTGGTGTAGCACGACCCATGTCTTGGTCGTAGTGCGTGGTGTAGCACGACCCATGTCTTGGTCGTAGTGCGTGGTGTAGCACGACCCATGTCTTGGTGGCAGTGCGTGGTGTAGCACGACCCATGTCTTGGTGGCAGTGCGTGGTGTAGCACGACCCATGTCTTGGTGGCAGTGCGTGGTGTAGCACGACCCATGTCTTGGTGGTAGTGCGTGGTGTAGCACGACCCATGTCTTGGTGGAAGTGCGTGGTAGAGCACGACCCATGTCTTGGTGGTGTGTAGAGCGACATGCACGACCCACGTCGCTACCCAACAGCTTATCTACCATTATCGCACTACAACGCCTTGTCCAAGGACTGCAACCTTGTTGTCCAGTATTTGTTAAGCAGGCACTGCAGCCTGCTGGAATTAATCTCTCTCTCTCGTTACTGTAGAAGTTTTAAGAGCAAGTGCAAGACCTCACAAAACCTGATATAATGACCCACATTTACGTGTAATTCCAGGTTCTAGCATTAATGTAAACCTGAATACGAAGCAAAACAAAAGGATATTATTTATATATATATATATATATATATATATATATATTATTATTATTATTAAAACATCGGCCGTTTCCCACCAAAGCAGGGTGGCCCGAAAAAGAAAAACTTTCATCATCATTCACTCCATCACTGTCTTGCCAGAGGGATGTTTTACACTAGTTATAAAACTGCAACATTAACACCCCTCCTTCAGAGTGCAGACACTGTACTTCCCATCTCCAGGACTCAAGTCCGACCTGCCGGTTTCCCTGAATCCCTTCATAAATGTTACCTTGCTCACACTCGAACCCTCGATATTTTCACACGCCACCCTCGTAGCCAATCAAAATTCCGAGATGCCCTAAACCACTTAACCACCAGTGTCACACATCAGGTGCCTAGTAGCACTGGACATGTCACTCCTGATGCGGACACATACGTGGCAGTGGCAGGCTAAAGACTAATTTCATTTTCCTCTCGTATTCCAAACGAGAGGAAAATATATTTCAGTGGTCACCTTAATAGGTACACCTGTACACCTGCTCATTAATGAAATATCGAATCAGGAAATCACGTGGCAGCACCTCAATGCCTAAAAGCATGCAGATATGGTTGAGAGGGTCAGTTGATCACACGAAACATCAAAATAGGGAAGAAATGTGATCTAAGTGACTATGACCGTGGAACTATTGTCAGTGGTGCAGTACTTGTGTAGTATATGTGCAAATACCTTATATGTAAAATACCTTGTCCATACGCTAGTGTCACGTGACTACCATTTGAACCGCGCCCGGGAAGGACATCCAATACACACAACCCAACTGGTCGGCCAATAGGCCGACAAGTCAGTGAGATTCCGGGCCAGGCAAGTGGCAGGCGTAGCAGCTGCTGGGCTCCATCTTATTCTCCAATATAAGTATAACAGTTCTCTTACTGGTGTTACTGCTGCCTCACTTTTAACTTCAAACACCTAGGACATGATTGTTGGTGCTAGAAACTGTTGGTCTCAGAAACTGCTGATCTCCTGGGATTTTCACACACAACTGTTACGGGTATACCCTTGACCAACATTTTATATTGTGTATTTTTATCATAATGGTATATTGGAGATATTTCCGTTATTAGCTAAAACGAAAATGTCTTACTTTATACTATTATTTGATTTAGCTATGTTGTAGGTAGGATGTTACATTTTACTGTGATGTTCATGTAGTGGGAGACCACTAGTCATACTGCCGGGTACCTGTTTAGGTAGTGGCCGGTCTCCCCTGCCCCAGTCACGTGACCTACCTGACGTCGTTTACCCAAACATCGACGATCGTCAGTAGGTTCACACACCCTCTCCCAACAGGGAGCAGGTTCACACACCCTCTCCCAACAGGGAGCAGGTTCACACACCCTCTCCCAACAGGGAGCAGGTTCACACACCCTCTCCCAACAGGGAGCAGGTTCACACACCCTCTCCCAACAGGGAGCAGGTTCACACACCCTCTCCCAACAGGGAGCAGGTTCACACACCCTCTCCCAACAGGGAGCAGGTTCACACACCTCTCCCAACAGGGAGCAGGTTCACACACCCTCTCCCAACAGGGAGCAGGTTCACACACCCTCTCCCAACAGGGAGCAGGTTCACACCCTCTCCCAACAGGGAGCAGGTTCACCACCTCTCCCAACAGGGCAGGTTCACACACCTCTCCCAACAGGAGCAGGTTCACACACCCTCTCCCACAGGGAGCAGGTTCACACCCTCTCCCAACAGGGAGCAGGTTCACACACCCTCTCCCAACAGGAGCAGGTTCCACACCTCTCCCAACAGGGAGCAGGTTCACACCCCTCTCCCAACAGGGAGCAGGTTCACACACCTCTCCCAACAGGGAGCAGGTTCACACCCTCTCCCAACAGGGAGCAGGTTCACCACCCTCTCCCAACAGGGAGCAGGTTCACACACCCTCTCCCACAGGGAGCAGGTTCACACCCTCTCCCAACAGGGAGCAGGTTCACACACCCTCTCCCAACAGGGAGCAGGTTCACACACCCTCTCCCAACAGGGAGCAGGTTCACACACCTCTCCCAACAGGCCAACAGGGAGGCACACCCCCCAACAGGGCAGCCACCTCCAACAGGCAGTCCACCCTCCAACAGGGTTCCACCCCCAACAGGAGGTCACCCCCAACAGGCGGTTCACCCCTCCCAGAGCACCCTCAACAGGGCAGGCCCACCTCCCAACAGGCAGGTTCACACCCCTCCCAACAGGCAGGTTCCACCTCCAACAGGAGCAGGTTCACACCTCCCACAGGGCAGGTTCAACCCTCCAACAGGAGAGGTTCACACCTCCCAACAGGAGGTTCACACCCCCCCAACGAGCGGTTCACCCTCCCACAGGGAGCAGGTTCACACACCCCTCCCAACAGGAGCAGGTTCACACACCCTCTCCCAACAGGGAGCAGGTTCCACACCCTCTCCCAACAGGGGCAGGTTCACACACCTCTCCCAACAGGGAGCAGGTTCACACACCCTCTCCCACAGGGAGCAGGTTCACACACCCTCTCCCAACAGGGAGCAGGTTCCACACCCCTCCCAACAGGGAGCAGGTTCCACACCCCTCCCAACAGGGAGCAGGTTCACACCCCTCTCCCAACAGGGAGCAGGTTCACACACCCTCCCAACAGGGAGCAGGTTCACACACCCTCTCCCAACAGGGAGCAGGTTCACACACCCTCTCCCAACAGGGAGCAGGTTCACACACCCTCCCAACAGGGAGCAGGTTCCACACCCCTCCCAACAGGAGCAGGTTCACACACCTCCCACCTCCCAACGGGAGCAGGTTCACACCCTCCCAACAGGGACAGGTTCACACACCCCTCCCAAGGGAGCAGGTTCACCCCCACCCACTCCCAACAGGGAGCAGGTTCACACCCCTCCCAACAGGGAGCAGGTTCACACCCCTCCCAACAGGAGCGGGTTCCACACCCCTCTCCCAACAGGGAGCAGGTTCACCCCCCTCCCAACAGGGAGCAGGTTCCACCCCCTCCCAACGGGAGCAGGTTCCCACCCCTCCCAACAGGAGCAGGTTCCACCCCTCCCAACAGGGAGCAGGTTCCACCCCCCCACAGGGAGCAGGTTCACACCCCCCTCCCAAGCAGGCACACTCCCCAAGCACACCCACCCCCACAGGAGCAGGTTCCCACCCCCCAACAGGGAGCAGGTTCACACACCCTCTCCCACAGGAGCAGGTTCACACACCCTCTCCCAACAGGGAGCAGGTCACACCCTCTCCCAACAGGGAGCAGGTTCCACACCCCTCCCAACAGGGAGCAGGTTCACACCCCTCCCAACAGGAGCAGGTTCACACCCCCTCCCAAAGGGAGCAGGTTCACACACCCTCTCCCAACAGGGAGCAGGTTCCACACCCTCTCCCAACAGGGAGCAGGTTCACACCCTCTCCCAACAGGAGCAGGTTCCCACCCCTCCCAACAGGGAGCAGGTTCCACCCCTCCCAACAGGGAGCAGGTTCACCACCCTCTCCACAGGAGCAGGTTCACACCCCTCCCAACAGGAGCAGGTTCACACCCCTCCCAACAGGGAGCAGGTTCCACACCCCTCCCAACAGGGAGCAGGTTCACACACCTCTCCCAACAGGCAGGTCACACTCTCCCACAGAGAGGTTCACACCCCTCCCAACAGGGAGCAGGTTCACACCCCTCTCCCAACAGGGAGCAGGTTCCACACCCCTCCCAACAGGGAGCAGGTTCACACCCTCTCCCAACAGGGAGCAGGTTCACACACCCTCCCAACAGGAGCAGGTTCACCACCCTCCCAACAGGGAGCAGGTTCACACCCCTCCCAACAGGGACAGGTTCACACACCCCTCCCAACAGGGAGCAGGTTCACCACCCCTCCCAACAGGAGCAGGTTCACACCCCTCCCAACAGGGAGCAGGTTCACACACCCCTCCCAACAGGAGCAGGTTCACACCCCTCCCAACAGGAGCAGTTCACCCCCCTCCCAACAGGAGCAGGTTCACACCCCTCCCAACAGGGAGCAGGTTCACACCCTCCCAACAGGAGCAGGTTCACCCCCTCCCAACAGGGAGCAGGTTCACACACCCTCCCAACAGGCAGGTTCCCACCCCTCCCAACAGGGAGCAGGTTCACACCCCCAACAGGAGCAGGTTCACACACCCCCCCACAGGGGCAGGTTCAACCCCCTCCCAACAGGGCAGGTTCCACACCCTCCCAACAGGGAGCAGGTTCACACCCCCTCCCAACAGGGAGCAGGTTCCCCCCCTCCCAACGGAGCAGGTTCACACCCCCTCCCACAGGAGCAGGTTCCACCCCTCCCAACAGGAGCAGGTTCCACCCCTCCCAACAGGGAGCAGGTTCCACCCCCTCCCACAGGACAGGTTCACACCCCCTCCCAACAGGAGCAGGTTCCACCCCTCCCAACAGGGAGCAGGTTCACACCCCTCCCAACAGGGAGCAGGTTCACCCCCACCCCACAGGAGCAGGTTCACACCCCCTCCCAACAGGGAGCAGGTTCACACCCCCACTCCCAACAGGGAGCAGGTTCCACCCCACCACCCCAACAGGGCAGGTTCACACCCCCACTCCCAACAGGGAGCAGGTTCACACCCCCACTCCCAACAGGGAGCAGGTTCACACCCCCACTCCCAACAGGGAGCAGGTTCACACACCCACTCCCAACAGGGAGCAGGTTCACACACCCACTCCCAACAGGGAGCAGGTTCACACATCCACTCCCAACAGGGAGCAGGTTCACACATCCACTCCCAACAGGGAGCAGGTTCACACATCCACTCCCAACAGGGAGTAGGTTCACACATCCACTCCCAACAGGGAGTAGGTTCACACATCCACTCCCAACAGGGAGTAGGTTCACACATCCACTCCCAACAGGGAGTAGGTTCACACATCCACTCCTGACCAGGAGTAGGCTCACTGACTTTCACAAGAGTAATCATACGCTCTTTGAATCATACGCTCTTTGGAGTAGGCTTGGGAAGTTATTCCACCTTTATGAGGGTTTGTCAAGTCTCTAGTATGGTTTGAAAATTGTCTATTCATCCACGACTTACGGTGATAGCTTGTATTAGCAGAGCTTTGGTCAGTATTCGGAATTATTGTCTCAAGAAAATGTATTTGATGTTTCAATTGATATTTTATACTTCTCTGCCTTTATTGAGGCAATAGTCTCAGTTATTATATTGCGAAACGTTAATGTAAAATATTATTTGTATAAAACTCATGTCATTGAGTATGATTATTGTACAGAAACAAGTAAAGTCATATGTCGACTGTTTTCGAATAAAGTGTATCATGATGTATTACACTGCAATAGAGATAACTTTATACAATACACTGAATAATTATATGAATTCTTTTATATTTAATTTCTCAAATTTTACTTGCTTGGGTCAATCTCCTAAAAATTACCCTAATACTATAATGATTTTCTCTAGCTTTGAAACAATCAAAGCTTAATTAAATAACTTGTTACGACGGGGCAAAACAGGCTAATAAATGAGGCCCTGATCGTAACAACAACAATCACTAGAGTTTACAGAGAATGGTGTGAGAAACCCAAAAAATTCAGTGAGAGGCAATTCTGTTAATGAGAGAGTCAGAGGAGAATGGCCATATTGGTTTAAGATGACAGGGAGGCAATAGTAACTCAAACAACTATGCGCTACAAGTGGTATGAATAACATCTCTGAATGTACAACACGTTGAACCTTGAGATGGATGGGATACAGAGGCAGAAAACCTCACCGGGTTCCACTCTTGTCAGTTAAGAACAGTAAACTGAGGCTACAGTGGGCACAGGCTCACCAAAACTGGACAATTGAAGATTGGAAAAACGTCGCCTGGTTTGACGAATCGCAATTTATGCTGCAACATGCAGATGTTAGTGTCAGAATTTGGCATAAACTTTTGAGATGTGGTGGAACGGGATATTCGCAAGATGAATGTGCAGCCGACAATTCTGCAGCAACTATGTGATGTCAACATGGATCAGAATCTCTAAGGAATTTTTCCAGCATATTGTTGAAACCTTGCCATGAAGAATTCAGGCTGTTCTCTACGTAAAGTGAAGAAGCCCTACCTAGTATTAGAAGCCTGTACTTAATATATACTTACACACAGAGAGAGAGAGAGAGAGAGAGAGAGAGAGAGAGAGAGAGAGAGAGAGAGAGCAAGCATATAAACAAAGGCAGTTCCAAGAAAAGAACTCATTACAATTTGCTCATAAATAGTATCATTAAACAAAGGTATAATGGTAAACAGATAATTTCAACAATGAACTCCAGCTGTTCTTCATGGTTGCCACAGAAGGCCAATTTCAAAATTCCCTAACAAAATTACAATTTTCCCCTGACTATCTGATTTCTTCATGGTCTCCTACCTCTCCTCCCAGCCGACCTGTCCTCCCGTATACTAGGATGGTCAGCATCATAACATCACTAGGATGGTCATCACTAGGATAGTCAACATCACTAGGATGGTCAACGTCACTAGGATGGTCAACGTCACTAGGATGATCAATATATTAAAATATGTTTATAGAATTCATAAACTCAAATTAAAGTGGACATTAAACTTTACATTACCTCACAAAAGTCACTTTGTGATCATTACCGAATTATTAAAAAGTATTTTTTTATAAACAACAGAAAGAAATACTGCAACCCACTATAACATGAACGTAGATAAATACGTTTATGAAGCAACTTGCAATGTGAACAGACTGACTGATGTTGTAGTAGCCAGGCTTAGGCTTGGTTACAAGTACTGACTGATGTTGTAGTGGCCAGGCTTAGGCTTGGTTACAAGTACTGACTGATGTTGTAGTGGCCAGGCTTAGGCTTGGTTACAAGTACTGACTGATGTTGTAGTGGCCAGGCTTAGGCTTGGTTACAAGTACTTCTGGCAGTTTGGCAAACACACAGATGATGATCAGACTAAATGCAAAGTATGTGGCCAACACTATGGTCACTATCTTGAACACTATGTGTCTAATTGTCCACTTATTGAGGAATATAGAGAGACAGTATTATAACCTATGTGACATGTCAAGATATCTTAGTAATGAAAATAAGATACCAGATGTTTTAATCAAATTTCCTAAATTTGCTTGTAACAGATAAGTGAACTGTAGATACAAATACAGGTGTATTCCCGTAAACCCTTTTGGGGGCCTAGTTCCTAGGCCTTTTGTGTATCCATGTGCTCTTGCGCTACCCTCCACAGGGTGGATATGGGATGCACAATACACTTGCCACTGTGCATTCCATATCTCTGTGCTATCAATCAACCACAAACCCCGCCACCACCACCATCACTCAACCACCAACACCACCACCACTCAACCACTAACCCCACCACCACCGTCAACCACCAATCCCACCACCACCGTCAACCACCAATCCCACCACCACCGTCACTCACCACCAACCCTACTACCACCACCGTCACTCAACCACCAGCCCTACTACCACCACCGTCACTCAACCACCAGCCCTACTACCACCACCATCGCTCAACCACCAACCCAACCACCACCGTCACTCAACCACCAACCCCACCACCATCACTCAACCACCAACCCATCCACCATCATCACTCAACCACTAACCCATTAACCACCGTCACTCAACCACCAACCCCACAATCACCACCATCACTCTACCAACCCCACCACTACACAACCATCACTCAACCACCAACACCATCACTACGCCAATCCCACTACAACACAAACCACCAGTCACTCAACCACCAACCCCACCACCACACAACCAGTCACTCAACCACCACCACACAACCAGTCACTCAACCACCACCACACAACCAGTCACTCAACCACCACCACACAACCAGTCACTCAACCACCACCACACAACCAGTCACTCAACCACCACCACACAACCAGTCACTCAACCACCACCACACAACCAGTCACTCAACCACCACCACACAACCAGTCACTCAACCACCACCATTAGCTTCATCTGGGCAATATTTACATTATCAAAAAACCAACTAGCCACTGGCAGCAAAACAATGACAATCTACTAAGGTCCTGCAAAGACTAAAATCCCCTCAGGCGGCGCTGAAATCTCCACCTTATAGCAGAGAGGTGATGCTGCCTGTGTGAAGTGTGGCGTGTGATCAAGTGATGAGCGCAGGCAGCATCATCATTGTTGCCTGAGGGAGATGCTGTACCCATGGCCAAGCACTAAATCCGTAGGGGTCATACGTCGCGGGATTAAACTCACATAGTGACTTGACGAAACACTACACAGGGCAAAACGTTGTCAGGAAGGCTCGTTCTTCACGTCTCTCTTCTTTATTCATCGATTTTGCACATTACTCTTACGTCTGTTTATTTTGTTTAGTGGTGATTATCCAGGAGAATTCCATGGTGGTGTTTTATTAGTCAGCAAATAGGACAAGCGTCTCCTGACACAGACAGGTCTTCGTTAGCTGCTGGTGGATTATCCGCTCACTTACCCCCAGCTAGGTGCCACACCCCAGCAGCTAGGTGCCACACCCCAGCAGCTAGGTGTAACAGCCCAGCAGCTAGGTGCCAAACACCAGCAGCTAGGTGTCACAGCCAAGCAGCTAGGTCCCACACCACAGCAGCTAGGTGGAACAGCCCTGCAGCTAGGTGTCACACCCCATCAGCTAGGTGCCACGCCCCAGCAGCTAGGTGTCACAACCAAGCAGCTAGGTGTCCCAGCTCAGCAGCCAAGTGCCACGCCCCAGCGGTTAGGTGTCACAATCAAGCAGCTACGTGTCACAGCCCAGCAGCTAGGTGCCACGCCCCCGCTAGGTGCCACACCCCAGCTAGGTGCCACGCCCCAGCTAGGTGCCACGCCCCAGCTAAGTGCCACGCCCCAGCTAAGTGCCACACCCCCGCTAGGTGAAGTGTGAAGAATGATACGTCCAGATGAAGCTTGGGCAGCTGGAGGTGAGGACTCAAGTCATCAAAGAAACGTTGTTTCTCTTCAACACATTTTGTAAACTGCAGAAAGAAATTAAGTTTATTTTTTTTTGTGTCTGCTCAAACCCCCACCGCAGCGTGAAGGTGACCCAGCGTCCGCTGAACATTGCATGTGTTTTGAAATGAATAATGCACAAAAAAGGAGTATGGGTGCAAGACAAAGCCTTGCGGAACACCACAGATGAGAAATTAGACCTCAGTACAACACCTAGGTATCTTTATTTGAAGACGTTTCGCCAACCAATGGTTTTGTTTTAATTCAATATAGTGATCATATACGAATACACTAGGAGAACTACGTATATATAGAACTACGTATATACAGAGGACAGAAGTAGCAATCAGTCCCTCAGCCCTGAAGAATTATATACAAAGGGCAGTAGAAGATGAAGTAATCAGTCCCCAGCCTTGAAGAAGTATATAGAGAAGACAGTGGAAGATCAGTCCCTCAACCTGGAAGCTGGTATTCAGTACCTTAGTTTTATATACTGGAGTCAGGTGAGGTAGAGATAATAAAGCACAAACTGAATCAACAAGAACAGACGTGGTGGATCATTCAGCTCCACATCAGAAGAGAAAGAAGAGCGAGGCCAGATATGCTGGAGGGAAAATGAGAAAAAGTGAGTTTGAAATGAGAAGCCAGATGCTTGAGCAGGAAATGTGAAGAGGACATGTGTTTGACAGATGTGCAGGAAGAGCACACACGACGTGCACTTGCTACAGGTGTGGCCAGGTCAGGTTCCCAGTCACGAAGTAAATACAATTATCACTGTCGGAGTTCTTCTCTCCCTCCCCCTCTCTCTCTCCCTCCCTCCCTCCCTTCCCCTCCCTCCCTCCATCTCTCCCTCCCTCCATCTCTCCCTCCCTCCATCTCTCTCTCTCTCTCTCTCTCCCCTCTCTCTTCCCTCCCCCTCTCTCTTCCCTCCCTCTCTCTCTCTCTTTCTTTCTTTCCTCTCTCCCCATTCTTCCTCCACCCACCCCTCTCTCTTTTACTCCCATTTTTGAGGCGAGGGAAGGCCTGACCTTCCCAGGACCCCCTCCCACATCAACCCCTCCCCACCTTTCCTCCACCAACCCCAGGGGCACCAATATACCTGGTGAACCACACTGATGCTTCACCTGGTGGGCAAGTTGAACCTTCCCGAAGCAGCAGACAAGAGTCATCAAGCAGCCACAAAAAAAGGAGCAATAATAGTGTGACAGGAGAGAGAGAGAGAGAGATGGGGTGGGTGATACAAGTACCACATATAAACACAGGTTATTAAAAGGCGAAGATTAGATTATGACTAGTCCTAAGGGACGGAGGTGGTAGGAAGGGAGGGACGGAGAGAAGGAGGGGAGGGGAAAGAAGGGAGGTCTACCTACATGGAGTCTACCTGGAGAGGGGAGCAGAACGGTAGGAGGGAAAAAAGAGGGAGATGGAATGAAAAGGGTACAGCGAGAGATGTGATAAAATAAGAGGAAGCAGCAGCAAGGTAAACATCACGAACGTACAAAACGCGACAACAACAGAGACATGTCACCTGGCAGCAAACAACCAGACATGTCACCTGGCAGCAAACAACCAGACATGTCACCTGGCAGCAAACAACCAGACATGTCACCTGGCAGCAAACAACCAGACATGTCACCTGGCAGCAAACAACCAGACATGTCACCTGGCAGCAAACAACCAAACATGTCACCTGGCAGCAAACAACCAAACATGTCACCTGGAAACAACCAGCATGTCACCTGGCAACAACCAACATGTCACCTGGCAGCAAACAACCATGTCACCTGGTAACAACGAGCATGTCACCTGGCAGCAAACAACCAGCATTTCACTTGGCAACAACCAACATGTCACCTGGCAACAACCAACATGTCACCTGGCAACAACCAACATGTCACCTGGCAACAACCAACATGTCACCTGGCACAACAACATGTCACCTGGCACAACAACCATGTCACCTGGTACACAACAGCATGTCACCTGGCACAACCAGCATGTCACCTGGCAACACACATGTCACCTGGCACAACCAAACATGTCACCTGGCAACAACCAGCATGTCACCTGGCACAACACATGTCACCTGGCAACAACCAACATGTCACCTGGCCACACACAACCATGTCACCTGGCCACACACAACCATGTCACCTGGCAACAACCAGCATGTCACCTGGCAACAACCAGCATGTCACCTGGCACAAACCACCATGTCACCTGGCAACAACCAACATGTCACCTGGCCACACACAACCATGTCACCTGGCAACAACCAACATGTCACCTGGCCACACACAACCATGTCACCTGGCAACAACCAGCATGTCACCTGGCCACAACCATGTCACCTGGCCACAAACAACCATGTCACCTGGCAACAACAAACATGTCAAAACGTTAACAAGAACGCATCTGGAATCACATCTACAATTTGTATGTTCTCTATTTCAAGGAAACTGAGGATATTTCATTAAAATGTCTGGTATATTCTTATTAATAAAATACCTTGATATATCACATAGTTAATATACTGTTAATCTGTATATTCCTCAATGAGTGGACACTGAAGCATAGAGTTTAAGGAAAGTGAACATAGGGTTCACCACATACTTGGTCTCATCATGTACTCACTCACCTAATTGTGGTTGCAGGGGTCGAGACTCAGCTCCTGGCCCCACCTCTTCACTGACCGCTTCTGGGTCCCTTCTCTTCCTGCTCCATGAGCTTTATCATAACTCGTCTTAAAGCTATGTATGGTTCCTGCCTCCACTACATCACTTGCTAGACTATTCCACTTCCTGACTACTCTTATGGCTGAAGAAATACTTCCTAACATCCCTTTGACTCATCTGAGTCTTCAACTTCCAATTGTGACCCCTTGTTTCTGTGTCCCCTCTCTGGAACATCCTGTCTCTATCCACCTTGTCTATTCCCCGAAGTATTTTGTATGTCGTTATCACGTCTTCCCTAACCCTCCTGTCCTCCAGTGTTGTCAGGCCGATTTTCCTTAACCTTTCTTCGTAGGACAATCCCCTTAGCTCTGGAACTAACCTTGTCGCAAACCTTTGCACTTTCTCTAATTTCTTGACGTGCTTGACCAGGTACGGGTTCCAGACTGGTGTTGCATACTCCAGTATGGGCCTGACGTACACGGTATACAGTGTCTTGAACGATTCCTTACAAAGGTATCGGAACGCTATTTTCAGGTTTGCCAGTCACCCGTATGCTGCAGCAGTTATCTGGTCGATGTGTGCTTCAGGAGACGTGCTCTGTTATACTCACCCCAAGATCTTTCTCCTTAAGTGAGGTTTGCAGTCTTTGGCCACCTAGTCTATACTCTGTCTGCGGTCTTCTTTGCCCATCCCCGATATTCATGACTTTGCATTTGGCGGGAAAAATGTGGAGATGCGGGTTATCGACCCCCGTACCTCTCGAATGTTAAGCGAGCGCTCTATCATCTGAGCTACATCCGCGAAAGTGGAGGTGCAGGGGGTCGAACCCGGAACCTTTCACATGCAAAGCGAACGCTCTACCACTGAGCTACACCCCCTCAGTACCAGTGTGTGTGTGTGCGTGCGTGCTCGCCAAACTGCCAAGCCTAAGCCTGGCTACTACATCAGTAAGTCTGCTCACATTGATAGTGATAGATGTACTGGGGTTACGTTCACGTCATGTTATCATAGATCTATCTACCGGGGGTTCGTTATCACAGTGAGTGATAGATGTACCGGGGGTTCGTTATCAGAGTGGGTTATAGATGTAACCTGGGATTCATTCATGTTATTATAGAGTTATAAATACATTCAGGCTTTTAACTGTATCCCATGGCATCCAGAATCATTATTTACCTCTATTATTATTATTCCTACCTAGGTAGTAGGGTGGTAGACAGCAGCCACCCAGGGAGGTACTACCGTCCTGTGGTAGTAGGGTGGTAGACAGCAACCACCCAGGGAGGTACTACCGTCCTGTGGTAGTAGGGTGGTAGACAGCAGCCACTCAGGGAGGTACTACCGTCCTGTGATAGTAGGGTGGTAGACAGCAGCCACCCAGGGAGGTACTACCGTCCTGTGGTAGTAGGGTGGTAGACAGCAGCCACCCAGGGAGGTACTACCGTCCTGTGGTAGTAGGGTGGTAGACAGCAGCCACCCAGGGAGGTAGTACCGTCCTGTGGTAGTAGGGTGGTAGACAGCAACCACCCAGGGAGGTACTACCTCCTGTGGTAGTAGGGTGGTAGACAGCAACCACCCAGGAGGTACTACCGTCCTGTGGTAGTAGGGTGGTAGACAGCAACCACCCAGGGAGGTACTACCGTCCTGTGGTAGTAGGGTGGTAGACAGCAACCACCCAGGAGGTACTACCGTCCTGTGGTAGTAGGGTGGTAGACAGCAACCACCCAGGGAGGTACTACCGTCCTGTGGTAGTAGGGTGGTAGACAGCAACCACCCAGGAGGTACTACTCGTCCTGTGGTAGTAGGGTGGTGAGACAGCAACCACCCAGGGAGGTACTACCGTCCTGTGGTAGTAGGGTGGTAGACAGCAACCACCCAGGGAGGTACTACCGTCCTGTGGTATAGTGGTAGCAGCAACCAGGAGTCACTCCTGTGGTAGTAGGTGGTAGACAGCAACCACCCAGGGCATCAGATCAAGTACTACCGTCCTGTGGTAGTAGGGTGGTAGACAGCAACCACCCAGGGAGGTACTACCGTCCTGTGGTAGTAGGGTGGTAGACAGCAACCACCCAGGGAGGTACTACCGTCCTGTGGTAGTAGGGTGGTAGACAGCAACCACCCAGGGAGGTACTACCGTCCTGTAGTAGGGACAGCAACCAGGAGGTACTACCGTCCTGTGGTAGTAGGGTGGTAGACAGCAACCACCCAGGAGGTACTACGTCCTGTGGTAGTAGGGTGGTAGACAGCACCACCCAGGGATGGTACTTGTCCTGTCTCATAAACACGCTGGATAACAGGTACGTCTTGTACTTCTACTTACACTTAGGTCACACTAGACATGCATGTACAAGCATATATATTTACATACCCATCTGGGTTTTCTTCTATTTTCGTATTTTCTTCTTTATTTCCTCTTATCTCCATGGGGAAGTGGAACAGAATTCCTCCTCCGTAAGCCATGTGTGTCGTAAGAGGCGATTATAATACCGGGATCAAGGAGCTAGTAACCCCTTCTGTATAAATTACCAAATTTAAAAAGAAAAACTTTCGTTTTTCTTTTTAGGTCACCTGCCTCTGTGGGATACTGCCAGTGCGTGGAAAAAAAAAATATTATTCCTAATGCTTGACATAAATATACCAAAGTTATTTTCTTCTTTTCTTTGTGACATAAATTTATAAACTTAATGTGCAGCAGTAATTCAGGACTATTTACAAATAATGTTTTCACCATAGACAGTGTCCCCATTGACTATATGTGAAGACTTTCACTTGCGTCGCTCCACTGCTCACACAGCAACACACACACTGCCCATGTTTTTACATCTCGCTACAATAAAACTGAAAAGGGCATCCATTAATATACAGAAAAAAAACTAAGCATTTGTGTGTGTGTGTGTTCTAGTTCTTTTCCAGTGGCTTCTGACCACCAGTGCTGCTGCTGCTATCCCTTCCTTACAATTCCGTACCCATCTGGGAATATAGCGTTCATTATTTCTGGAAGTTTCGTCTCTGTAACAGCTATTATATCAGGGTCTTCCTCTCTTAATCTCTCATGACGTCGCTTGTATGGGTGAGCCACGCTAGAGTACAACACAGATTTTTTCATCCCTTATTGTTTACAGCAAACAGTTTTTTTCTGTTCACTTGTGGAGCTAGTGGGCGACGGGAATCTGTTTAGTTCTGGTGTATTTACTAGGCAATTTTTCCAATATTGATTCACTTCTTCCAATATAAATGGTCTGTTCTGTGTTTCGTTCCTCCACCGCTTCCTATGCCTTTCCTATCTCCCTTTGTTTTTCGTTCGTACACCGTGCATACATGAATGTATACATGCACGGACACACATGAATGTATACATGCACGGACACGTGCACACACACATTCAATAAAAAAACATGCAAGGAAGCTCTCGTTAAAGACCTATGTTCTGGGACTGGGAATAATATTCGGCGCTATAAAACAAGGTATGTGAAGCTCCGGCCACAATAACACACACACACACACACACACGTGGGAGAGTCAGGGTTATATAGAAGGTATTTCTTGTCTTAAGCCGTCTACTAGTTCTTTTGTATAAGTTACCTTTTGGTATAACACAAGCATACCTTTTTTATGTTGCCAATACAGAGAACACCGAGGAACATAGCTGTCAATATATATATATATATAATATATATATATATATATATATATATATATATATTATATATATATTATGTAAAAATATACAATTTACTTTAATCTCTGTTTTAAGAATGATAGTATTTTTAATGTTAGTGTAAGGAGACTTGCAACCTTAATGACACGTACAGTTGACAGGCTTCTTATCTAACAAACTTAATGTTAATTATATATTCCTGGACAAACGCTAATTTTGTAAGGGTTATGCAGAACCTAAGAACAGTAAACAATCAGGTTTATTCCGGGGAAGAGAAGGGAAGGGTCATATCAGTTCCTTACATCAAGAGTTCCTTCATCAAAACCAGGGCCAAACAAATATATATTTTTTTATTTTATTTTCCGAGAAAGATCATTGAGAGGGCAAGTAACAACATAGTGCCACATACCACGTGCGGCACTTCCATGTATTGATAAATGTGTGGGCGTGTTGTGGCCTTGTTTACGTTGGCGTAACAATGTTGATAGAGACGATCCATCTCAGTAACCATGATGAATGTAAGTCTCAAGTTAAAGCACACTCGATCAATTTAAAACTATGACCTCTGGCTTTTACCACCAGACTTGTTAGCTTTCTTTACGGCGCTCACCAGAGCTTAATGTACACCAGTGACCTCTGCTTGACACACTACATATTTGTCCACCTCAATGATTCATTTTTATTCTGAATAAAAGTCAGTATACCATGGCTGGAAAAATTCACAACAAGATTTGAGAGTCGAGACTTACCCACAAGTCTACAAGAAGCTATATATCTTTGAGGAAGTAGGCTGGTAGACAGCAACCATTCAGGGAAGACGTACTATTGTCCTGTCAGGCGAGTGTGAAATGGAAACCTGATAAATGATTTACACTCTGGCGGGACAGCTGATCTTTTCTCTTTTCTTATGAATACCTAAGATGACAGGTCAGCCTTACAAGCTTCTACTTACATCCAGTAGACACACTACTTTCCTATGTGCTTCTTAATAGTTTTTAATCCTGTAATAGTTACTTTCTAATCTAGTAGGCCTAGTCTAAGACCAGTCCCTGGGGTAATTAATGGCCAGAAACACAATCATAAAAGAGTAGACTATGATTTGTCTTGATAAAGTTCTTGTGAAGAATCAAACTCAGCCTGACAATGATGGTTCGCTCTTTATCAATTCACAACCCATTAAATGAAGATGTAAACGAGACTACGGTGCGGACCGTCTTGGATTACCATCAAATCGCAAATTTCAATCTCTATGTTAGTTGTGAAATACTTATTGTACCTCTTCGTTAGGATCTGGACCCACTAGCACCCCTTGCTGGTCCAGGTCTGGGGTCCATCCACATGTTCCACTGCTACAACACTAGCGGTCCTTGCTGGTCCAGGTCTGGGGTCCACCCACATGTTCCACTGCTACAACACTAGCGGTCCTTGCTGGTCCAGGTCTGGGGTCCATCCACATGTTCCACTGCTACAACACTAGCGGTCCTTGCTGGTCCAGGTCTGGGGTCCACCCACATGTTCCACTGCTACAACACTAGCGGTCCTTGCTGGTCCAGGTCTGGGGTCCACCCACATGTCCCACTGCTACAACACTAGCGGTCCTTGCTGGTCCAGGTCTGGGGTCCACCCACATGTCCCACTGCTACAACACTAGCGGTCCTTGCTGGTCCAGGTCTGGGGTCCACCCACATGTCCCACTGCTACAACTTACCCTCCGTCACGGCTCACTGTCTGCCACACCTGCCAAGTATATTACAAAAACATCTCTTCTAGTCCCATTATGGTGCCTACGCCAAGACCTAGACCTAGTCTTGGCACCTCATTCTACACCTCAGACTCCTTAACCTCACAACCTCAATTTTAATTTCTCTTATTACTGAGTTAAATTGATTACTGGATCCAGTAAATGCATTATTATTATTATTATTATTATTATTATTATTGTTGTTATTATAATCTTAATTTAGGTGAACAACTGGGATTCATTTAAAAGAAAAAAAGAAACTTCATAAAAATAAAAAAATAGTGTAATAGTTTTTTATATATGGTTTACCAACCGTCATGGTTTACCAACCGTCATGGTTTACCAACCGTCATGGTTTATCAACAGTCATACCTGGAGTCTACCTGGAGGGCATTCCGGGGATCAACGCCCCCGCGGCCCGGTCCACGACCAGGCCTCCCGGTGGATCAGGGCCTGATCAACCAGGCTGCTGCTGCTGGCCGCAAATAGTCCAACGTACGAACCACAGCCCGGCTGATCTGGCACTGACTTTAGGTATCTGTCCAGCTCCCTCTTGAAGACAACCAGGGGTCTATTGGTAATTCCCCTTATGGTTGGTGGGAGGCTGTTGAACAGTCTTGGGCCCCAGACACTTATTGTGTTTTCTCTTTGTGTACCAGTGGCGCCCCTACTTTTCACTGGGGATATGTTACATCGCCTGCCAAGTCTTTTGCTTTCGTAGAGTGATTTCTGTGTGCAGGTTACGGACCAGCCCCTCCAGAATCTTCCAGGTGTAGATTATATCATCTCTCTCGCCTGCGCTCCAGCCAGTACAAGTCAAGTGCTTCCAGGCGTTCCCAGTAGTTAAGGTGTTTGATGGACCATATACGTGTAGTAAAAGTTCTCTGTACATTCTCTAGATCTGCAATTTCACATGCCTTAAATGGGGATGTTAGATGTACAGCAGTATTCCAGCCTAGAGAGGACAAGTGATTTAAAAAGGATCATCATTGGCTTGACATCTCTTGTCTTGAATGTTCTCATTATCCATCCTATCAGTTTTCTCGCAGATGTGATAGTGGCATTGTTGTGGTCTTTGAAGGTGAGATCTTCGGACATTACCACTCCCAGGTCCTTCACATTACTTTTCCGCTCTATTGTGTGATTGGAGTTTGTAATATACTCAGTCCTAGCTATTATTTCCTCCAGTTTTCCATAACGGAGTAGTTGAAATTCGTCTTCATTGAACATCATATTGTTCTCCATTGCCCATTGGAAAACTTGGTTTATATCTTCTTGTAGATTTGCCGTGTCCTCAATGGATGACACTCGTGCAGATCCTAGTATCATCTGCAAAGGATGATACAATGCTATGGTTTACATCTCTGTCTATGTCTGATATGAGAATGAGGAACAGGATAGGTGCGAGTACTGTGCCTTGTGGAACAGAGCTCTTCACTATGGCAGCTATGGTTTATCAACCGTCATGGTTTATCTATCATGGTTTTTCAGTAAATGAAAAAAATAAAACATAATATTTCGCTAATATTTTCCAATAATTTTGAAGAAACTTTGTTTCTTCCAGTAAATTACGGCAGAAACAAATAATTTATAATAAATTACCTGAAAAATAGAAATGGGCATAAAAGTGGACAAAGCTGCTTAATTAATATTTACAGGAAAGCAATAAACCCATAGGGTTTTTTACAACACCTGGGGGAATGGGAAGTAATTAGGTTTGATCCAACGGGAAGATGGCTCCTTTTTCTTGGATCAACAGCTATTAAGGTATTAGCGTTGCTTGGGAATTAGATGACAGCACCTTTCAGCGGGTGCTGACAGTGCACCTTACAGCGGGTGCTGACAGTGCACCTTACAGCGGGTGCTGACAGTGCACCTTACAGCGGGTGCTGACAGTGCACCTTACAGCGGGTGCTGACAGTGCACCTTACAGCGGGTGCTGACAGTGCACCTTACAGCGGGTGCTGACAGTGCACCTTACAGCGGGTGCTGACAGTGCACCTTACAGCGGGTGCTGACAGTGCACCTTACAGCGGGTGCGACAGTGCACCTTACAGCGGGTGCTGACAGTGCACCTTACAGCGGGTGCTGACAGTGCACCTTACAGCGGGTGCTGACAGTGCACCTTACAGCGGGTGCTGACAGTGTACCTTACAGTGGCTTCATCAGTCCAATACGGGACTGATGAAGCCAAGGGCTGGCAGGAGTAGAAAAACTTTCCAAACCCTTCAAAGGTAAAGGTTGTTGATACAACCAATTATTGATCTTACAGTGGGCGTTGAACTGGTGGTGATTGATGATCTTCCCGGGCATCAAGGCACCTCCCACCAAGGTTAACTAATTGATAAACTATTTGGTTTTACGTCAAAGATGGTATTTCATACCGCAAGGTCGTAAATACACGTGCACTACAAGCACTAACATATTTTTTATGAAGGAAAAGTTTCGCTGACAGGGAGGTGTCTCAAGCCAGTGTTGTGGCGGTGTAAACAAAGGTGAATGTGAAGCCAGACTCACACTAACACTTACACCACTTTAACAAATTAATGTTGAAACCCGTGCTACGTGGAGTCAGGGTAACACAAAAGTGATTTCCTATACTTCAACCTCTCTCGTATATTTCTACATTTTTACCTAAAGTAATAAGTACACACACACACACTGGAGAAAGTGCAGAGGTTTGCAACAAGACTAGTCCCGGAGCTAAGGGGTATGTCCGATGTGGAGAGGTTAAAGGGAACTCAACCTGACGACACTGGAGGACAAGACGACTAGGCATGATAACATACAAAATACCGAGAGGAATTGACAAGGTGAATAGGAACATAATGTGGGAAACGTTGCCACTCCTGGCGAAACGTTTCCTCTAATAAATGTACTGAACTGTACACAAGTGTCTTTTTACACATCTTGTCGGTATCACCATTTCTCAAGAAGAGTGTTACACAGGTGGGAAACAGGTATACGAGGGCATTACTGGAAGTTTAAAACCCAAATGAGTCATAGGGATGTTAGGAAATATTTATTCAGCCTTAGAGCTGTCAGAAAGTGGAACAATCTGGAGAGTGAAGCAGCAGAAGCAGGATCCATAGATAGCTTTAAGAAGAGGTACGATAAGACTCGTGGAGCAGGAAGAGGACCTAGTAGCGACCAGCGAAGAGGCGGGGGGCCAGGAGCTTTGATTCGACCCCTGCAACTAAATATAGGTGAGACAGGGAGCGCGTGCGTACACACACACAATTTAGTGAAATTTAGGATAAAAATGATAAAAGAATAAAATTCACTTGAAAAAAATTTGTAATTATCACCAAGAAAAAAAGCCAGAGGTGACAGACCTGTGACCAATTTCAAATACCTGGTCAACCAGGCTGTTGCTGTCAGCTTCCCGCGAGCCCACAAGACTATCGCAACCTGGCTCATTTACAAACCAGGCGGTACTACTACTATTACTCCTAGTGACAGTGTAATAACCAGTATTCTGTCAACAATCACTACTAATAACACATTATAATCAGCAGTCCAATCATCTACAACTATTACTACAACTACCGTATTACTACTAAGCAGTGCTGGAATATAACCAGTATTCCATCAACAACTACAACTATCACTACTACTAATGAGTGTTAAGGTTTAACGTGGTCAATCTCTAACAACAAGTTCCTCTCAACACAACCTTTATTACTTCTCACCGCTAATAATGAACGCAAAAACTGTATTCTGCTGAACTCATCAGCACTTGATGCCGTCAACATAATGGAGATTAATGTGGGAAACTTAACGTAGTAGTAAGAGGGGGGGGGGATAAGTAGCAACGGCAGCGACACAAGAATAAGCAGAACCAGGAGGAAGACTGAAGAAGAGTACATGTGAAAGAGAGCAGAGGACTCTGCTGAGAACTATCTACTTTTACCTAGATTAAGGTGGAGGAGGAAGGGTAAGAGGAGGAAGAGTTCATAAAGAATAGAAAGGTGAAGTAGAAGACGGAGAACTAGAAGAGGTGAAGTAGCAAAAGGGAGGGAGGGGGGTGTAGGGGAATTAGGATATGGAGAAATAACAGAAGTAGATTAGGAGACGAAAGAGAAAAATGAAGAATTAGAAGAGAAAAGAAGAATTAGAATTAGAAGAATTAGGAGAAGATTAGAAGAGAAGAATTAGAATAATAATAAGATAGTGGCAGAAGATATGCCTTTGATGAGTTTCGCTAGTATTTCTACTCCCGGAGCCCGGCCCTGGGCAAGGCTTGTATGGTGCTTGCCTGGTCAACCAAGCTGTTGCTGCTAGCTGCCTGCTGGCCCTCATATCCATCCTGCATTTTTTTTTTGTGCGTATGTGTTCTACTGAAGTAATTTTCATGCTTATTTTGGCATCATCCACAAATGATACAAAACTGTAGCAAGTGTTTTTCTGTATATTTGCTATGAGAATAAGAAACAGTAGAGGCACCAGGATCATGCCTTGGGGTACCGAGCTTTTTACTTCGCTAAAGCGTGATTTTGGTCTGTTTACTACTACTCTTGTGTTCTATCTCTCAGAAAGTTGAAATCTAGTTACCGACCTTTCCCGTTATGCCTGTAGCCCTAATTTTGTGTACAATCAACCCACGATCACATTTGTCAAATACCTTTGTAAAATCAGTGAATACCACGTCGGCGTTTTGGTTTTCTTCTAACGCCTCAGTAATTCTATCACAGTGGTTTAACATCTGTGACAAGCATGATCTCCCAGCTCCAAAACCATACTGGATTAGGTTGTGCTGTTTTAAAAAATTTGTAATTTGACGTCTCATCACTCTTTCAAAGACTTGTGATGTTAGGCTAATCGTCTGTAATTTTTGGCTAGCGCTCTACTGCCTCTCTTATGCAAAGGAGCTATGTCTGCACTCTCTAATGACTAATAATTCACGTAGTGCTAAGCTCTTTCTCCGGAGTAAACCCAGTGCTCGTGCTAGTGGTATTTTGCACTTCTTATAACTAAGGAATTCCACAAATCAGATCCAGGTGCTGAACGAGCGGGCATGTTTCTAGTTCTTTTACAAATTCTATGGGACAAGTATTAATGTACAAGGTTAATTAACAGATTCCTAGTTTCCACTTTAATACCTGGAACTTCTACTGTATTTCTGCAACAAAAACAAAAGCAACAAGAACAACGAGAAGATGAGGAAGAAAATTCAATAAGGTAAAGAGATGCATGAAACTAAATTTTATTATTGTCTGCTTAATGTATCAAAGTTGTATTATCGTATAAATGGTTTTGAAAAATCAACAGGTAGATGAAGGAGAACATCTGTGCAACGTTTCGCCAGCCAGTGACTTCTTCGGTCCAATACAGAGAAAAACGGTGGAATATGTGTATTAGTTTTAGTCCATCACTCCCTCAGCCTGGAGTGTGTGTGTTAACTCCCTCAGCCTGGAGTGTGTGTGTTACTCCCTCAGCCTGGAGTGTGTGTGTTCACTCCCTCAGCCTGGAGTGTGTGTGTTCACTCCCTCAGCCTGGAGTGTGTGTGTTCACTCCTCAGCCTGGGTGTGTGTTCACCCTCAGCCTGGAGTGTGTGTGTTCACTCCCTCAGCCTGGAGTGTGTGTGTTCACTCCCTCAGCCTGGAGTGTGTGTGTTCACTCCCTCAGCCTGGAGTGTGTGTGTTCACTCCCTCAGCCTGGAGTGTGTGTGTTCACTCCCTCAGCCTGGAGTGTGTGTGTTCACCCTCAGCCTGAGTTGTGTAGTACCTCAGCCTGAGTGTGGTAGCTCCTCAGCCGGAGAGTGGTGTATCACTCACTGGAGGGGTCGTTCACCTCAGCCTGGAGAGGTGGTTCACTCCTCAGCCTGGAGGGGTCGTCATCACCGGTCACGGGAGGTGTGTTCATCCTCAGCCGAGAGGGTGGTTCACTCCCTCAGCCGGAAGGTGTGGTATCACGTCACGGAGAAGGGGCTCCGATGACACGTCACGGAGAAGGGGCTCCGGTATACACGTGCACGGAGAAGGGCTCCGGTATACACGTGCACGGAGAAGGGGCTCCGGTATACACGTGCACGGAGAAGGGGCTCCGGTATACACGTGCACGGAGAAGGGCTCCGGTATACACGTGCACGGAGAAGGGGCTCCGGTATACACGTGCACGGAGAAGGGGCTCCGGTATACACGTGCACGGAGAAGGGGCTCCGGTATACACGTGCACGGAGAAGGGGCTCCGGTATACACGTGCACGGAGAAGGGGCTCCGGTATACACGTGCACGGAGAAGGGCTCCGGTATACACGTGCACGGAGAAGGGCTCCGGTATACACGTGCACGGAGAAGGGGCTCCGGTATACACGTGCACGGAGAAGGGGCTCCGGTATACACGTGCACGGAGAAGGGGCTCCGGTATACACGTGCACGGAGAAGGGGCTCCGGTATACACGTGCACGGAGAAGGGGCTCCGGTATACACGTGCACGGAGAAGGGCTCCGGTATACACGTGCACGGAGAAGGGGCTCCGGTATACACGTGCACGGAGAAGGGGCTCCGGTATACACGCAAATCGCACCGGGAGAAGGGGCTCCGGTATACACGTGCACGGAGAAGGGGCTCCGGTATACACGTGCACGGAGAAGGGGCTCCGGTATACACGTGCACGGAGAAGGGGCTCCGGTATACACATGCACGGAGAAGGGGCTCCGGTATACACATGCACGGAGAAGGGGCTCCGGTATACACATGCACGGAGAAGGGGCTCCGGTATACACATGCACGGAGAAGGGGCTCCGGTATACACATGCACGGAGAAGGGGCTCCGGTATACACATGCACGGAGAAGGGGCTCCGGTATACACATGCACGGAGAAGGGGCTCCGGTATACACATGCACGGAGAAGGGGCTCCGGTATACACATGCACGGAGAAGGGGCTCCGTATACACATGCACGGAGAAGGGGCTCCGGTATACACATGCACGGAGAAGGGGCTCCGGTATACACATGCACGGAGAAGGGGCTCCGGTATACACATGCACGGAGAAGGGGCTCCGGTATACACATGCACGGAGAAGGGGCTCCGGTATACACATGCACGGAGAAGGGGCTCCGGTATACACATGCACGGAGAAGGGGCTCCGGTATACACATGCACGGAGAAGGGGCTCCGGTATACACATGCACGGAGAAGGGGCTCCGGTATACACATGCACGGAGAAGGGGCTCCGGTATACACATGCACGGAGAAGGGGCTCCGGTATACACATGCACGGAGAAGGCCCGGATACATGCACGAGAAGGCCGGTATACACATGCACGGAGAAGGGCTCCGGTATACACATGCACGGAGAAGGGGCTCCGGTATACACATGCACGGAGAAGGGGCTCCGGTATACACATGCACGGAGAAGGGGCTCCGGTATACACATGCACGGAGAAGGGGCTCCGGTATACACTGCACGGAGAAGGGGCTCCGGTATACACTGCACGGAGAAGGGGCTCCGGTATACACATGCACGGAGAAGGGGCTCCGGTATACACGTGCACGGAGAAGGGGCTCCGGTATACACGTGCACGGAGAAGGGGCTCCGGTATACACGTGCACGGAGAAGGGGCTCCGGTATACACATGCACGGAGAAGGGGCTCCGGTATACACATGCACGGAGAAGGGGCTCCGGTATACACATGCACGGAGAAGGGGCTCCGGTATACACACGCACGAAGGGGCTCCGGTATACACACACTCGGTCCTGGTACCAACTCCTTTATCTTCCCACTTAAAGGTTTCTTGGAGTTACTTAGGATCAACATTGGTACCTGATGGCCGCCCTGCCAGACATCTGAGTGGCTCATCTAGTTACATTCACTAATGTGACATTCACTGTCTGGCCCATCCCCATCCTCCGACATTAACAGCAGCTGGCGACAATTCGCTTAGCTAACAAACAGGATTTCTAAGGTACGACCTTGACAAGAAAACTTGTGAAGTGCTAAACCTGTAAAGGTCATTCAGAGTCTGGGGAAATAGGTAGTCAGGTTTGATCCAAGGGAAGAAAGAGTGCTTTGACCCGGTAGAACACGTAGTGTTCTTGACAAAAAAATAAATATAAAATACACAAAGAGGTTAAAGGTAAAAATTAAGTCACAAAAATAAAATCCATTAGTATTAACACAACAAATATTGTCATAACAAATTTAAATAACCTGCATCGATTTAAATTCTCAGGGTTAAATGACTCCTAAAAGCTCAACGAGGTCCCTACAAGCACCTCGGTAATGTTAAAACTCATGATGTAAGAGATAATGCCTAAATGATGGGTAAGCAGTTGATAAGAGTTCGTCAGTTTACACCACGAGCTAAACAGAGACAAAGAACTAACTGCAAACAGATGTCTATGGATAAGACATGTGCTCGATCCTCAACCTATAGAGCACCATCTTAATATGACAATTCCTGATGAACCAAGAACAAACACACACACTCACACTGCACAACCTTGTATAACAATACTGCTTGTCTCTAGGGCCCACTCGGCCTGTCACTTCTTAAGTATACATCCATGTATGATGTACATGAAGTCACTGAAAGGCAAATCTCTTGTTACAGAGTAAGCTAGAAGTAACAGCTTTCGCCTCAGCATCCTTTCTACCATCTCTCCAAGACCCTGACGCGCGCTGGATAGCAACATTCGCCCACAATGTGGTAAAAATACACTACATGCAGAGCAAACTCTTTATTTTACAGACTATGATCTACTCTAAGAAGAACTTCAAGTGAATACAAGTAGCAGCATGACATGATATATACACTAATGTGTAAGCTGACAAGAGAAGAGGTTAGGTGTCATGTGTATTGGGGAAGGGTCGCCAGAGTCACTTGTACTTCTGGTGGAGTTTATCTTAAGTACTAGCTTTGCAGGTGGACTGGTGATACCGAAGGCTCCTGATTTTGCAGTGTCAATTCTGCATAAATCACCCTCAAAATACAATCCCTTGATCCTGTTTTTGATCCAGCCATTTCAAAATTCCACAGGAAAATTCAACCATCTCTTTATCTAATTATATTTTGCCAGGATTTCATCAACCTTAAATTACTACAAAACAATTCAATTACCTCGCCTTCAACAACGTCCTTACTGATAAAAGAATAACATGGTAACGCGATCCCTATCAGTGTTGTGACCACTAAATCATACATGCAATAACTTAACAGATATCATCCCACCCAGCAGATATTATCTCGTCTAACAAATATAATTTCATCCAGCAGATACCTCATCCAGCAGATACCTCATCCAGCAGATACCTCATCCAGTAGATACCTCATCCAGCAGAACTTGACTGGAATGTTTACGACTGGAATGTTTATCACTGGCAGGCGTGTAAAGCTGTAACAACATATTTGAACCTCCATTCATATAATCCTTGAAACAGAACCAAAAATATGATATTTCCTTCCTGAACATAAAATTACTCAGTCAAAAATAATGGATGGTATAAACTCTTACTGAAAAAAAGTGGGTAGAGAGACCGCAGGTAAAGTTGTCGAAGAGGTATAAGGCAGATTTAAAAAAGAGCTCGAGTGCTGGGCAGAAAGTTGTGGTGCAGGAAGGTGCGTGTAAGGTGCGTGTAAGGTGCGTGTAAGTGGGAAAATGAGTAAGTGGAATGATGAGGTGAAGAGGATGGTAGGGGAGAAAAAGCTAGCACACGAGAGATTTTTAGTGTTAAAAATGACATATGGAAGGTAGAGTATATAGAGAGGAAAAATAGAGATTCAATGAATTTTGAGAACAAAAAAAAAAAAGAAGAGAATGTGCGAGTCTGCCAGTAAATTATGCTGAGAATAACAACAGTTTTGCAGATAAATAAATTGAGAAAATCGGGTGTAGCAGTTGGACTTGTTCGTTAAGAAAAAATAAATAATAATTCATGTTAAACGCTATATCCCTGGAGGTCATTCAGTACAATACGTGGTGGAGGCTCGATCCTCCGTCTGCTGAGTGCAACACAGACACGCTTCTTATTTGTGCTCGTCTAGTTCGTGAAGAAGGAAAGAAAAAATGTTAGATGGGAAGCTGGAGGTACTGGAAGATGCAGAAGATATTCTCAGTTCTTAAATGTCGATAATGAAAGGAAGGCAGTAATTTCTTGCAGAGAGCATAGAACAACACTGGAGCATAGAACAACAACACTGGAGTGAGGAGAACCAGAGACAAGTGTGGAGAAAGTGCGTCGTGATGCAGTGGCTAGAATGAAACGGGGTAAAGCAGCTGGGATAGCTAGGATTAAGACAGAGATGGTAAAAGCAGATGGGAGATACAGTTTTGGAGTGGCTGGTGTGGTAGTGAATTATATGCATGAAAGAAGGAAGGGAGGGCACCGTGGGATTGACTTATACCATGTACGAAGTGCTGTCAAAAAGTTCCCGGATCCGAATTTTTGCGCACTTCCTGGGTGAAACATTGCGGTGGCACAGGTTGCACTGTGCACTACACTCCTCTGTGAAGTAGAATGGCGAGTTTCAGTGCGGTCGGTCATTCCGTTAAGGTTAGACTTTTCTCTTCCCAAGAATAAAAATTGCACTCAAAGGGCAGCGTTTTAACAACGTAGAGGATATGCAAGCAGAAGCTTAAGCTGCACTAAACGCAGTTAGGAAAGAATTCCAGAAATGTTTAAAACAGTGGTAGTTTTGTTAGAATCAAGTGTATAGCCTCCCAAGCAGAGTACTCTCATGAAGACAATTTCAACGAGGTGATTAGGTAACGCTATATATTTTTTTCGGTAGTTCAGGAACTTTTTGATAGCTCCTATATCCCGTCTCTTCAATTCCTTTGACAACACTGGCTTCATTATCCAGTGCTTAAAATGAATTGTGGAAGATATGATGACTTACGAACAATGAGGCACTGAGCGAAGTAAATACCTCCAAGCTTAAAATACTGCAGATATTAAGATGACACTAGTAAAACTTTGACAAATTCGTTGCTCATCCAAAGAGTATTTACAAAGATTATTTACTGAAGAATATTTACTAAAGAGCATTGACCGAAGAGCATTTACTGAAGGGAATTTACTGAAGAGCATTTTCTGAAATTATTTACTGAAGAATATTCACTCAAGAGTATTACAAGGCGGCGTTAACACCAGACAATTATAAAAGAGTCACCCCTGAAAATATTCCTCCCTGGAGAATACTCAAGACACGGTTGAATATAATGACTTAAGAGATATTATCCTACCTCGGTATATTTCAAAGCTCAGTCCTATCTAAGGTACACTAATACCTCCTGCAGGATGCCACCTGCTACAGTACCTAACACTCGTATACCTACTTCCTGCTAGGTGGAGACAGTAAGCTTTGTTGTATTTTAAATTACCATCTTGCTTCAGCTCTCTTACTGTAATACCCGGAGTATACCTGGGGAGGGTTTCGGGGATCAACGCCCCCGTGTCCCGGTCTGTAACTAGGCCTCGTGGTGGATCAGAGACGGACCAACCAGGCTGTTACTGTTGGCTGCACGTAAACCAACGTACGAACCACAGCCCGGCTGGTCAGGTACTGACTTTAGGTGCCTGTCCAGGACCTTGAAGACAACCAGGGGTCTGTTGGTAATCCCCCTTAGGGCAGCTCAGCTCAGTGATTATCTTTCCGTCAGGTCAGTGATTATCTTACCGTCTGGTCAGTGACTATCTTTACGTCAGGTCAATGACTATCTTTACGTCAGGTCAATGACTATCTTTACGTCAGGTCAATGACTATCTTTACGTCAGGTCAATGACTATCTTTACGTCAGGTCAATGACTATCTTTACGTCAGGTCAATGACTATCTTTACGTCAGGTCAATGACTATCTTTACGTCAGGTCAATGACTATCTTTACGTCAGGTCAATGACTATCTTTACGTCAGGTCAATGGCTATCTTTACGTCAGGTCAATGGCTATCTTTACGTCAGGTCAATGGCTATCTTTACGTCAGGTCAATGGCTATCTTTACGTCAGGTCAATGGCTATCTTTACGTCAGGTCAATGTATCTTACGTCGTCATCTTTACGTCAGGTCAATGACTATCTTTACGTCAGGTCAATGACTATCTTTACGTCAGGTCAATGACTATCTTTACGTCAGGTCAATGACTATCTTTACGTCAGGTCAATGACTATCTTTACGTCAGGTCAATGACTATCTTTACGTCAGGTCAATGACTATCTTTACGTCAGGTCAATGACTATCTTTACGTCAGGTCAATGACTATCTTTACGTCAGGTCAATGACTATCTTTACGTCAGGTCAATGACTATCTTTATGTCAGGTCAGTTCAAACTCCAGTCCTATCAAAGGTATCCTAACACTCCCGTTAATCGTAAAAGGCCAAGGATAATAATAATAAATAATAATATCTTTATTTACTACATGTACAAGGTATACAGGTCTAGCTGACATCAATGACATACTACTATACAGAAAGTCTTGTTATGCAGAGTATTTCGGGCAAATTAGGTCAGTGTCCCAGGATGCGACCCACACCAGTTGACTAACACCCAGGTACCTATTTACAGATGGGTGAACATGGACAGCAGGTGTCATAAGGAAACACGTCCTAATATTTCTACCCGTACCCTTAATCGAACCTAGGTCCTTGTGAGTAGATGGCGCTACCACCAAGCTATGGGGGTTATACAAGAGTGTGGCAATCAGGTTTCTTGAACCGGGAAGAATCTTCGTGCCAACACTAACAACTTTCTAGATCCACGATAACCAAAGGTGGCCCAGACAGTCAGTCCAGCTTAACAGGAGACAGATATGGTAGGAGCAAGTGCAGGTGGGTGGGCGGGTGGGTGGGTGGGTGTAATGGTGGGCGGGAGCTCGCTTCTTACGCAATGAGTTTGTACACTCACCTGTCTACATACACATGTGCGCACACCTGTCTACATAATGTACATACACCCGTCCATATACACGTGTACACGCACCTGTTCATATACACAAGTGTACATGCTTTTGTTCACATTCACTTGTCCACATGTACATACATATACACGCACCTGTCTAAATACAGTGTAATTGTTTACATACATATACACCCACCTGTCTACTGTGTATATCCGTCTACATACGTCAACACCATGCATCTATTTACATTCTACATACATATGAAAACACACCTGTCCACAAAATTGTGTACACACCTGTTCACACATGTACACGCACCTGTCCACATGGGTTCAACAGTAGATACGGCACGAGACAAGAACGATTGAACACTAACAAGCGGACCAGGAGACATACACAAAACAAGAGGACACACTTGGAAGTTCAACAAAGCAGACACAGGGAAGACATGATACACTCCGATGATAAATTGGAATCAAGAAACAATCGGCAGGGTCCATGAGGTAGGAAACTTGTGGTGTTAGTCATGGGGGTTAACAGCTGTTGACTGATCCCCCACAGTCACAAACATGCGGGTGCACAGTTCAAGACGTGAAAAGTATTCTCAGGGTGAATAAGAGATAAAATCGTTTGGACCGGTTAAAACAAGAGCCACAGGGAGGTGGGAAGCAAGCTATACACAATTTCCGAACAAGGTACGACAGGACCCTCCCAAAGACGCTAGGCAATAACAGAATGGTTCATTAGGAGTAGAAGGGTTGGTCAGAAGCATAACAGAGCGGTTCATCAGTAGTAGCAGGCTTGCTCAGAAGCATAACAGAGCGGTTCATCAGTAGTAGCAGGCTTGCTCAGAAGCATAACAGAGCGGTTCATCAGTAGTAGCAGGCTTGCTCAGAAGCATAACAGAGCGGTTCATCAGTAGTAGCAGGCTTGCTCAGAAGCATAACAGAGCGGTTCATCAGTAGTAGCAGGCTTGCTCAGAAGCATAACAGAGCGGTTCATCAGTAGTAGCAGGCTTGCTCAGAAGCATAACAGAGCGGTTCATCAGTAGTAGCAGGCTTGCTCAGAAGCGGAGGTTCGACTTGTGTAAATATAAATTACCAAGTACACACGCCGTGTCAGCCCCCTCAAGGTATGCTATCTCTTGTATTTCAGTACTACCAGAGGAGCGAGCAGCACCAACTGTGACTGGTCACAGAGCCTAGTTCAACGCATGGTCCAGCCTCCACCACGCCTAGTAACTTTATTTAGGCACAGGTACAATTATCATACATAGTATAAATTACCTAGGATAACCCCCAAAAAAAGTGTAGAATGACCCAGACAGTCTTTTACATCTTAATGAAATACAAATTATTACGATTACTCTTATCCAACCCTCGTCTGGTATCGTGTCATTAAAATGGTGTTAAGATATGGACTGATACACCAGCCTAGCCTGATAAGTCTCGTTGTGCAGCCTCTGTAAGAAGTTAATTTAAGACGTATACACTTCAAGATTAAAAGTTGTGCTTACATTAACACTGTAAGGACTACTACCGAGGATATACTGAGAGAGCTGCAAGTTTCTAGAGTCATGATGCCAACCACATCACGAAGCTTCTGAATTCTCGAGTTTGAACTCTGTCTCTTACGTTCCTTGTGAGAGTAACTTTATATGTATAAAGATAAAGCACAAGAAACAACTATAAATTTAGCGAGTTCTTGAATACTTATTTAAACTGCTCATCTCTCTCTCTCTCTCTCACACGCGCGCGCGCACGTTAGCACCCCTGCCAATGCATCCTGTAATCATAACCAATTACTAAATAGTCAAATGCTAATTTAGTGCGGCCATAAGAACGAGAATAACTGACGTTTCTAAATTACACACACACAAAGTTAGCTACATACGAACATTAAAAATCAAAGTTGATGTTTCTTACTGCTCTTATTGTGTACTAAGAGATGAAATAAAGGTGCGTGTAAACGTTGAAGACTAAGAATTTAAAGGACTGGAAGGTCGACGACAATGATACCAGAAGGTGATCCAACTCTATTCAGTAGTGATCACAAGTGGCATATCTACAACCCTATCTCCAACCCTCCATTACCCTCTCTCTCTCGCCTCCAACACCCTTCTTTCCTCCATCGCACCCTCATTCCATCACCCCCAGCACCTGCTCCATCCTTGACACTGCTCCAACAAGCCTCCGCCATTACTCCATCACCTTGCCAGCGAGGGAAACAAACACTGTGGGATCCAGGGACCACAAATGGAGACGCCCTATATTTATCCAGCCTTGTTTGTGTCTGGAGTGAAGCTCTCAGCGCTGGTGATCCATCTCGTGCACACACCAATGTAAGTTTGAAGCCAACAAAACAAATATGACAAGAAAAACTTAAAAACTGTCTTGGTTCAGGAGAGAATAGAGTAATTTCACAAGTTCATACCTTACAAATTTACTAACCTTAATTTTTTTTAGTAATGTATTTGAGGATGTAGACCAAGATAAAGAATACGATAATGAATACATGACCTTGAGTAAGAACTCTGATAGTTCCACACAGGAACACGGAACTGGAGAAATTATCTCCTGGTATAAACCTTGCCAATATACAGACATATTGGTTTAGAAAGACACGTAAGCAAACACTAAGACATATTAGAAAACGTTTCTAAACCAAATTATCTCGTGGACCGAGGCGAGGCTGCTGCTAGGCAAGAGTGTTAGTACAAATGGCGAGAAATCTGAATAGGGACCAGTTTTACCAGTGGTGTTCCACAGGGGTCAGTATACAAGCAATATAGATAAGGGAATAACAGCGATATAAGCAAATTTACCGAGGACATTAAAATAGGCCGTCAAATAAATTTTGATGAGGACACAAGAGAACTACACAATGACCTCGACAGGTTGACGATGTAGAAGTGGCAGATACAGTTTAATGTAAACAACTGTCGAGTTCTAATCCTGGAAAAAGAAAATAGCCATGGCAACTATAAGCTAAATAATATAGGTCTCAAACGAATTACAAAAAAAATTAGTTCTGCTTAGCAGTAATTTAAAGCCAAGACAGCAGTGCGTAAGTGTCCGCAAAAAAGCTAATAGAATTCTTGATTTAATTTCAAGAAGTATAAATAACAGGAGTCCTCAGGTTATATTTCAGCTTTGTATCCTTGGCAAGGCCTCGTCTAGATTATGCTACGTAGTTCTTGTCTCCATAATACAGAATGGACATAAATTCGCTGGAAAACAGAAGAATGACGAAGTTGATGCCATGTATCAGATATCTTTTTTACGAAGACAGAGTAAAGAGGCTGAATCTGCACTCAGGAAACTCGCTCAATCAGAGATACGACTGAAATGTACAAATGAAAAATTGGAACAAACGAAGATGATATAAATAACGTGTTAAAAAAATCCATGACAGGACTGGCAGTAACGGATTGAAGATGGACAAATTTAGATTTAGAAAGTCTGCTGCAAAGTCCCTCCAGTCTTGTGTTCTGCTACACTATTATTACTGATATTGTTGCAGTACTATTTTTATTCTTTTATAAACACATCGGCCGTTTCCCACCAAGGCATGGTGACCCGAAAAAGAAGAAACACTTTCATCATCATTCACTCCACTCTTGCCAGAGGCGTGCCTACAGTACAGTTAAAAAACTGCAACTTATCAACACCCATCCTTCAGAGCGCAGGCACTCTATTGTTAATTATTATTGTGAAGAAATTTACAGAAATATTAAAAATAGTTGGTTGGGATTAGAATAGAATGATTTCACTGGTATATCAACATTGGATACGTAAGAAGCGCTAAATCCGTACGGGACAATGCGTCTGGGGAAAAGGCAATCACATTTGAGCCAAGGAAGGATAGCTTCAATTACCTGGATCAAGAGCCATTTACCGGCATTAAGGTATCCCATGAAAGTGGAGATGAGTGCAGCAGCAGGCCAGGAGAGCACGTGGAGGCCAAGAATCCTCCCAGGAGGCCAAGAATCCTCCCTGGAGGCCAGGGATCCTCTCATTATCTCACCCCACTAATCGAATACTTCCCTGCCATTTTTGGAACATCTGGTGGTGTCTGAGGAGAAGTTAGTGCGAGGTGGTGTAATTGGGTTGACACCAGGCATCCTGTCGTTGGTAATTAGTGGACTGTTATTCTCTGCCATGTCTGGTTCTCGTGAGAGAGAACCAGACATGGAAATGACATGGTTCCTGTCTCCATGTTTAATATACTTTTAGAAGCACCTCAATTTTTTTAGCGAAATTGGATACATCAGCAATGTGCTGCTACCCTATTCTATGTGATGATTACGTAGTGGGAACAACAGCTAGCCAGGTTTTTCTTTAATATTCCATCACGCAGGATGGCACTCAGTGTTGAAATGTGCCAGTCCGAACTGGGAGGCTTCAGTAGTGCCAGTCCGAACTGGGAGGCTTCAGTAGTGCCAGTCCGAACTGGGAGGCTTCAGTAGTGCCAGTCCGAACTGGGAGGCTTCAGTAGTGCCAGTCCGAACTGGGAGGCTTCAGTAGTGCCAGTCCGAACTGGGAGGCTTCAGTAGTGCCAGTCCGAACTGGGAGGCTTCAGTAGTGCCAGTCCGAACTGGGAGGCTTCAGTAGTGCCAGTCCGAACTGGGAGGCTTCAGTAGTGCCAGTCCGAACTGGGAGGCTTTCAGTAGTGCCAGTCCGAACTGGGAGGCTTCAGTAGTGCCAGTCCGAACTGGGAGGCTTCAGTAGTGCCAGTCCGAACTGGGAGGCTTCAGTAGTGCCAGTCCGAACTGGGAGGCTTCAGTAGTGCCAGTCCGAACTGGGAGGCTTCAGTAGTGCCAGTCCGAACTGGGAGGCTTCAGTAGTGCCAGTCCGAACTGGGAGGCTTCAGTAGTGCCAGTCCGAACTGGGAGGCTTCAGTAGTGCCAGTCCGAACTGGGAGGCTTCAGTAGTGCCAGTCCGAACTGGGAGGCTTCAGTAGTGCCAGTCCGAACTGGGAGGCTTCAGTAGTGCCAGTCCGAACTGGGAGGCTTCAGTAGTGCCAGTCCGAACTGGGAGGCTTCAGTAGTGCCAGTCCGAACTGGGAGGCTTCAGTAGTGCCAGTCCGAACTGGGAGGCTTCAGTAGTGCCAGTCCGAACTGGGAGGCTTCAGTAGTGCCAGTCCGAACTGGGAGGCTTCAGTAGTGCCAGTCCGAACTGGGAGGCTTCAGTAGTGCCAGTCCGAACTGGGAGGCTTCAGTAGTGCCAGTCCGAACTGGGAGGCTTCAGTAGTGCCAGTCCGAACTGGGAGGCTTCAGTAGTGCCAGTCCGAACTGGGAGGCTTCAGTAGTGCCAGTCCGAACTGGGAGGCTTCAGTAGTGCCAGTCCGAACTGGGAGGCTTCAGTAGTGCCAGTCCGAACTGGGAGGCTTCAGTAGTGCCAGTCCGAACTGGGAGGCTTCAGTAGTGCCAGTCCGAACTGGGAGGCTTCAGTAGTGCCAGTCCGAACTGGGAGGCTTCAGTAGTGCCAGTCCGAACTGGGAGGCTTCAGTAGTGCCAGTCCGAACTGGGAGGCTTCAGTAGTGCCAGTCCGAACTGGGAGGCTTCAGTAGTGCCAGTCCGAACTGGGAGGCTTCAGTAGTGCCAGTCCGAACTGGGAGGCTTCAGTAGTGCCAGTCCGAACTGGGAGGCTTCAGTAGTGCCAGTCCGAACTGGGAGGCTTCAGTAGTGCCAGTCCGAACTGGGAGGCTTCAGTAGTGCCAGTCCGAACTGGGAGGCTTCAGTAGTGCCAGTCCGAACTGGGAGGCTTCAGTAGTGCCAGTCCGAACTGGGAGGCTTCAGTAGTGCCAGTCCGAACTGGGAGGCTTCAGTAGTGCCAGTCCGAACTGGGAGGCTTCAGTAGTGCCAGTCCGAACTGGGAGGCTTCAGTAGTGCCAGTCCGAACTGGGAGGCTTCAGTAGTGCCAGTCCGAACTGGGAGGCTTCAGTAGTGCCAGTCCGAACTGGGAGGCTTCAGTAGTGCCAGTCCGAACTGGGAGGCTTCAGTAGTGCCATTATTTTATTATAATCAAAAGAAGCGCTAAACCACAAGGGTTATATAGTTCAGTAGTGCCAGTATTCCACTAAAGATTCATCAGCTACGACAGCTTCAAAGGTTTCTTTCCAGCAGAGCTGGAGTTATTACTTGAGAATTATTCTCAGAATGACCCATCCCATACACAGAACTGACCACTAAACCATACCACGGGTGGGGTTAGAACCCGCGATCGGAGTCTCAAAACTCCAGACCGTCGCGTTAGCCATCGTGTCATTACGATTTCATGGGTCATGTGACCACTAAACTAAGTCTTCCAGGCTGATGGCCTGATTACATCGTCTTCGCATCTTTACTGTTTATGTTTGCTCTGTATTCGACTGAAGAAGTCTACTGTGTATGAATATAGATACCCAACAGTTGCACACATGTCTTGCTTAACAACTTGTCGGTACTGTGTACCATTATATTCACTGTAATTATTGCTTCGTTCTACTTCTTAATAAGCATGAGAGTAAATGATATCAATAAATAATCTCAAGAGAGTTTTGGTGTATCGTTAACAGCGTTCATGCTAGAGCAAAACTTCTTACTGTCGACAATAGCAAAGAAACGACACAGGTTGCATTACAAACATTGAAGGTTTCACTGTGTGGAGGCAGAGTGCGTTCACTAGTACAAGGCGTGCATACTGGTTTCACTGTGTGGAGGCAGAGTGCGTTCACTAGTACAAGGCGTGCATACTGTGTGTGTACGCTTGTCTCTTCAGTGTTTACGGTACAATGACTTGTTAACTTCCACTACACAGATGACAAGTGATCATGTCACTGCTACAGCAGCTTAACTACCTCAAGGCCGTTTGTTCAGCAGCAGCAGTAGTAGCAGCAGCCTCAGCAGCAGTGGCAGTAGTAGCAGCAGCCTCAGCAGCAGTGGCAGTAGTAGCAGCAGCCTCAGCAGCAGTGGCAGTAGTAGCAGCAGCCTCAGCAGCAGTGGCAGTAGTAGCAGCAGCCTCAGCAGCAGTGGCAGTAGTAGCAGCAGCCTCAGCAGCAGTGGCAGTAGTAGCAGCAGCCTCAGCAGCAGTAGTAGCAGCAGCCTCAGCAGCAGTAGTAGCAGCAGCCTCAGCAGCAGTGGCAGAAGTAGCAGCAGCCTCAGCAGCAGTGGCAGAGCTAGCAGCAGTGCAGGCAGCAGCCTCAGCAGCAGTAGTAGCAGCAGCCTCAGCAGCAGTAGTAGCAGCAGCCTCAGCAGCAGTGGTAGTAGTAGTGGCAGCAGCCTCAGCAGCAGTGGCAGCAGTAGTCGCGCAGCAGCAGTCAGCAGTCAGCAGCCAGCGCGTGGCAGCAGCCTCAGCAGCAGCAGCCTCAGCAGCAGTGGCAGCAGCAGCCTCAGCAGCAGTGGCAGCAGCAGCCTCAGCAGCAGTGGCAGCAGCAGCCTCAGCAGCAGTGGCAGCAGCAGCCTCAGCAGCAGTGGCAGCAGCAGCCTCAGCAGCAGTGGCAGCAGCAGCCTCAGCAGCAGTGGCGCAGCAGCCTCAGCAGCAGTGGCAGCAGCAGCCTCAGCAGCAGTGGCAGCAGCAGCCTCAGCAGCAGTGGCAGCAGCAGCCTCAGCAGCAGTGGCAGCAGCAGCCTCAGCAGTAGTGGCAGCAGCAGCCTCAGCAGTAGTGGCAGCAGCAGCCTCAGCAGTAGTGGCAGCAGCAGCCTCAGCAGTAGTGGCAGCAGCAGCCTCAGCAGTAGTGGCAGCAGCAGCCTCAGCAGTAGTGGCAGCAGCAGCCTCAGCAGTAGTGGCAGCAGCCTCAGCAGTAGTAGTAATAGTGGAAGCAACAGTATTAGTAACATTAACAGCGTAGGTAACTCAGTGTTCGGTATATCTACATAATTGTTACCAAATCAGTTCAGCCAAAAATGAAAATAAATTATTCCCTGTAAACAAAGTTCTGTCGCACCCTCTCAGGCACAGAGAGAGAGAGAGAGAGAGAGAGAGAGAGACAGAGACAGAGACAGACAGAGTGTGTAATAATCAAATACATTTTCTTTTGTTGTCTACAGTCAAAAGTTTTGATTTTGCTCGAGGTCCAACACAAATATAGTTGATGTGTACAAGGATAATATTCCCAGTGTTTATTTCATGTGTGTGTGTGTCAGTTGCACTCACCTCGCTGTTGCAATGTGCAGCTGCACTCACCTCGCTGTTGCAATGTGCAGCTGCACTCACCTCCTGGCATGTCCTACACTGTTGCAATGTGCAGCTGCACTCACCTCGCTGTTGCAATGTGCAGCTGCACTCACCTCGCTGTTGCAATGTGCAGCTGCACTCACCTCGCTGTTGCAATGTGCAGCTGCACTCACCTCGCTGTTGCAATGTGCAGCTGCACTCACCTCGCTGTTGCAATGTGCAGCTGCACTCACCTCGCTGTTGCAATGTGCAGCTGCACTCACCTCGCTGTTGCAATGTGCAGCTGCACTCACCTCGCTGTTGCAATGTGCAGCTGCACTCACCTCGCTGTTGCAATGTGCAGCTGCACTCTTCCTCGTGTGCAATGTGCAGCTGCACTCACCTCGCTGTTGCAATGTGCAGCTGCACTCACCTCGCTGTTGCAATGTGCAGCTGCACTCACCTCGCTGTTGCAATGTGCAGCTGCACTCACCTCGCTGTTGCAATGTGCAGCTGCACTCACCTCGCTGTTGCAATGTGCAGCTGCACTCACCTCGCTGTTGCAATGTGCAGCTGCACTCACCTCGCTGTTGCAATGTGCAGCTGCACTCACCTCGCTGTTGCAATGTGCAGCTGCACTCACCTCGCTGTTGCAATGTGCAGCTGCACTCACCTCGCTGTTGCAATGTGCAGCTGCACTCACCTCGCTGTTGCAATGTGCAGCTGCACTCACCTCGCTGTTGCAATGTGCAGCTGCACTCACCTCGCTGTTGCAATGTTAAGAGACTGTAGTTTCCTGCAAGACTCTCAGAGCAACAATTGTTCCCGGCTATGTTAGTCATGTGTACTTATCAATATGATAATGGTATGAAAATAAATGGTATAAAATACCGACACAATGGAAAAATAAACACATAAGCGGCATAATGTGATCCTTTATTGACAACGTTTCGCCCACACAGTGGGTTTTATCAAGTCACTAACAGCTCTACCTGGGTAGATTTGTTTGTGACTTGATAAAGCCCACTGCGTGGGCGAAACGTTGTCAATAAAGGATCACATTATACTGCTTATGTGTATTTTTCCATGATAATGGTATACAATACTGACATGTTGGTAAGACATGTGCAACAGTTAGGTATCTTCATTCCGAAACGTTTCACCTACACAGTAGGCTTCTTCAGTCGAGTACAGAGGAGTTTGCAGAAGCAGTAGAGATGTGAAGACAATGTAATCAGTCCATGACCCTTAAAGACGTAGTTTTGAGGTGGTCAGTCCCTCAGCCTGGAGAAGTTTTCTTCCATAGTCAAGAATAAAGTGAAGTTGACACGACAGTATGGAGACTTATACTGTCAGAAGGTGAGATGCGTAGGAGTAGACTTAGGGATCACCTTTTCGGTCAGGCAATCTTGTAGGAAGTTTTGTCTGTTGCGAAGACAGAGCGTGAAGAAGAGTGTCCAAGGGTGTCCAAGGGTGTCCAGGGGTGTTCAAGTAACGTCTGCATGAAATGTCCATTTTGTTGCGGTGTCCGACAGAATGTATTAATATTGGTAGAATTACCGACAATATGTTAAAAGGACGCAAATGCAACAACTGTGACATTTTATTGTGGCAACGTTTCGCTCTCCAGGAGCTTTAACAAGCCGTTACGGCTTGACAACTTCCTATAAGATTGCCTGTCCGAAAAGTGGGCGAGATGTAGTCTTCGCATCTCCTCTTCTGTAAATTCGTTTGTACCCGACTGAAGAAGCCTACTGTGTAGGCGAAACGTTTCGGAATAAAGCTACCTAACTGTTGCACATGTCTTACTTATCAACATGTGTGCTTATGGTTGAGGGGGTCGAGTGTTGGCTCCTGCCCCGCCTCAACTACTGGCTCTCTCAATGAACTATGGTGTAAGCTGACATCACACACTGTGTTTCCAGGGAAACCTTCACTGCGACGTTTTGTCCATGATGGGATCTTTCAATCAGCGTATCAAATACACTTTTAAAAAGTTCAGCCCTGAACGAAACGTGGCACTCACCAGTGGGTCGGTGGCAGCCTCCCCCCCCCACACACACACACACACCTTACAAGTAACAATGTTATAATATATGTAAATACAATCTGCCATATGAAAATGGCGTGTTAAATCTTAGTCTCGAAAGAAATATGAACGTGTCCAGATCCGCAGGCAATTGCAGTAGTCTGAATCAAGTTCTTATTATAGCGAGTTGATAAAATCGTTCGATTTAGCAGGTTTTGAGTGCATGTCTAAAACAGGGTTGACTATACTTAATGATGAGTTCGAAGTCTGACTTTAACGAGCAGACAGCTGTTCTACCAGACTCGATCCTTTTGTAGAAGAGGCGACTGAGGTGGTCAGGGCGGCTCCACAAACATCAGAGGATCACAAGATTATGTGGATATAGGCTGCATGTACACCTTGTTCAAATATTCGTCATGACCGTCAAAAATTCTTAGGCCTACAGTCACTTTAAAATTTCGCTGGTTAACTAGTAACGTTACATTCACAGGGAAGGAAGGAAAGTATAGAAGGTATTTACGTAGGTAGGTCTGAAACCTAAGTAATTTGAGCGAGTAGATCATTCAGTGATCTTCGTAATAGAAAAATACAACACACACACACCAAAGATAAAAGTTGCAAAAAAAATACTGGCATCAATAAAACACAAAATAAATACTATCATCAAGAGTTAAAATAACCAGCAGCAATTATGTTGTTGAATGGGGACAAATTTAATGTCAAAAGACTTAAAAATTCCTCAAGATCCCTACAGGCATCCAGGTAATTTTGAAAACCACAATAAAGGCGAAAAGGCGCAAGATGTAGGCAATGAGCTCGAAATAGCAGCCTTATCCTCAGCATCTGCCCCTTCATTTCCCGGGACACCAACGTAACACACTACATCATTGTGGTGCTCGTGGAGATGGGCTTACCACTCCTGGGTGTTTTGAACCACGGGGTGAAGAAAAGCATACTTGACAATGTAAACAGAGAACACAGGTAATGTGAGGATACAGTGAACTCAGAACCAGGATGACAGCAGCGAGGACTGTGTGGTGCTCTGCTGTGAACACAGATGACTCTTGGTAACCGTGCACAATAAGAGTCCTCACCAGTGATCACAATACCACCATCGCTCTTTGATCTATCAGTAAAGACCTTTATACTTGAAACATGAACCGAATCATATTCTGTGAAATTAGGTAATATCATCACAGGTAACCCACCCTGACATACTGCTGTAGGAGTAAGGTAACCCACCCTGACATACTGCTGTAGGAGTAAGGTAACCCACCCTGACATACTGCTGTAGGAGTAAGGTAACCCACCCTGACATACTGCTGTAGGAGTAAGGTAACCCACCCTGACATACTGCTGTAGGAGTAAGGTAACCCACCCTGACATACTGCTGTAGGAGTAAGGTACCCACCCTGACATACTGCTGTAGTAGCCCACCCTGACATACTGCTGTGGAGAGGTCCCCACCCTGACATACTGCTGTAGGAGTAAGGTCCCCACCCTGACATACTGCTGTAGGAGTAAGGTCCCCACCCTGACATACTGCTGTAGGAGTAAGGTCCCCACCCTGACATACTGCTGTAGGAGTAAGGTCCCCCACCCTGACATACTGCTGTAGGAGTAAGGTCCCCACCCTGACATACTGCTGTAGGAGTAAGGTCCCCACCCCTGACATACTGCTGTAGGAGTAAGGTCCCCACCCTGACATACTGCTGTAGGAGTAAGGTCCCCCACCCTGACATACTGCTGTAGGAGTAAGGTCCCCACCCTGACATACTGCTGTAGGAGTAAGGTCCCCACCCTGACATACTGCTGTAGGAGTAAGGTCCCCCACCCTGACATACTGCTGTAGGAGTAAGGTCCCCACCCTGACATACTGCTGTAGGAGTAAGGTCCCCACCCTGACATACTGCTGTAGGAGTAAGGTCCCCACCCTGACATACTGCTGTAGGAGTAAGGTCCCCACCCTGACATACTGCTGTAGGAGTAAGGTCCCCACCCTGACATACTGCTGTAGGAGTAAGGTCCCCCACCCTGACATACTGCTGTAGGAGTAAGGTCCCCCACCCTGACATACTGCTGTAGGAGTAAGGTCCCCCACCCTGACATACTGCTGTAGGAGTAAGGTCCCCCACCCTGACATACTGCTGTAGGAGTAAGGTCCCCACCCTGACATACTGCTGTAGGAGTAAGGTCCCCACCCTGACATACTGCTGTAGGAGTAAGGTCCCCACCCTGACATACTGCTGTAGGAGTAAGGTCCCCCACCCTGACACATACTGCTGTAGGAGTAAGGTCCCCCACCCTGACATACTGCTGTAGGAGTAAGGTCCCCCACCCTGACATACTGCTGTAGGAGTAAGGTAACCCACCCTGACATACTGCTGTAGGAGTAAGGTAACCCACCCTGACATACTGCTGTAGGAGTAAGGTAACCCACCCTGACATACTGCTGTAGGAGTAAGGTAACCCACCCTGACATACTGCTGTAGGAGTAAGGTAACCCACCCTGACATACTGCTGTAGGAGTAAGGTAACCCACCCTGACATACTGCTGTAGGAGTAAGGTAACCCACCCTGACATACTGCTGTAGGAGTAAGGTAACCCACCCTGACATACTGCTGTAGGAGTAAGGTAACCCACCCTGACATACTGCTGTAGGAGTAAGGTAACCCACCCTGACATACTGCTGTAGGAGTAAGGTAACCCACCCTGACATACTGCTGTAGGAGTAAGGTAACCCACCCTGACATACTGCTGTAGGAGTAAGGTAACCCACCTGACATACTGCTGTAGGAGTAAGGTAACCCACCCTGACATACTGCTGTAGGAGTAAGGTAACCCACCCTGACATACTGCTGTAGATAGGAACCACCCTGACATACTGCTAGGAGGTACCACCTGACATACTGCTGTAGGAGGTAACCCACCCTGACATACTGCTGTAGGAGTAAGGTAACCCACCCTGACATACTGCTGTAGGAGTAAGGTAACCCACCCTGACATACTGCTGTAGGAGTAAGGTAACCCACCCTGACATACTGCTGTAGGAGTAAGGTAACCCACCCTGACATACTGCTGTAGGAGTAAGGTAACCCACCCTGACATACTGCTGTAGGAGTAAGGTAACCCACCCTGACATACTGCTGTAGGAGTAAGGTAACCCACCCTGACATACTGCTGTAGGAGTAAGGTAACCCACCCTGACATACTGCTGTAGGAGTAAGGTAACCCACCCTGACATACTGCTGTAGGAGTAAGGTAACCCACCCTGACATACTGCTGTAGGAGTAAGGTAACCCACCCTGACATACTGCTGTAGGAGTAAGGTAACCCACCCTGACATACTGCTGTAGGAGTAAGGTAACCCACCCTGACATACTGCTGTAGGAGTAAGGTACTCCCTAACATACTGTTGTAGGAGTAAGGTACTCCCTAACATACTGTTGTAGTCAACATGGCAGAAAGTCCTTGAAAGGCACAAAAAGACCACACGAAGCAAAGGGCTTCCCTCCCCCTGCCTTTTCTTCTCCACGAAGACCACAGCCTCAAATTGGGTTGCCAGGAATATCGTAACTAGAGACTGAAAACAATGGACTCAAGCAAAGCCTTATTCCAGGGTGATAAAGATCATTATTATTATAAGGTAATTATAATAGGGAAGTTTATAATAATTATTATAATAGAGAAAATTATTATAATCAAAACTTAAGAGTAGGGAAGAGTTGACTTAAGAAGTAGTTGTAGTAGCCACACACCTGCCTGGACTACCAAATAGTTACATACCTGGAGGGTATTCCGCTTACAAAGACAGACAGACACACACACGTATTTCAACTACTCTCAACCTTGATTGTACGTAAATCTTACTGTGATTAACACTCTTATTATCAACTCTTCTCAAAGACCAATCTACTTCTCTCCAACCTGATCTCATCTATGTACACACTAATAATGATGCATGAAACGCAAATACATCATAACCCAAAACATATATTAGTGATTTTATTAAAAATGCCTGGTACATCTTAGGAGTACCACCAAGCTACAAATTTATCTGGCTCTTATCCACACTGACCCCAGTTTATATTTACAACAGAGTACACAATATCTCTCGGCCTAGTGGTCACATTCGTCAGACATTTATTTTAATTAATACCTTCGAGGCACCGTCACAATAACTCATTCACAATTAAATCTTTCAACCTTGACCGACTTTCTTACATATTTTACATTACCACACATTGTCAACATACAGGCGACTGCTAGAGGTGGCCGCCTGATGGCCATCATGCAGGAGGATGTATTGACCAGGCTGGTCCTCAGATGGCCACACTTCATGGAGGAGGCCGTGGTGGCCAGGCTGGTCGCCTGATGGCCACACTCCATCACACGGGTTGCTAGTCCAAAGTCAAGCGTGTTCCCGGTAAGCCGTAATCGCCCAAGCAGGCTCTTCGCAGGTAATAAGCACGCGAATAAACAGATGGAAGCACAGATATGCAAACCAGACACAAAGATAAAGGCAAAAGAGCCGCTTATACCTTTTGCGAGTAGAGTCGTGTCCTGTTCTTGAAACAACGCGTAGTTTACCAGCCCCAATTACTGGTTCGATCTCCCATTGCAGCAGATAGCGTCGAGATAGGTCAATAATGTTATGCCTCCAAGCTTCTTAGGACGTATAATTGCAAGCATAATGTGGTTATCTTTAGTGGAGATCTCACACCTTGGAGTGATCGAGGGTTATAGGCGTCCTCTGGGTGACTGGACCCGCCCTTACCACCCATATTGAGAGATGTTAGTGCATGCTCACTAGGACCACTACTACGAGATGCCTCAGCTTATATATTCACTCCTAATGCAATTGAGCAATTTCAATATATTTACTCTTGCAATTCTGATAGAGTGGTTCTGACACGCTTCATTTAAAGGCTAGTGATAGTAAAAATAATTTTTATTGTGTATTTTGTGAAGTGTACACGGAGTTGGTGATTCAGGTTTATTTTAAAACATAAGAGGGAGATGGGAGGTGGTGCTTCGCCATATTGAGGGAGAACCTGCTAGCTTCGTCTCTGACTGGTTTTTGTCTCTCCCGATGACCGTGTCTGCGAGTACCTTCTCCAGTCACTGACCAGTCACCCTCACCCATGAAGGAAATTTGAAAAAAATTATAGAGTGCTGGTTTCGTAAGGTTATTCGTTAATCTATACAGTGTAAGCTACGCTCAACACACAAACAATTCTTTTTCCCCTCCCTAAGTAAAAACCCGTTCCTACAAACCAAAATACTCGGTGAAACAACTAGATCAAAACATTGTCATTGTTAATATTAAAAGTCTCGCAAAATATCCCCCGAGATTACAACAGGTACTCTGGTAATTATATATAAAGACAAATAAAAAAATCGAAGCTATTAACAATTAAAATGTGCGCCACAGTCAAGAGAACTTTACAAGTGACAGTGGGAAGCAGCACCTGTAGGTGGGTATGGGTGAGACGAGTGCGCCCTATCTACAGAGAATAGTCTCATTGTGAGGATTCATGTAGGGGAGGAGGGTTAAACACGCATGCCTTGCCAAACCTGGCGTAACTTGCTGCTTATCTCTAAGACCCATTAGGACACCAACTTTCCTAGAATGTACCAATTTAAGTGGTCACTGAGACAGAAGTCTGCTATAGAACAGGCTCGGTATAACAACCTTCTCGTATATATTCATTCACTACCCAGAACCCCAACATGTCCTGGACACCAGGTGCAAAAGCTGAAACATATGCCAGGGCAGCAGAATATTCAGAGCCAAAGATGATAATAAACCAGGACTCACTATGGTTGGCAATCGGGACAAGAGCAGCTTAGAGCTCTGTAATTACCAGCGAGGACTTTCTTGGTAGTTGGCCATAATAAGAGTTCTCATCGATAGAGAAATGGTATACAATACCGACATGTTGGCTAATGAGACATGCAGTATCATGCGATCCTTAATTGACAACATTTCACCCACACGGTGGACTTTATCAAGTCACAGACATGTCTGCCTGGGGAGAGTGGATGTGCATATATAGTGATCCGAGTCACGTATGCCTACTGCAGTGTTCCAGAGTATGACCTGTTGTTACATGGGATAACGATCAATAAGTTTCCTGGCAGGAGATTCAGCGATGGTGTAGAAGCCGTTGTTAAGGCTGAAGTTGGTTGATATGCCTGGTTGAGGACTGGTCACAGACCGGGCCGCAGGGGCGTTGACCCCTGGAATTCTCTCCAGGTATGCTACCTGGAGGGTATTCCGGGGATCAACGCCCCCCACGACCCGGTCCACGACCAGGCCTCCTGGTGGATCAGGGCCTGATTAACCAGGCTATTACTGCTGGCTGCACGTAGTCCAACTTACGAACCACAGCCCGGCTGATCCGGCACCGACTTTAAGTATCTGTTCAGCTCCCTCTTGAAGACAACCAGGGGTCTATTGGTAATTCCCCTTATGCCTGGTGGGAGGCTGTTGAACAGTCTTGGGACCAGAACACTTAGTGTTTCCTCTTAGTGTACCAATGGCGTTCCTATTTTTCATTGGGGGTATTTTGCACCGCCTGTCCAGTTTTTTGCTTTCGTAGGGAGTAAATTCTGTATGCAGATTAGGAACCATTCCTTCTAAGATTTTCCAAGTGTAGATTATGACGATTAGTGATGATTCCAAAATCTTGTGTTTTGAATTATATTCGATGACAACGAGTTGTGTACCACTGCAAGTGATCAAGTTGTGTGAGTGTGTGTGAGTGTGAGTGTGAGTGTGTGTGTGTGTGTGTGCGAGTGTGTGTGTGTGTGTGTGTTGTGTGTGAAAACACAGGCGTTGTTTAAGAGGTTCATTCTTCTGGCATATTTGTGTTGAGAAACGCGTGTCATGTAGGTGAGCTGCTGCTGACTGCACGACGCCTGCACTCTGATGAAATAATGATGATAGTGAAGTTTATAATAGATCTGTTCTAGGAAAGAGGCAATAAACATGGGGTCATCATAGGCTTCTTCCTAAGTGTTCTCCGTATCTGTTGCACTGAATTCCTTTAAGAATGCAGTTTCTTAGATCTTTTCTAAACTTCACTCTCATATAAATATAAAAGCCAGTAGGGAGGGAAAGGGGGAGAGATATCAGACCAAGGCCTTTCGCACTGTTGTCAGTGTTTCGTCAGGAGTTATGCAATTGAAAAAAAATGATAAATGAAATGGAAATTATAAAACCTTTCGGTACGGTGAAAAAACACTCCCATACCAGTCAACTCCTTTGAGTTTCCACTAAATTTCCTATCTTGCTAAGCACCTGAAGAATTACTGACAAAAGTGTGAAAGGCCTTGATCAAATAATTCACTTCCCAGTGGCTTGTTTTGTATATCTACATACATTACAGCCTGTCATCCCTTTAAGATTTATTGAAGTAAGCTTACCAAGCTGTCTATGAGAGAGACATGACAATACGTTAGGGTGTAGAACATTAGTCAGTAAACTAGACAAGCATCATTAACGCCAATCTTAGTCATATGGTGACCCGACACAATACCGTTCAACCCAGTTGAACGTATACCCTTGCCTGTGGTCACAGGCGTCTAGGGATCACTTCAAGTGATTATCCCAGAAAAACTATACAATTAACACCCGCCACAGCAGTAAGAATGTTAGTATTGGAGTCAGGGAACGAGGTGATGTCCAGAGAATGACAAAAATACTACACCACCTGGGAGTTTTGCTGGAGTGGAGTCACAGTCAGTGGCCCTCACTCCAGAACAACACATATTACACCAACAAACAAAGCCTTTTGGTCATCTGACCGAGGTCTTTTCCTGACTGGCCGGTCCACTCCCTTTAAAAACTCTATGGACGAACCCTTAACGACACTTTCCTCTCACACCATAATGGCACCTCAATACACGACCCAAAACATATCTAATGGTTATAATCATAGTCATAATTTTGAAGGGGTGGAGGAGTAAACCAGTGGAAGGCTTCGGTCAGATGACCAAAAAGCTCCAGTGGCGAGTCATCATATAACTAAGAACCGCATCATGAAACACTGGTCCTGTTTCCCGACAAACCTTACCTAACTAAGCCCTCAAAATTCTGTCTTCCTCACACTCGCAATTAGTCATCCGTCCTAACTAGGGTGACTTAATGACCTTGGATAATTTTATAATTCAGCATCATCCGTTGTAAATAACCGGCCTTTGTTGAAGTGGGGCAACCGGACGGCAATTACCCAGAGTGAACGACTGCTGATGACTAATTATGGTAGTCCTCGCCATGCTCTCTCCCACCCACGTTCCTTATTACTGCTCATGCAAATTTAAGCGTACTCAAAATGGATTTATTCTCGCCCCCAAACCGTCAGAATGCTAAAAGATGGAGAGCAATTTACTAATTAGAACAGATCTGAGGAAGAGAGAGATAGAGAGAAACTTGATCGTTCAGGGGCACAAACTTAGCAGTTTCAGTAGATACTTTAGTGTAATACTGAGCACTAACAGTATAACACTGAACACTTTTGAAGGTACACCAGCACTAAGTTTGAAGGTACACCAGCACTAAGTTTGAAGGTACACCAGCACTAAGTTTGAAGGTACACCAGCAATGCAGAAATTCAACTAGCAAGGAGACAAACACACACACACGTGGCCAGAAGCTATGACTCGACCCCTGTAACCACAATTAGGCAAGTACTATTAGGTGAGTACACACAAACACAGACGGTGTTACACGAACACCGGTACTTCTGTTGCAAGTCTTCAGTACCGGGATGTATTACACCCCTCCCTCTCCCTCTCTACATTGTCCCCCCTCCCTATCACCATCGTTTAGTAATTACAACAAAAAATCTGCACAACAATTAAGACTGGTAATAAAAGTTTTACAAACAACGGCTGGTCACATAATTTTGTGACCAAGAATTGGCTTCAGTAATAAGCACCTGCCTTAGTGAACCAACTCAACAATAAATATTAAATTCTTGACAATACAAAGAGAGAAAAATGAGCCGTATTAGCCAACCAGACCTTTAAAACAACCACACCTGTAAAACTTTACTTACCTGAATTATACCTGGAGGGAGTATACCTGGAGAGGGTTTCGGGGATCAACGCCCCCGCGGCCCGGTCTGTGACCAGGCCTTGTGGTGGATCAGAGCCTGATCAACCAGGCTGTTACTGTTGGCCGCACGCAACCCGAGGGACGAACCACAGCCCGGCTGGACTTTCAACTGCCTCCCAGCCCGGATGGGAGGCAGTTGAAAAGTCTTAGGCCCCTGACACTTATTGTGTTGTCTCTTATCGTGCTAGTGGCGCCCCTGCTTTTCACTGGAGGGATGTTGCATCGTCTGCCGAGTGATTTTCGTGTGCAAGTTTGGTACTAATCCCTTCAAGTGTTCCCAGTAATTGAGGTGTTTTATCGCAGTTGTGTGTCGTGAAGGTTCTCTATACATTTTCTAGGTCAGCAATTTCACCTGCCTTGAAAGGTGCTGTTAGTGTGCAGCAATATTCCAACCTAGATTGAACAATCGACCCGAAGAGTGTCATCATGGGCTTGGCATCCCTAGTTTTGAAGGTTCTCATTATCCATCCTGTCATTTTCCTAGCAGATGCGATTGATACAATGTTATGGTCTTTGAAAGCGAGATCCTCTGACATTATCACTCCCAGGTCTTCTACATTAGTTTTTCGCTCTACTGTGTGATTAGAATTTGCTTTATACTCCGATATAGTTTTAATTTCCTCATGTTTTCCATATCTGAGTCATTGAAATTTCTCATCATTGAACTTCATATTGTTTTCTACGGCCAATTTAAAGATTTGGTTGATGTCCGCCTGGAGTCGTGCAGTGATTACCTATATCTTGTTTACATTTACTACATACGACCTTCAGTTCCCCCAAGCAAAGACATAAGAAATGTAAAAAGTATAAAAGAGGAGGTAGATCATGGTATTGAATATTATATTGCGTATATGGACTTCAGTAAGGCTTTCGATAGAGTTCCACATCAGAGACTATTGAGGAAACTTAAGGCACACGAATAGGAGAATTTTTCCTGGGTAGAGGCATGGTTGACAAATAGGCAGCAGTGTGTTTGCATAAATGGGGAGAAATCAGAAAGGGGGCACGTCATAAGCGGTGTCCCACAGGGGTCAGTGTTGGGCCCCTTGTTGTTCACAATTTACATGAACGACAGATGAGGGAATAAATAGCGACATAAACAAATTTGCTGAAGACACCAAAATAGGCTGTCCAATTCATTCTAATGAGGACATTAGAGCACTCCAGGATGATTTGAATAGACTGATGCAATGGTCGGAGAAGTGGCAGATGCAGTTTAATATAGATAAATGCAAAGTTCTAAACGTTGGACAGGACAATAATCATGCCACATATAAACTGAATAATGTAGATCTTAATATTACGGATTGCGAAAAGGATTTAGGAGTTCTGGTTAGCGGTAATCTTAAACCAAGACAACAGTGCATAAGTGTTCGTAATAAAGCTAACAGAATCCTTGGCTTCATATCAAGAAGTATAAATAATATTAGTCCTCAGGTTGTTCTTCAACTCTATATATCTTTGGTTAGGCCTCATTTAGATTATACTGCACAGTTCTGGTCACCGTATTACAGAATGGCTATAAATGCACTGGAAAACGTACAAAGGAGGATGACAAAGTTGATCCCATGTATCAGAACTCTTCCCTATGAGGATAAACTGAGGGCCCTGAATCTGCACTCTCTAGAAAGGCGTAGAATTAGGGGGGATATGATTGAGGTGTATACATGGAAAACAGGAAATAATAAAGGGGATGTAAATAGCGTGCTAAAAATATCTAGCATAGACAGGACTCGAAGCAATGGTTTTAAGCTGGAAAAATTCAGATTCAGGAAAGATATAGGAAAGCACTGGTTTGGTAATAGAGTTGTGGATGAGTGGAACAAACTCCCGAGTGCCATCATAGAATCTAAGACGTTGTGTAGTTTTAAAAATAGGTTGGATAAATACATGAGAGGGTGTGAGTTTGACCTGACTAGCTTGTGCTACTAGGTCAGATGCCGTGCTCCTCCCTTAAGTGAATGTGATTGACCTGACTAGGTTAAGGCATTGGCTTAAGCCGGTGGGAGAATTGGACCTGCCTCGCATGGGCCAGTAGGCCTGCTGCAGCGTTCCTTCTTTCTTATAACTAATATATATATGCAGTATTGCAATAAGATTACCTGGATTGAAACATGTTTACAAGATGAATCAGACGCATGTATCTTTATTTGCTAGACATAAACAGAAGACTGTAGGAAATTAGGTAATTAGTCCCTCAGCCTCGTAAAATTATGCACAGAAGACAGTAGAAGGTGAGGAAATCAGTCCCCGTGTATACAAATTTCCTATTATTCTTTATGTTGGTATATGAATAGCTGCCGTAAGGTTGGTTAATGGGGTTTAAAGCCTATCAACTACACCAGCGTTATTACGACTACATTCTAGCTGTACACCACCAGTCAAGGACACTTTAATCCCTAAAATCGAAATTCATGTAAACTTTGTGTATATACAGTGAGCAACATACACATGTCGGTGTATATATCCTCTGCTTCAATGATTCACAACAACTTAATAAGCTTTAAATGTACCATATTAAGTAAGCTTACCTGGCTGGCTACCATCCTAGTGAACCGTGTGTGTGGAGAACTACGCTGCAAACTTCTGGAGAACCACTGATCAGAGCACAAGCACTGGAGAACCACTGATCAGAGCACAAGCACTGGAGAACTACTGATCAAAGCACAAACACTGGAGAACCACTGATCAGAGCACAAGCACTGGAGAACCACTGATCAAAGCACAAGCACTGGAGAACCACTGATAAGAGCACAAGCGCTGGAGAGAACTCAGAGGTAAAGAAAAAAACACTACAGATTCAAGATGGCAGAATAAGTGAAGGTATAAACAGAGAGGGTGTTGATGGAGAGAGAAATATGGTGGTTGTGGTGGGTAATGTTTGGCTGTGGTGTAGGTGGCGCCGCTCATGTTTGTCTGCTGCACCACAGATGGCGTTCCTCCCTCATCAATATTCCTCCTAACTTTTTTCTCACCTACTCTTGAGTGTTGTCATTGTTATTTTATAGACACTGTCGCCGGTAAGTCAGGAGATCGCATTGGCGTGGCTGCGTATAGTGATATTTTTTGACTTGGTTTTAAAAAGACTTGAACAAATAACACTAGGATGTATGATTATAATATTAAAAAAAACGAACAAGAATTCATGTGTTTAACCAAGACAGGACTCGTAGCGATGGATTCAAGCTGGTCAAATTTAGATTTAGAAAGGATGAGTGGAACCAACTCCCAGGTAGCGTCATTGTGTACCTTTTAAATATAGGTTGGACGGGTACGTGCGTGTGAGTTAAACTTGCCTAGCATGGGCCAGTAGGCCTACTGTAGTTTTAATTTCGTGTCACCTTCATGGGAGAACAGAAGGGGGGGGAGGTTACACGCACGTAGGTGAAAAGCTGCTGATCCAAGGAATTGGAGCTACTCTCATTCCTCACATCAAATATGAGTACCTCATCTCTCGTGCATCTCGTCCTCAAATCCTAGCGTTCAATTTCTTCTTGAAAAAGCTCCTGGAGAGCGAAACGTTGCCACAATAAAATGTCTCATTAGTTGCATTTGTGTCCTTTTACTTAACATATTGTCGGTAATTCTACCAATATTAATATATTTGTTATAAGCCCTGGAGAGCGAAACGTTGCCACAATAAAATGTCTCAATAGTGCATTTGTGTCCTTTTACAATATATTGTCCGGTAATTCTACAATAGTATATATTTCGTATAGCTCCTGGGAGCAAAGTTGCCACAATAAAAGTCTCATTAGTTGCATTTTGTCCTTTACTAACTATATTTCGGTAATTCTCAATTGTTAATATATTTTTTATAAGCTCCTGGAGAGCGAAACGTTGCCACAATAAAATGTCTCATTAGTTGCATTTGTGTCCTTTTACTTAACATATTGTCGGTAATTCTACCAATATTAATATATTTGTTATAAGCTCCTGGAGAGCGAAACGTTGCCACAATAAAAGTCTCATTAGTTGAACTTGTGTCCTTTTGCCTAACAAATTTAATATTTGTTATCCTCGGTTAATTTAACATATATCAACCTATATTTACCTAAAATTAATAGACTAATCGTTATAATGTAAAGGGACTGATGTAAGCTTGATCTGGCAGCACAAGATGTGTCAATCAAACTTGATGAATGATGTACCTGTGAAACACCTGAGGTACCTGTGAAACACCTGAGGTACCTGTGAAACACCTGCGTATCTTTACTGTGAGACGTTTTGCCCCCAGGGGCTTCATCAGTCTAACAGACTGATAAAGCAATTGTGGATGTGGTCATATATGGGCGGAGCCCATTAGTGGAGGTGGGTCAGGCCCACTAGTGGAGGTGGGTCAGGCCCTCTAGTGGAGGTGGGTCTGGCCCACTAGTGGAGGTGGGTCAGGCCCTCTAGTGGAGGTGGGTCTGGCCCACTAGTGGAGGTGGGTCAGGCCCTCTAGTGGAGGTGGGTCAGGCCCTCTAGTGGAGGTGGGTCAGGCCCACTAGTGGAGGTGGGTCAGGCCCTCTAGTGGAGGTGGGTCTGGCCCTCTAGTGGAGGTGGGTCAGGCCCACTAGTGGAGGTGGGTCTGGCCCACTAGTGGAGGTGGGTCTGGCCCACTAGTGGAGGTGGGTCAGGCCCACAAGCTGAGCCACAGCTGGAACATTCAAGTTATATGGTGGAGCCGGTGGCAGCAGTGAAGCCATGTTCATGATATAACAGTGACACTGGCAGCAGTGAAGCCATGTTCATGATATAACAGTGACACTGGCAGCAGTGAAGCCATGATCATGATATAACAGTGACACTGGCAGCAGTGAAGCCATGTTCATGATATAACAGTGACACTGGCAGCAGTGATGCCATGTTCATGATATAACAGTGACACTGGCAGCAGTGAAGCCATGTTCATGATATAACAGTGACACTGGCAGCAGTGAAGCCATGTTCATGATATAACAGTGACACTGGCAGCAGTGAAGCCATGTTCATGATATAACAGTGACACTGGCAGCAGTGAAGCCATGTTCATGATATAACAGTGACACTGGCAGCAGTGAAGCCATGTTCATGATATAACAGTGACACTGGCAGCAGTGAAGCCATGTTCATGATATAACAGTGACACTGGCAGCAGTGAAGCCATGTTCATGATATAACAGTGACACTGGCAGCAGTGAAGCCATGTTCATGATATAACAGTGACAATGGAGGACGAACTGTCTCATGAACACACGATGTAACAAAGACTGAAGAATGAACTCTCTTGAACACACAGTATAACAAAGACCCTGGAACATCAACTCATGAACCTCTCAAGCATACATAACAAAGACCCTGGAACATGAAGTCTTATGAACACAGTATAACAAAGACCCTGGACCATGAAGAGTCTTATGAACACAGTATAACAAAGACCCTGGACCATGAAGAGTCTTATGAACACAGTATAACAAAGACCCTGGACCATGAAGAGTCTTATGAACACAGTATAACAAAGACCCTGGAACATGAACGGTCTTATGAACACAGTATAACAAAGACCCTGGAACATGAAGAGTCTTATGAACACAGTATAACAAAGACCCTGGAACATGAAGAGTCTTATGAACACAGTATAACAAAGACCCTGGAACATGAAGAGTCTTATGAACACAGTATAACAAAGACCCTGGAACATGAACAGTCTTGTGAACAGTATAACAAACACTCGTGTCAGGTGATATTTTTCCAGACCTCTGCAATAAAAAACACATACATATATTTTAATCAGCTCGGTCTTAGTCCCTGCTAAGAAACTATAAACAAGCTGTGCAACTTTCACCAGATAAGCTTATCACTGTCATTACTGTCAAGCTGACGTTCAATGCTTCGTTACAGCTGACAGCTGATTGATTGCTGACACAAAATTAATCTATTTTGAAGAAGTTACTTGACTCGGCTTGACACAGTGCAACATAAAATATTCCCGATAGATAGTATCAAGTATATTACTCAAGATAGATAGTATCAAGTATATTACTCAAAATAGATAGTATCAAGTATATTACTCAAGATAGATAGTATCAAGTATATTAATCCCGATAGATAGTATCGACTATATTATTCCCGATAGACAGTATCAACTATATTTTTCCCGATAGATAGTATCAAGTATATTATCCCGAAAGATAGCATTAATTATATTATTCCCGATAGACAGTATCAACTATATTATTCCTGATAGACAGTATCAACTATATTATTCCTGATAGACAGAATCAACTATATTATTCCCGATAGATAGTATTAACTATATTATTCCTTGCAGATAGTATCAACTATAATATTTCTGTGTAGTTAACCAGTCTGTGTTCTACCTGTCTCCACACACGAGTCACTCACCTAGGTAGTTAACCAGTCTGTGTTCTACCTGTCTCCACACACCAGTCACTCACCTGGGTAGTTAACCAGTCTGTTCTACCTGTCTCCACACACCAGTCACTCACCTGGGTAGTTAACCAGTCTGTTCTACCTGTCTCCACACACCAGTCACTCACCTGGGTAGTTAACCAGTCTGTTCTACCTGTCTCCACACACCAGTAACTCACCTGGGTAGTTAACCAGTCTGTTCTATCTGTCTCCACACACCAGTCACTCACCTGGGTAGTTAACCAGTCTGTTCTACCTGTCTCCACACACCAGTCACTCACCTCGGTAGTTAACCAGTCTGTTCTACCTGTCTCCACACACCAGTCACTCACCTGAGGAGGAAAAAAAAAAAACTTTAATTTCATTAAAAAATCGCAGACTTGTTTTATTGACTTTCATTGTAGAGCTTTACACACTAACACTTTACTGACTCCCTCATCTTCGTGTGTTAGTGTGACTAGTCAAATGGTGCAAGTTGGACCGAAGCTTCTTTGGTCATAAGGTTGTTTCTCCTATGTTCGGGTTATTTGTGTAATGTGGAGAGATATTAGATATAGAGATCAGTTGCAGAGAAGTTTTAAGGCAGGCAGGTAAGATGTTACACCGCTCTATGAACTTTACCGTAAGAATCACTGCAAAGACATATAGAGTGGGCACAGGCAAGGCACTATAGTTCTATAATATAAGAATACAAGAAAATAAATCTAAAATATCTCTGGGGACTGACCATAACCAGGTAGATGGTTCTAACCTACTGCTAAATACTGATAACCAGGCTTGTCATACCGCAACTACGGTGGCTATTTTTTGTACTTCACACTACACAACTCTTGCAACAACTAGTCAGTAGATTGCCAGGTGCATCAAATAAATTCAACATAGACTCGTATGATTTTAAAACAGACTACTGTAATAAAGGCGTCACCCCCAAACAGTTTTTAGCTACTTTAGTATTTCTTATTTTCAAGAAAAATAATAGATATGTCAGTAACTATAACTCAGTATACTCTGCGTTATATCCAAAGTCCTAGAGAGAGTAATATGTTACCACATAGTTAAGTACCCGAATAACAGCAAAATGATACTGAGTTACCGGTCATAAATCACGAAACTATAATAACACGATTGTAATAACACAGAATGGGTGGGGTTCGAACCCATGGCATGCGAGTCCAAAAACTCACAAGCTGCTTGGATGAATCCTATTAGAGCCATGTTGAAAATGGTATAAAACACCGACAAGTTGGATTAAGACACATGTACAACAGTTGGGTATCTTCATTGATGAAACGTTTCGCTTACACAGTAGACTTCTTCAGTCAGATACAGAGACAGCAGGTGTAGTAGTGAAAAGAGATGATGTAATCAGTCCATCAACCTTTGAGATATGAGGTGGTCAGTCCCTCTCCAGGCTCAAAGACTGACCCCCTCAAATACTATTTCTCCAAGCTTGATGGACTTATTACATATTTTTTCACTACTACTACACTTGCTGTCTCTGTATTTGACTGAGGAAGCCTACTATATAGGCGAAACGTTTTAACAATAAAGATTCCCAACTGCTGCACATGTGCCATCATCCTATTAGAACCAGATGATTCAGTGGTTAACACACTGGCCTCAACTGGTCACCATGGTTCGAGGTCCTGTGATTTACTAGTCATATTTCTGGGATCTCATTCAACGGATATTCCTTTAATTAACCTGATAGCTTATGTAAGAACGTTAATGTCGAAAATAAATTTCACGAGCACAGTTATTTTATACACAATAAACGAAAATATATTATGAAAAAAAATCGAAGGTATCGACATGGGTTCTATAGAGTGTTTTAATTAAGTCTTATCTAAACAACAGGAAATAAATTGTTCATATCAATAATATAAAATCAGAATCCTTGCCAGTACCAGGTGGAGTTCCACAGGGAAGTATCTTAGGCCTTATACTCTTCTTGTGCTATGTCAATAACATGGTAATTAGTGTTAAATGTAAACTCCGCTGTATGTGGATGACACTCTCGGTGTCAGGAAAACAATAAAAGGCTGAGGTGTCATAACTGGAAAAAAAGACACAAATTCAGTATAATGCTAGTCTTTTAATAAAGATGCACGTAAGTTCCTCCGTCTTCTAATAACATGATCATTTTTCCACTATAATCTACCTTGTCCATAATTACTATCGCATTTGCTTTGTCTGTTTTGTAAGGTGAAGTTTAGGATCTTTCCTTAATTCATGGTATAACTTAATAAATCTTGAGGACAATTGTGTTGTAGAGCTCAGACCTCTACATCACAATTGTTAAGTTATGCCATGAATTAAAGAAAGACTTCGCCTTAAGAAACAGACAAAGCAAATGCAATAGTAATTATGCCCCTTAAAGACACCAAATCGCCCACACAGTGGGCTTTATCAAGTCACAAACAGATCTACCTGATCAGAGATACGTGAGTACATACAGGGAGCATCGTGTCGGTATTTTATACCATTTATCTCCCTCATCACTGTCGTGAAGACGACAGTTAATAACAGACTGTCGCTCCACATGGGCAGAAAAAACTGAAATTATGTTATTTGGTTTAAGATGTAAACTGAGGAGGCACTGGGAACCTATATCTCAACAACAACTTTTGTGAAATATCTGGGAACGGCCTCTGATCCCTGCATGTCAAGTAAACCAACTGAATGCCAGATTCAAGTTCCTCTATAGACAGGCACAGTGCCTGCCAGACCCTGTGTCAAGCTCTGTACAAAACTTATGTAGCTTACTTATCTCCTTCATGGTAAAGTGCCCTAACTTCCCAACCTCAAAAATTAATGAAAAACAGATTACAACTCAGAAAAAATAAGAGGAGCTTCATTCAGGACCTGGGTCTAAGGTCCAAGAACCACAACTACTACATATATATGTGCCGAACTACATAACTATGTAACACAACGACTACAAAGTAAAACAAAGTCACAAAATCTAACATCTTTGAACTATCCTTAGTTAATTTACCCATAAATAATACTACTAATAATAAAAAAAAAATAATAATATATTTGTTCTGGAAATGTTCATCCAGGCTACTGGACCACACAGCCTACTGACTCCACAGCCTCGCTCATCTCAGGCTCTGGACCACACAGCCCTGACTGGACTCTGAAAGCCCCCCTCATCCAGGCTACTGGACCACACAGCCTACTGACTCAACCCCTCATCCAGGCTACTGGACCACACAGCCTACTGACTCAACCCTCATCAGGCTCGACCACAGCACTGACTCACCTCATCCAGGCCTGGACCACAGCAGACCTCACTGACTCAACCCCTCCATCCAGCGCTACTGGCTTGGACCACAGCACGCTCACCTCATCCGCTGACCACAGCTCTGACTCAACCTCATCCGGCTACTGACCACACAGCCTACTGACTCAACCCCTCATCCAGGCTACTGGACCACACAGCCTACTGACTCAACCCCTCATCCAGGCTACTGGACCACACAGCCTACTGACTCAACCCCTCATCCAGGCTACTGGACCACACAGCCTACTGACTCAACCCTCATCTGGCTCTGACCACAGCCTACGACTCACCTCATCTGCTTGGACCACACAGCCTACTGACTCAACCCTCTCTCCTGGCCACTACTGGAACCACACAGCCTACTGACTGCCTCAACCCCACTCATCCTGGCTACTGGACCACACTACTGACTCAACCTATCCTGGCTGACCACAGCTCTGACTCACTCATCCTGGCTACTCGACCACACAGCCTACTGACTCAACCCCTCATCCTGGCTACTGGACCACACAGCCTACTGACTCAACCCATCATCCTGGCTACTGGACCACACAGCATACTGACTCAACCCCTCATCTTGCCTACTGGACCACACAGCCTACTAACTCAACCCCTCATCCTGGCTACTGGACCACACAGCCTACTGACTCAACCCCCTCATCCTGGCTACTGGACCACACAGCCTACTGACTCAACCCATCATCCTGGCTACTCGACCACACAGCCTACTGACTCAACCCCTCATCCTGGCTACTGGACCACACAGCCTACTGACTCAACCCCTCATCTTACCTACTGGACCACACAGCCTACTGACTCAACCCCTCATCCTGGCTACTGGACCACACAGCCTACTGACTCAACCCCTCATCCTGGCTACTGGACCACACAGCCTGCTGACTCAACCCATCATCCTGGCTACTGGACCACACAGCCTACTGACTCAACCCCTCATCTTGCCTACTGGACCACACAGCCTGCTGACTCAACCCCTCATCCTGGCTACTGGACCACACAGCCTACTGACTCAACCCCCTCATCCTGGCTACTGGACCACACAGCCTACTGACTCAACCCATCATCCTGGCTACTCGACCACACAGCCTACTGACTCAACCCCTCATCCTGGCTACTGGACCACACAGCCTACTGACTCAACCCCTCATCTTACCTACTGGACCACACAGCCTACTAACTCAACCCCTCATCCTGGCTACTGGACCACACAGCCTACTGACTCAACCCCCTCATCCTGGCTACTGGACCACACAGCCTGCTGACTCAACCCATCATCCTGGCTACTGGACCACACAGCCTACTGACTCAACCCCTCATATTGCCTACTGGACCACACAGCCTACTGACTCAACCCCTCATCCTGGCTACTGGACCACACAGCCTACTGACTCAACCCCCTCATCCTGGCTACTGGACCACACAGCCTGCTGACTCAACCCATCATCCTGGCTACTGGACCACACAGCCTGCTGACTCAACCCATCATCCTGGCTACTGGACCACACAGCCTACTGACTCAACCCATCATCCTGGCTACTGGACCACACAGCCTGCTGACTCAACCCCTCATCCTGGCTACTGGACCACACAGCCTACTGACTCAACCCCTCATCTTGCCTACTGGACCACACAGCCTGCTGACTCAACCCCTCATCCTGGCTACTGGACCACACAGCCTGCTGACTCAACCACTCATATGGTAAGGCTGAGAGAAGATTCTATTGTAAGATGGCTGAGCCAGGTCATAGGTCAACCATGGAGTAACACTCACTTTGGTTTTATCTTAACGACCACCATCTGCAGAGTCACTCCAGTTATACACCTCCTACACAGTCACTCCAGTTATACACCTCCTACACAGTCACTCCAGATATACACCACCTACACAGTCACTCCAGTTGTACACAGTTACCCCAGCTATCCACAGTTACCCCAGCTATACACAGTTGCTCCATCTATACACAGTTGCTCCAGCTATTCAGTTACCCCAGTTATACACAAAAGTCCCAGCTATACACAGTTGCTCTAGCTATACACAGTTGCTCTAGCTATACACAGTTGCTCCAGCTATACACAGTTACTCCAGCTATACACCTTCTACACAGTTACCCCAGCTATACACAGTTACCCTAGCTATACAGTTACCCCAGCTATACACAGATGCCCCAGCTATACACAGTTGCTTCAGCTATACACAGATGCTCCAGCTATACACAGTTACCCCAGCTATACACAGTTACCCCAGCTATACATAGTTGCTCCAGCTATAAAAAGTTACCCCAGCTATATACAGATGCCCCAGCTATACAGCTGCTCCAGCTATACAGCTGCTCCAGCTATACAGCTGCTCCAGCTATACATCTTTTACACATCTTAAAATGGGAAAATAGTAGAAAATGCAATAAGGTAGTTTAGGACAATACACGGGGAAGAGACACATGATGGACGTGACAATAAGAGAGTGATGTGTGGTGCTGGGTTGTGGTGATGGTGGTGAGATAGTGAGAAGGTTAGCACCCCTGTCTCTTCATGTTCCCTCCCTCCCTCCCCACCCCTGGTGCAGGCTATCTCGCCCCGGCCAATGGCCTTTCTGTCGCGTAAATCAGCCTCTTACTTTCAGCGTTTGATACGTCTGTCGTCCTCGTTTAGCAATCTGTTTTTTAAGCTTTAAAAAATCTGGCCCGCCCTCCCCTCCTCCGGTGGCCAGGCCACAACAGTGAGTCAGCTGCTGCAGCTGAGAGATTTTGTGGGTCACGGACAGCGTCAAAGCCCCTCCATCCCTGCTCTCATGTCTCCTCAACGCGATCATTATCATGGAGGAGGTCCTGCTTGCTACACTCATAATAATCTGGCTGAGTGTGTCACCATTAGCTCTCAACACCTCTCACCTATGAGTCTCGTCTGGAGGTAACGCCCTCTCTCGCAACTCTGTTTACCATCAACAGCTGATCCATTGATTTTACGCGGGAAGATCAGCTGTTCTTTGTATACAAACTATCCATAATATCCTCTTATCAGTGTTAACATAATTAAAATAAAACACCTTCGTTAGTCATAAAAGTTCCGATTACAATTTAGTAAACTAAAACTGATAGTGAAGATGAATACTTTCACATTATAGTGTGAAGATGAATACTTTCACATTATAGTGTGAAGATGAATACTTTCACATTATAGTGTGAAGAAAAATACTTTCACATTATAGTGTGAAGATGAATACTTTCACATTATAGTGTGAAGATGAATACTTTCACATTATAGTGTGACTACTGGGTTGTAAGGTGTTGATGTTATGGTAACATGTAAGTCCTTCGGCACGCCCACTACAACGTTGCAACACTGCAAGTAGCACACAGCTGACGTTATCTTGCATCTCTGCACTTACACACGCGCCCACACTCAAAGTTAGGCACACGCACAATAACGCACGCACACGCACACACTCACACAAAGTGCTTTTCACAATTAGTAACTACACACACACACACACAATTTTAAGAGGAGGTACGATAAGGCTCTTAGAACGGGGAAGAGTGGAACTAGTAGCGACCAGCGAAGAGGCGGGGCCAGGAGCTATGAATCGACCCCAACAAACACATCTAGGTAAGTACACACACACCGTCACACAGCATTCGGGAAGTTTTAGCGTCCCTGAAACTCAATCTGTGATGGTCTTAACTATCCAGAACACCACAGTCACTTGACACAGACTACCCAGTCAACCTGAGTCACTGTTCCCAGTTTTTAGAATCCTATTTATATCTCCTTTAAACCCGTCATATACTTGTATACCTCCGTCATATTTAGCCTTCGTTCTGTCTTATAAGAGAGTGTGTAGGCTCCGGGCTCTCAATCAGTATTCATATGTAAGATCACATACATAGTAAATTAATTCTGTCACCTTTCTCTATATATTCTACAATGCATTTATATGAAGACCAGAAACGAGTTACATAATTTAAGTCATATAAGTAAAATTAACTAAATGGACACATGCAACATTGTGAATACATTTTTAGGCTACATTTCAATCGTCAGGAGCTCTGCCAAGCCTTAGTGTACACAACCAGACGAAGTACAGCTACATTTATAGTGAAGAGTTGAGGTGTGAGAGCGGGGCCCAAGTATAAATAAAGCAACAAAGATATTTAAAAAAACAGGACTTGACAAGCAGGTCGTCACTCCTACACGTCCCAACATCATTACCTCCACCACTCAGGAAGAGAACAGGGTCATTCTATTGACAGTCATAATGTTTACTAATTTGCTAACTATATCCTCCATCCAAACCGCAGGAAAACACACCTCTGCCTCTTTATTTATCCCCCGTTACAAAAACCTCTGTCCATGTATTTAATCTGGGAATTATCTACTGCTAGGGCATTCATGCATTCACGAGTGGCTCTCCTTGCATGGGTTCCATGCTGGGGCTACATGCTCAATAACCAGCCTGACAAATGCTGCATGTAAGGTTCTTGGGGATTCTGGACAGCGCACTAGCATGCTGGGTTTTGGATTGGCTTGTCATGAAATCGAACCCTCTGCTTGGATTGGCTTGTCTTGAAATCGAACCCTCTGCTCAGTGAGTTGTTATTCACAGGTTTGATATTTTGCATATGCTGCTGATACTGTATGACCTATGTGTATTTCTGGCGATATGTTTGGTGTTATATTTACCCCCAGTCCTTTTCATTTTCAACTTCTCTCCTTCCATGCTGCCTTCATCTTATCTAATTCACACGACTTTGTATTTATTTGGATTGAACTCGAGAAGTTACTTGTTTGACCACATCTGCAGTCCGTCAAGGAAGGTCTTCCTGAAATTTATAACCAGTCTTTCCTGTTCTTATTCTTCTCATTTGTGTCACACGTGCAGTGACACATAGGACTCTATCCCCTCTGGTAGGTCATTTACATAGAAACAGTAGCTGTCCTAGTACTAATCCTTGCGGAACCCCACTCGTTACTTTTTCCCACCTTGATGTCCCATCCCTTACTATTACTCTCTGCTTTCTGTCATTCAGGTACTCCTTAACTCACTGGAGCACTCTGTATTTTAACCCTGCCTGTTTCTCTAATTTCTGAACTAATCTCTGGTGTGGTACTGTGTCAAATGCTTTCTTGCACTCCAAGAAGATGCAATATGCTAGCCCTGTCTTTATTGTTTAATTCCTTTGATTCAGTCATAAAACTCCAGCAAATTTTTAAGACAGGATTTTCCATCCCCAAATCCATGATGGTTTTCTGTAAAGAATCGCCTTCTCTCCAAGTGTGTTAATATCATTTTCCTTACTATCTTCTCTAGAACTTTTGATAGTATACATGTTAAAAATACTGGCCTATAATTCAGTGACACTTGTCTGTCCCCCTTTTTTATATATAGGAACCCCATTTACCTTTGTCCAATTTTCTGGCATTTGTCTTGATTGGAGACATTGATTGTAAAAATGTGCTGTCGAGTTACATTGTGGCTCTGCTCTGTTCTCTCAGCACCCATGGAGATATGTTATCTGATCCCATTACTTTTGTAACATCAAACTCATTTTAGTAGTCTACTTCTTTTGTTGTGCTAATGTTTTCTAGTACCAGTTACTCTGGTCTAACTATTGTACCTTTTCGTAACTCTCTACTTTCTTCTGTAAAGACTTTTTTAATCTTTTACTAAGCTCTTCACTTCTCCGTCTTTCTCCATCAATGTCCCATCCTCTTGGTTATTCAAAGTTGTCTTTTTTCTTACGTGGCTGTGAAGTAACTTTGGTTCAGTTGTGACCTCTGATGTGTTGTCAATTTTAAAATTCTCTTTTAGTTTCCCTTCTTATATTTGTGTATTAGTTTCTGGCTTTTCCTGCTTCTTGTCAAGTTTTATGTGCTTTGATTAGCTTTATGTATCTTCCAAGTTCTCTTGCTCCTTTCTTTGGCTTCTCTGCATTCCTGATTAAATCTTGGTTTTTCTGTGTTTTACTTGTTTCTTTTCTTCATTCTTGGTTTTCCTTTTCCCTTCAGTTCTTATTCCCAATGCCATTATCTTAGAAAGTTTCTCATTCAGTTATAGACTCCCTTCTATAGTCTCATTTTCTGCTACTCTTTTATTTACTTTCCTTCTCCATTCCCATTTTCATCAAGTACTAAAAGTTTAGCACCACAAGATCTCTGGTGCAGAGTGGTTCGCTATTAGTAATTTCAGCAGTGTCGAAGTCATTGTGTGTGAAAACCAGGTCTAGTCTTGCCGGCTCGTCTCCTCTCCTCATTCTTGTTGTATCCTTCACATGATGTCTCAAAAGACTTTTTATTGCAGTTTCCCTCCCTCCTATCTCTCTCTCTCTCTCTCTCTCTCTCTCTCTCTCTCTCTCTCTCTCTCCTCTCTCTCTCACTCTCTCTCTCTCTCCACTTCCTGGTTCGTAACCTCCTGGTGCTCCATTAATTGACATCAACTGCGTCATTCTCGTTCTCGAGGCATTTCTTGAACTGTGTTTATGTTCCCCTCCTCAAGGACTGCCCCAGTAACCCCAGTAACCTTCCCAGTCATCTCTGTTTGTCTTTCTTCCCGCTACCAGTACTTCTTGAGTCTTCCAGCTACCAGTACTTCTTGAGTCTTCCAGCTACCAGTCCTTCTTGAGTCTTCCAGCTACCAGTACTTCTTGAGTCTTCCAGCTACCAGTACTTCTTGAGTCTTCCAGCTACCAGTACTTCTTGAGTCTTCCAGCTACCAGTACTTCTTGAGTCTTCCCGCTACCAGTACTTCTTGAGTCTTCCAGCTGCCAGTACTTCTCGAGTACCCAGAGTACGTCACTCATCTAACACCTCTCAAGGCTAATTACCCATAATTACTAAGCAAAATAAAGGCAGCCATTGGATGGAGGAGAGCAATTGGTGATTAATTAGCCAAACAGCTGCCCAGACGATGGAGCTAGTAAAACTACTAGTAAAACAACTAGCTAGTAATAGAGAAAAGAAACGTTAAGATCTAGCCTGGCCAAACCATACCACGGGTGGGGTTAGAACCTGCGATCAGAGAGTCTCAAAACTCCAGACCGACGCGTAAGCCACTGGGCCAGCTAGCTTCAATAAGATTCATCTAACTAGGTATATTCCTATGGTGTAGAAATAAACTCCGGTCTGGAGTTTTGAGACTCCATATACATATGGACACATAGTTAGACACAATTAGAGACATAATTAGATACACATGAGACATAATTAAACATATAATCAGACACATAATAATTATGTGCGTCTAATTATAATAAGACACATATAATAATTAGTTACGAGACAGAATGCCTTACCCGCTACATGACTCACTTGCTAAGTGGCTGACTGACTACCTTGTTGATTGATTGACTGACTGACTGACCGACTAAATAACATGATGGTTGGCTGACTTACTTTCTGGCTGCCTGGTTCACTCTTCGACTGGCTGGGTCTATTACTTTTTGACTGGCTAGCTGGGTTAGGCTGTCTGGCTTACTTTCTGACTAGCTGGCTGGCTAGCTGACTGGGTAACTGGATATGACTAACAATCTGGTTAACATAGCTGGCTGTCTGGCTTTTTGATTGGCTAGTTTGCTCTTAAGTTGGCTGGGAGTCTGACAGCCTTGTTCACTATCTATCTGTCTGGCTGACGGACATAGCAGGTTGCTTGACTGGCTGAGTGAACTACCGTCTGGTCGACCGGATTGACTCGTTTGCTTGCTAGTGGTTGACCTTCTGGCTGGCTGCTTGCATGCCTGGCTGACTGGTTGGCTGGCTGGCTGGCAGGCAGCCAGTCAGGTCAGTGGAAGCAGATCCTGCAGGGTAGGCGTTGAGACCTTGCAACTCCTTCTCCAGCATACCAAGTGCTGTTCTCCCTCGCATATTGCACAGGTTTTTTTCTCTAAGCTCCGTAAAGCTTCGTTGATGTGGAAGCTTGAGATGATTGTGGTGGGTGAGTGTTTACAAGCTGGTCCTTTTTTATGACTTGTTACGTGTTGTAATTGTTCTTGTTGAAAGTGAATTATTGATGATGGACTGTGTGTGTGTGTGTGTGTGTCTGTGTACTCACCTATTTGTGGTTTCAGGGGTCAATTCACAGCTGCTGGCCTCTCCTCTTCGCTGGTCGTTACTAGGTCCACTGACTCCACTCTCCCTGTTCCATGAGGTTTATCGTCTTTCTCTCTCTCTCTCTCTCTCTCTCTCTCTCTCTCTCTCTCTCTCTCTCTCTCTCTCTCTCTCTCTCTCTCTCTCTCTCTCTCTGTGCGCCACCTGGAGTGGTCTTGGAGGTCAGCTGGTCACACCCTCACTCCACCTGTTGTTGTGCTCAGTATTCAGGTATTTCTTATCACGTGTTCCCTGAGAATGTTGATCTTCTCAGAGACACTCCTTCAACAGGTGCTTCTTGAAGAGTGCTTCTTGAGATGTTCCTTGAAAGGTGCTTCCTAAGGTGCTCCTTGTGAGGTGCTTCATAAGGTGTTCCTTGTGAGGTGCTTCATAAGGTGCTCCTTGAGATGTGTTACTATATCATGCTGTATTTCCTGATTCGCGAATCCCATATACAAGACAACAGAAATAAAACTCGTGGTCAACAAGTCTTGAGACACATGCTACCAGAAGACTAAAAGAACAGACAACATGAAAGTGAATACGAGATGATATTTGAAGAAGCTAAAAGAACGATTACAATTAATTCGGGTTAACTACAACCACAGCGTTCAGTATATCTGTCAATTTGTGGAATTAAAACTACTGCTCACAATACTGAGGGAACGACACACACGTTTCGGAACAAGCTTTTACTGGGATAACGTCTCGACTTGGTAGAGCTTTACCAGGTCATGATAAAGCTCTAAAAAAAAGAGCCAAACGTTGTATTAATAAAAGCTTGTGTTTTTTTCACTCAGAGAGTTGGTCTCACAAACTCACACGTTTTACCACACATCTTCAGTAACAGAATCAGCGTGTGGGATACCCTTTCACCGCAGACAACTAAACCAACCAAAACTATGACAGCCCCATCGTGGAAAATGTTTGGGGATGCAAGTTTCGAAAAGCAGAGAGCTCGGCTCCTAGCTGTGAGAGCACATCAGTCAGTTGACCTTCTTGTAACACCTCCCATCTCTACTACTGGCACACGTCTTGACTCACTGACTGACCCTTCATATTGCAAAGATTCTCCAATCACACTAAGTACGAGTGTATTTTGCTGGAAAATGGTAGCTGACCAATATGGTCTGCATGGTAAGAATTATGCAAGTTACAAAGGACCCCAATGAAAATAAATCACTGCCGTTTTTGGGTTATCCCAGGTTCTCTACACATATGCTGCTATGTATGATAATCTATGTAACTGTATTTGTGTATACTTACTTACCATGCCAGACACGACGAAGTTAAGCTGTGTCCCAAGCTCAACAAAACCACTAGAGAGCCACAAATTGCCAACTTTCTCTTCCAGCTTTCATCGTGGCCACGCACCCCGACAGTAGTAGTACTGTCAGGCCAGTTAAGAAAGTAAGTTTATTTAAGTACAGGTACACATAAATACATCACACGAATTATCATACATAAGTAACATGTATAAATTACCTAGGATAACCCAAAAAAAGTCAGTCAAAGTGACTTATTTCCACCGGGCTCCTTAACTTATTTCCATTGCGGTTCTTAACCTATTGCCACTGGGGGTCCTTAACTTGTATCCATTGGGGTCCTTAACTTGTATCCATTGGGGTCCTTAACTTGTATCCATTGGGGTCCTTAACTTGCATCCATTGGGGTCCTTAACTTATTTCCAGTGGGTCCAGTTGATGTCCTGAGCAAGACACGGAGCAATGCCAGGACCACAGAGGGTCTAGCGCCATGACAACAGAGGGTCTAGTGCCAGGATCACAGAGGGTCTAGTGCCAGGATCACAGAGGGTCTAGTGCCAGGATCACAGAGGGTCTAGTGCCAGGACCACAGAGGGTCAATTGCCAGGGCCACAGAGGGTCTAGAGCCATGACAACAGAGGGTCTAGTGCCAGGATCACAGCGGGTCTAGTGCCATGACAACAGAGGGTCTAGTGCCAGGATCACAGAGGGTCAAGTGCCAGGGCCACAGAGGGTCTAGAGCCAGGGCCACAAGGGGTCTAGTGCCAGGACCACAGAGGGTCTAGTTCCAGGACCACAGAGCGTCTAGTGCCAGGGCCATAGAGTCTAGTGCCAGGGCCACAGAGGGTCTAGTGCCAGGACCACAGTCTAGTGCCAGGACCACAACCTAGCGCCAGGACCACAGTTTAGTGCCAGGACCACAGTCTAGTGCCAGGACCACAGATTAGTGCCAGGACCACAGAGTCTAGTGCCAGAACCACAGAGTCTAGTGCCAGGACCACAGAGTATAGTGCCAGGACCACAGTCTAGTGCCAGAACCACAGTCTAGTGACAGGACCACAGAGTCTAGTGCCAGGATTACAGAGGGTCTAGTGCCAGACATAACCTGCAGTGCCACACCTCTGACCTCTTACCTTGTTGACTTTACAAATTGCATGAGACCAAAAAATCCTAATTGCAATAATTATATACTTAACTAACAAATATAATTACGCAGAAGATAATGGACCCTTTTTTATTACTTTTTATTCCCCCCTCAGAACAATGTAATTATTTATTACAGCGTCACAATAACTTAATCTCTTTTATAATTATTGTTATTATTATAAATATATATATATATATATATATATATATATATATATATATATATATATATATATATATATGTCGTGCTGAATAGGTAAAACTGGTCAATTAGCATGAACTCATTTAAAATTAAGTCCTTTCTAAAATTTTCTCTTATACCTGGAGTATACCTGGAGAACCCTTCGGGGGTCAACGCCCCAGCGGCGTTTAAAGATATATATTTTTTCATTTATGTTAATGTAAAAATTAATAATTTTTTACCAAAAGAACCTTAGGAAACTTACCTAACCTTATTATAACAAGCGCAATTTAATTTAGCCTAATCCAACTAAATATATTTTACAATAATTTAATAATTAATAAACACAATAAATGTTTTTTTTCGTTAGGTTGAGAATGATTTTTGCAAACTTATTGCATACACAAATTTTCGCTTGCCTTATTCGGCAAGAAGAGCGTTGCTATTTAAGCTAAAATAGCAAGTTTTACCTATTCAGCATATAACGTGTACAATAAAGATACCGAGATGTTGCAGATGCGTCTAATTCTTCATGTTGTGGTACAGCTTATCATTCACTGCTGGAAGCAACCTTTTGTAGGCCATCACGTGATCTGAAACTAATATTGTCACTTGCTACGCCAGCAACCCAGATAACTTCTACCTTTAACACTGTTTACATGCACATAAAGTCTTATGTGTACTCTTGTTACTTGGTGTGCAATGTGGTTGGTTCACTTTTGTAAAGAGCAACTTTGGCAGATTTGTCTGTTGCAGAAGATATCATTATTGTTGCAGAGGATATCACTTATTGTTGCAGAGGATATCACTTATTTTGCAGAGGATATCACTTATTGTTGCAGAGGATATCACTTATTGTTGAGGACATCACTTATTGTTGCAGAGGATATCACTTATTGTTGCAGAGGATATCACTAACTGTTGCAGAGGATATCACTTACTGTTGCAGAGGATATAACTTATTGTTGCAGAGGATATCATTTATTGTTGCAGAGGATATCACTTACTGTTGCAGAGGATATCACTTATTGTTGCAGAGGATATCACTTATTGTTGCAGAGGATATCATTATTGTTGCAGAGGATATCACTTACTGTTGCAGAGGATATCACTTATTGTTGCAGAGGATATCACTTATTGTTGCAGAGGATATCACTTATTGTTGCAGAGGATATCACTTATTGTTGCAGAGGATATCATTTATTGTTGCAGAGGATATCACTTACTGTTGCACAGGATATCACTTATTGTTGCAGAGGATATCACTTATTGTTGCAGAGGATATCACTTACTGTTGCAGAGGATATCACTTATTGTTGCATAGGATATCACTTATTGTTGCAGCGGATATCACTTATTGTTGCAGAGGACATCACTTTTGTTGCAGAGGATATCACTTATTGTTGCATAGGATATCACTTATTGTTGCAGAGGATATCACTTATTGTTGCAGAGGATATCACTTATTGTTGCAGAGGATATCACTTATTTGGTAATTCTTCTCTGGGCGTGTTGCTACCTTGCTGTATTATAGCAATGTCAACTCTTAATCCAGTATCACAGGACTTTTTCATATATAAATTTGTCACATAATTTTTCTTTTTTTTGCTGGAAGTACTTCTATGAATCGAACCTGATTACTTTCTATTCCCTAGGCACCGTATGACCCATACAGGTTTATTGCTTCCCTATGAATATAATAATCAAAGGCCCTTCGGTAAGCATAATGATGTGTTTTTGCCTCTTCTTGTCCCGTCATAATTGTCTGTCCAGAGCCAGCAGCTCTGTCCAGAGCCAGTAGCTCTGTCCAGAGCCAGCAGCTCTGTCCAGAGCCAGCAGTTCTGTCCAGAGCCAGCAGCTCTGTCCAGAGCCAGCAGCTCTGTCCAGAGCCAGCAGCTCTGTCCAGAGCCAGCAGCTCTGTCCAGAGCCAGCAGCTCTGTCCAGAGCCAGCAGCTCTGTCCAGAGCCACTCTGGACATTTTCTTGTCTGAAATAAAGTTAAAGTCGTCATAGAGTTATCTAAAATATGCCTAAGATGGGCCTGTGATGGATGATATACCCGCACGATGGTAAGGGGGAAACGCAGTTATATGACACCTTTAGTCATGACGTTTCGCTCACGCAGTGCATTTTATCAAGTAACAAATAGATAAACCTGATAAGGGATGACAAACAGAAAAACAGTAGTGAGTAGCAGAGAGGTGAAGAACAACAGTAGTGAGTAGCTGAGAGGTGAAGAGCAACAGTAGTGAGTAGCAGAGGTGAAGAGCAACAGTAGTGAGTAGCAGAGAGGTGAAGAGCAACAGTAGTGAGTAGCAGAGAGGTGAAGAGCAACAGTAGTAGTAGCAGAGAGGTGAAGAGCAACAGTAGTGAGTAGCAGAGAGGTGAAGAGCAACAGTAGTGGTAGCAGAGGTGAAGAGCAACAGTAGTGAGTAGCAAGAGGTGAAGACAACAGTAGTGAGTAGCAGAGAGGTGAAGAGCAACAGTAGTGAGTAGCAGTGAGGTGAAGAGCAACAGTAGTGAGTAGCAGTGAGGTGAAGAGCAACAGTAGTGAGTAGCAGAGAGGTGAAGAGCAACAGTAGTGAGTAGCAGAGAGGTGAAGAGCAACAGTAGTGAGTAGCAGAGAGGTGAAGAGCAACAGTAGTGAGTAGCAGAGAGGTGAAGAGCAACAGTAGTGAGTAGCAGAGAGGTGAAGAGCAACAGTAGTGAGTAGCAGAGGTGAAGAACAACAGTAGTGAGTAGCAGAGAGGTGAAGAACAACAGTAGTGAGTAGCAGAGAGGTGAAGAACAACAGTAGTGAGTAGCAGAGAGGTGAAGAACAACAGTAGTGAGTAGCAGAGGTGAAGAACAACAGTAGTGAGTAGCAGAGAGGTGAAGAACAACAGTAGTGAGTAGCAGAGGTGAAGAACAACAGTAGTGAGTAGCAGAGAGGTGAAGAGCAACAGTAGTGAGTAGCAGAGAGGTGAAGAGCAACAGTAGTGAGTAGCAGAGAGGTGAAGAACAACAGTAGTGAGTAGCAGAGAGGTGAAGAGCAACAGGGGTGAAGGTTAGCTCACTGATTCTGAGGTGAAGGCAGATTCAAGGACTCTTCTTCTTCTCTGGGGTATCACCTTCCCTAGCAAGGAGCAGTGCATCATAACAATTTATTAATAGGCTGTAGGAATTGCGATATGTTACCCAGGCATTGTTAAAGTTATGTGTTCCGCTGACACACTGGTGTTCTGAAAATTACTTGCAGAAGTCTCTTAATGTTTCACCAACGTAGATTTTGTGCAGTTGTTACCTGGAATAGTGTATATCTCTGAAGTACTCTCGTTATGTTGGCGGTGTTCTGTATGGTGTTGCCCTTGATGGTAGTAGAGGCAGTGGGGGGGGAGGGGGTCTGTGATGAGTTTTCTGTTGGAGATCTTGGAGATATATTTAGCAATTGAGTTGTTAGTGTGCAACAGTTGGGTATTTTTATTGATGAAACGTTTCATCTACACAGTGGACTTCTTCAGTTAAATACAGAGGGAGCAGGTGTAGTATACGTGGAGAGGATTTCGGGGGTCAACGTCGCAGCGGCCCGGTCTGTGACCAGGCCTCTCGGTGGATTAGGGCTTGATCAACCAGGCTGTTACTGCTGGCCGCACATACACTGATGTACGAACCACAGCCCGGCTGGTCAGGTACTGAATTTAGGTGCCTGTCCAGTGTCTTCTTGAAGACAGCCATGGGTCTATTGGTAATCCTCCTTATATATGCTGGGAGGCAATTGACCAGTCTTGGGCGCCAAAACAAATTCAACCAGACGGAACCTTCCATACAATATACACTTAAAGATGAAACCAGCTTCCTGGGCTATACGTTTTACTCTGCAAGTCTAACAACGAGTTATGGGAACCCACCAGTCAACACACCTCGATATCCACTACCAGTGCTAGAGGCGGTGCTCTCACACCACGACAACAGTGCTAGAGGCGGTGCTCTCACACCACGACAACAGTGCTAGAGGCGGTGCTCTCACACCACGACAACAGTGCTAGAGGCGGTGCTCTCACTCACACCAGGGATAGAGGCGGTGCTCTCACACCACGACAACAGTGCTAGAGGCGGTGCACTCACACCACGACAACAGTGCTAGAGGCGGTGCTCTCACACCACGACAACAATGCTAGAGGCGGTGCTCTCACACCACGACAACTTTGCTAGAGGCGGTGCTCTCACTCACACCACGACACTAGTACTAGAGGCGGTGTTCTCACACCACACCAGGGATAGAGGCGGTGTTCTCACACCACACCAGGGATAGAGGCGGTGTTCTCACACCACACCAGGGATAGAGGCGGTGTTCTCACACCACACCAGGGATAGAGGCGGTGTTCTCACACCACACCAGGGATAGAGGCGGTGTTCTCACACCACACCAGGGATAGAGGCGGTGTTCTCACACCACACCAGGGATAGTTCTCATGTTTTTCCTACGAGTTCTCCTCATCTTCAGTAATGAATTACTTGAGCAATACTCTTTGTTTGAAGAAATCTTAACCAAACTAAACTACCCTCGACACTTCATTAAGAATTGTCAATACTTCCTCGTCTACCATCATGACCATTACCAGACAAAAACATCTTCAATATAACATTGTTGATGCAGTGGTAAGCACTAAGTCCCTCAGCTCCAGCTGAGGGACTCATTACCTCATCTTTTGTATACCATTCATGTACAACCACGTTTATTTCACACCTGCCTAGAACGGCCCAATTAGTCTACTGCAGTTCTCCTCGAATGTTCTTGAGAATTACTACTTATTTATGATGCAAATAGTCTAGCAAATTGACAAGTTGAAGAATAAGACACTTGAGTAACGTTTGGGAATCTTTACTGAGGGAACGTTTCGCCAGCCGGTGGCTTCCTCAGTCCAACCTGGAGACACTTGCAGCAGAGGGTACACACAGCAGAGGTTATACACAGCAGACAGGTACATACAGCAGACAGGTACACACAGCAGACTCAGGGCTGAGTGCAAACGAGATGTGGTTGACCCCTACACTGCCCCTCCCACCTAAAACGGACCCTTTCCCCTCCATAACCCCAACACAAAGCCCGTCCCCAACCCCTACCACTCTATGACCCCTCCCCCCATCCCCACCCCCTACCAGGGGGTGACCTGAACGACGACAAGCCAGTTTCTTCACACTTGACCTCTGGTGGTCACTCTACCGTGACCGACAAGGTAACCTGCTGCTGCCTCTCATACCACACCTGCCACCACACATCTTACATACCTGCCACCACACATCTTACACACCTGCCACCACACATCTTACACACCTGCCACCAACCTATTCGTCAACACTTGCCATAACACCTGTTCGTTAATACCTGCCACCACACCTGTTCGTCAACACCTGCCACCACACCTGTTAATCAGCACCTGTTCCCACACCTCTTAAACAAATGTCCCCCACACTGTTCATAGACACCTGTTCAACACCTTCCCCCCCACATTTTTATCCACATATTCCCCCACAACTGTCCCACACTTATTCACCAACACCTGTCCCAAATTTGCTCACTCATACCTGCCCCCACACTTGTTCACCCACACCTGTCCCATACTTGTTCACCCACACCTGTCCCCATATTTGTTCACCCACACCTGCCCTTACAAATGCTACCCTACATCTTTCACTATTCACAAATATTATTATTATAATCAAGGGGGAGCGCTAAACCCATAGGATTATGCAGCGCCTGTGGGGGACTGTGGAAGGTATTCAGGCTTAATTCAGGGAACTGGAGCACAGATCCAATTCCCTAGATCAAGAGCCCCTCACCAGCATCAAGGAACCTTCCTTGAGGGGACTCACAAATAATGTAAAGTAAATGCTAATGATGAAAGGATAAGCTGTCAGGTTACATGTGGCTACTGCAATTCAACTCAGGCAAGTGCAAAATTATGAAAATTGGGGAAATGAAAGAATACAGGATACGGAGTATAAACTACGGGGGAGGGGGCTGAGGGGAAAGAGGCTGCAAGCTTCACACAAGAAGAGACGAAGGGTAAGTACAGTTCTAAGCATATCCCCAGAGGAGCATACAAACAGAACAGTGTCTGAGGCATATGCCCATCTAGCAAACCGAAGAACGGCTTATATAAATCTCAAGAACCATTAAGGACTCTATTTACGACATATGTCATACCTACCATAGAATATGCAGCACCTGCCTGCAACCCACACCTGATCCAGCATATAAAGATATTGGAGAAAGTTAGAGAAAGTCAAAAAGATTTGTATGAAAGCTTGTCCTGGTGGTGAGAGACATGAACCACGAGAAGCTAACAGCCGAACTTTACGACCTTACAGGAGACCAAGGTGGAGACATGGTAACAGTGTTCAAGATGCTCGCAACACTTAATAGGTTAAACAGGGACAGACTGACAGGCGGGTTCAGGTACAAATGAGAAAAAAGCAAGTAAAAAATGCAAATGAGTTACAGTGAAGTTATTCAGTACGTCTTCAGCCGCAGAGTGGTCAAAAATGCTAGACTAGGAAGTGGTTACCTAGGTACCTGGAGTCGCTTCCGGAGGTCACCGCTCTTGCGGCCCGGTCCCAGACCAGACCTCCTGGTTGCTGGCCTGATCGATCATTCTTTTGGTGCCAGATGTCCCCAGCCTAGCTTATGTAATACAGCCCGGCCGATCAGGAACTAATTTGAGAAATCTATCGAGCTCCTCCTTGAAGATAGCTAGAGGTCTATTGATAATCCTCAGTATGCATGAAGGGAAGGTGTGTGGAAGAGTCGTGGTCTCATTACGCTAACTGAGTTTTCTTTCAGTGTATTCATCGCTTCTCTGCCCTTCATCGGAGGTATATGCCTCGCTTGCCTAACCTCTTGTGTTCATGTGTGGTGATTTCGGTGTGCAGATTTGGGACAATCCCTCCAGGGTCTGCCAGGTGTAGATTATCATCTACCTCTCTCGCCTACGTTCTAAAGCGTACAGTTAGAGGGACTTCAGGCTCTCTCAGTAATTTAGGTGCTTGACTCAGTTTATACCAGAGGTGAAGATTTTTGTGTACATTTTCCAGCTCTCCAATTTCCCCGTTCTTGAAGGGGGCCGTCAGAACACACCAGTACTCCAGCACAGAGAGAACGAATGACTTGAAGAGTGTCATTAGTGCTTTGGCATGTACTGTTAGACGCCAATCGTTTTCCTTGCAGTGACGATAATGACACTGTTGTGCTTCTTGAACGTGAGATCTTCTGACGTTATCACTCCCAGGTCTCTCATTATAGACTTAATTTCTGTTGAGTGATTTGAGTTTGTCTTGTACTCAGATTTTGTGTTTATTTCCTTAATACTTCTGTAAAATAGTACAAATTGAAATTTATCCTCAATGAACATCATACTGTCAGTAACCCACTGACCCAGAGTGCCATGATTTATGTCCCAGTCTATGCCAAATATGAGAATGAGAAAGAGAAGTGGGGTGAGTACTGTGCCATATCGAACAGTATTCTTCACTGTAGCAGCCTCTGATTTCACTCAGTTTACTATTGCTCTTTGGGTTCTGTTAGTCAGGAAGTTAAATATCCATCTGCCCACCTTTTTAGTTATTCCTTTTCAACATATTTTGTGTGTAATTACCTCATGGTCACAACTGTCAAAGGCTTTTACAAAATCAGTGTACACTTCTACTCCCTTTTGCCTGTCTTCCAGTGTATCCAAGACTATGTCGTAATGGCCCAGCAGTTGCGAGTGGCAGGACCGATCTATTCTGAACCCATGCTGACCTGAGTTGTGCAACTGCTGCGATTCCATCCTTTAAAAAACTTGATAAAGTGTGAGGTCAGCACTATGGGCCTATAGATTTTTTTAAAATTGTTTTGGTGTTACCTTTGTGGATTGTGGGCTATATCGGTGGTTTCCAATGATTGTGGGATGACTCCAGTGTCCCGGCTCCTTCTCCATAGAATATTTAAGGTACCTGATAATGGATTCTTGCAGTTCTTGATGAATATGGAGTCTGGGCCTGGAACGGTGTGCATGGCCATATAATCACTGGCTTCTTCAAAGTCAAGTGATGTTATTGTTATATTTGAGATTATGGAGATGTCTGGAGTAGTTTGTATCGTCAATCTTTGGGCTGATATTAGCTCAATGATCACTGAATCGAGTATTTCACTAGTTTCTTTGTTGCCGTCAGTGTTTGTTCCATTTTTTTAATAAAAGGCACAATGCTTGAAGTTGTTTTTATCTTGAATTTTGCATATAAGAAGTAAGGATAGGCACAATAAAGCCCGTAATGCAGGAAACTTAAGTCAATTGTACTGTATGTAGTTATGAGGTGTTAGCCAGGAACTGACAGTGAACCACGACGATAACGAACACCACCACCACCACCATTGTCATCATGAGCACCACCACCACTACCATTGTCATCATGAGCACCACCACCACCATCATCGTCTCTGTCACCACCATTCTCTCCCGCCGCCGCTGTGATGTATGCAGTATACATTACCTTTCCTTAACGTAAGTGTATGCAGGGTAAATAAACCCTTGTTGTTGGTTAAGATTTTATGAACTAAAGAGTAAAGCATTTAAAGTGTGAATTATTATGTTTACGATCGTCTGCGTCTTACAATAAACCCCGTTAAAGTCCCTCTTACTTAATGCTAATTAGCATAATCCTAATATGTTGCATTATATAAGCTATAGCACTGATCTAAACATGTACGATTTTAATGGCATTTCTAATTAATAAACACGTGGGTGATATTTTACGTGGCTTGGTAAGAAGTGTTGATACAAGGTAAGCCAGGTAAGCCAACAGTGAAACAGTGTGTATTGGATGTTACTGCCAGGTATAGGTCTATGTTTATTTGAAACTGTCACACTGTTCCTATCTTATGTTTCCAGTTGTTCCAGTCTGCTAGTTTAGTTCTCAAGACTAGTAAATTACACTTTATTATTAACTATATAATTAAAGTATCCATAAAACATCATATCCTTATTTGCACAAATTAACTGTTGATGCATTTTTTTTATTTCGTTTTATTTTAATGTATTGTAATTAAAACTAATATATCTGAATTTCCATAATATTTTGAATTGATGTATTTTTATTACAAATAATTAATTAACATAATTAATAAACCTCTCTCTCTCTCTAGTCCCAAACTCCAGGAAAGACCTACGTCTAACTTTAAGGCAGATGTGTGTGTGTGTGTGTGTGTGAGTGTGTGTGTGTGTGTATGTGTGAGTGTGTGTGTGTGTGTGTGTGAGTGTGTTAGTTAGTTACTATTTTGTCCTAGGCACATGTCGATTAGACACTAGGCCTGTTGTATGTGTGTGTGTGTATGTGTATGTAAGGAAACACTTCGAAATGTTTCTGCCCCGCCGGGAATTGAACCCGGGCGCTCCGTGCGTGAAGCAAGAGCGCTAGCCACCATGCCATCGGGGCGTGTGAGTTCAACTCTCGTCCTACATTGTTCTGGCATCTACACACTGTCGTAGATGGGAAATTGGAATTGCTAAAGTCAGTTTCAGTAATATGGGAGTTTTATGCCTTTTTGTGTAGATCTGCTGAAGGTCCACAGTTATGGTTGTTTTTGGGCGTCCTTCAAGGAAGCTGTTTGATTACCTCGAGGGTCCAGAAGTTAGCTGTCAGTAAAATCTGCGTCAATATGAGCACGTACCGAGCACTTACACACACATTACTCTAACAGTTATGAGTACACCTCATCACAGCAACATACCAGATGGTATATATTCATAAGAGTATTATAGTGCACTATATATTTGAAGTGTATATAGCACTATATATATATATATATTTAATTATTCCAGTTATATTAACAGTAATTATTACCACCTAGACACCTTTGTTATTAAAGATCTCAACTTTCTTTTGGTTGGTTCGTGTTCCTACAGTTACGATCCAAAAGCGCTGTTGAGAAGCCACCTGATTTACGGGATAACTGGACTAGAATACTCTGATAACTGTTACAAAACCAGGACCATGCTAGATGCTAGAAGGGGATCAGTAAGTTCACCTTCTATTATTCTCTGGAGATACCAGTAGGCCTCTGGTTGCCTTTAAGAGGGAGCTGGACAGATACCTAAAGTCAGTGCCAGATCAGCCGGGCTGTGGTTCGTACGTTGGACTACGTGCAGCCAGCAGTAACAGCCTCGTTGATCAGGCCCTGATCCACCGGGAGGCCTGGTCATAGACCGGGCCGCGGGGACGTCGATCCCCGGAATGCCCTCCAGGTAGACTCCAGGTAGACCACCACCACCGCCATCACCACTACCACACCACCACCACCACCACCGTCATCACCACCACACCACCGTCATCACCACCACCACCGTAATCACCACTATCACCATCACCACCACCACCACCGTCATCACCACCACCACCACTACCGTCACCACCACCACCACCGTCATCACCACCACCACCACTACCGTCACCACCACCACCACCGTCATCACCACCACCACCACTACCGTCACCACCACCACCACCGTCATCACCATCATCACCACCATCACTGAATAATGACACGGTTAAAGTAACTTATAACAAGAGCATATTAAAAGTTAATTACAAGTGTGTGATCTCACCAGCAGCACCAACAACCAAACAATGACTTGACTTATAACAATTATTTCACTCTGAGGAAGGCAGAGGGGAGGAGGAGGAGGGAACAAGAGAGGGAGCAGATATAGAACAGGGAGAGAAAGAATGAGAGAGAGAGACACACACAGATGAACGAGAATTTAAGGAGGTAATAGAAGTAGGAAGTGAGAGAGGGAGGGGATAACTGCCAATGGTGAAAAGGGAGAGAACGAGAAGGAAGAAGATAAGAAGAGGAGAGGGGAAAGAAGTGAGATGTGATGAGGAAAAAGGGAAACAGAGAAACAGAAAACCACTGACGGATAGTGGGGAGAGAAGAGAAACAAGACAACAAAGACTGAGGGAATGAGAAGAGAAATTGGGAAATAAGAAGGAAGGGTGAGAAGCAGGAGCAGGCGGAGTCACCAGTGGAAAATCCACTAGCAGAAGTAAGTCATGACTGTAGGTTAGACAAGTGTCTCAGTCATGACATCGTGTGAGCTTCATACACGGAATTACTCAACAATTGTCTGACTTATCACCGACTTCCACTAGTAGATTTTTTTTTCACTGGTAACGCCGCCTCCAGCTGCTTCAACTCACCTGTCTGCAGTATATAAGTCAATTCTCCGAGTATGTGCTGTACATTTCTCAAGATTGATGGACTGAACACATCGACTCCAAGCTGAGGGACTGATTACCTCAAACTCCTCCTCATCTTCTATCATTCTTCTCTATATTGGACTGAAGAAGCCATTGGCTGGCGAAACGTTTCCACAATAAAGATTCCCAAATACTGCACAAGTGTCTCATTCCTCACCGTTACTTATTACCTTCTGTCACTGAGATGTTGCGTGACCCACTCTCACTTTTAACTCTTCTTCCTCTAATTTCTGGACTACTCTCGGGTGTGGTACTGTATTTTTTATATGCTCCATGAAGATGCACTTCACCCAACATTATCATTCATGTTTTATCTTAACGACTCTGTCACAGAATCCCATTAAATTAGTAAAACAGGATTTTCTATCCCTAAAACCTTGATGCTTTCCCGAAAAGAATTTTTTTCCATCCAAGTGTCGCTATATGCTTGTCCGTGTGCTGTTTGCTTCAGAACTTTTGACAGTTTGTATGTTAAGAGATACTGGCCTGTAATTCAGCGCCTTTTGTTTGTCCCTAATTTCATAAATGGGAGAAAACATTGGCATTTTTATTTTTTTCGGCAGTTGTCCTGATTGAAGAGTAGTTGAGTACCTATGCTATTGTGTCACATAGTACTCCTGTCAGCACCTGTGGAAATATGTTGTGTGTGTGTGTGTGTGTGTGTGTGTGTGTGTGTGTGTGTGTGTGTGTGTATGTGTGCGTGTGTGTGTGTGTCATAAGTTTTGTTAGCACCCTGGAGGAACAATTAAGTATTAGACACGGTCAGTTCTCTTGTCTGCTTAATAAACCTGTTCTAAATGGTTTCCAGATCCCCTTGTGGGATTAAACCGCCACCTCCCCAGCACATCCCCAGTGCGACCCTAGCACATTCCTAGCAAGACTCTAGTCCATCCCCAGCACGACCCCAACACATTCCCAGCACGACCCTATCACATCCCCAGCACAACAGCACATCTCCAGCACGACCCTATAACATCCCTAGCACATCCCCAGCAATGTACTCAAGACTCACAGTTATTCTTATGACATATGAAATTTGTCACATTATAATAATAATAATAATAATATTAATAATAATAATAATAATAATAATAATAATAATAATAATAATAATAACATTGGACAACAAAAATAATTATTGACAACAAAAATAATCGTTGCCAAAGATATTTGAAGGTATTTAGGGTATTTTGGTGTTACTCAATTTGAAAATGTCAGTAGGTTTTTCAAATTGGCTTTCGTTTGTAAAATGTTACATACCTATCCTCAGTTAGCAGGGAACTTAGCCATAACACCTGTATGTGTATATGTAGTGACAATTTGTATATACAGATAGTTTTAATAAAGATTAGAGTTTCATTTTTAAATGACTTAATATTTAAGGAAAGGAGTCGTATCAACAACGACCACCTAACTTTATTTTGCTATTTTTTCCAGATAAACATGAGTTCTTCACGAAGAGTCTGCTTAAACAATCCCAATGCATTTTTCTACAGTTGTGGTGATTACTCTTTGCAAAAACAAAGAAAAACATCACAGATTTTGTAAAACAAGTTTATCTTGCTTATTTTGGAGTGGCACTTGGAGAACACAAGTCTTGGACTCCCCATTTGGCTTGTAAAACCTGTGTAGAATGCTTAAGACAGTGGAATAATAGGCAAAGGAAAAGTTTAATCCTGGGTGTGCCTATGGTGTGGAGAGAACCGAAAAACCACCACGACGATTGTTATTTCTGTATGGTGATTGTGAAAGGTTTCAATCAATACAAGAAAGTCAAGTGGGAATATTCTTATTTGGAGTCAGCAAGGAGACCTGTGCCACACAGTGACGACGTTACCATACCAGTGTTTACAACACTGCATGACCTTCCATTGTTAGATGTTGAAGAAACTCAGTGTTTAGGATGTAACACAGGTGATAACAGTGGAAGTGAATATGAAGTAAACATTTCAACACCCCAGCAGTTCTCCCAAGAAGAACTCAATTATCTGATATATGACTTCAGTCTGTCAAAGCAAACATTAGAACTTTTAGCATCCAGACTAAAAGAAAAGAACTGTCTACAACAAGAAGTTAAAATAACACCTTATCGGACAAGAGAGGTTGAATTCCTTCCTTACTTCAGCCAAGATGAAGAACTTGTATACTGCAATAACATCCCTGGACTTCTTCTTCCAATGGAACTTGAATATTGACCAGGAGATTGGCGGCTGTTTATTGACAGCGCCATTAGAAGTTTGAAATATGTCTTATTGCACCAGTATGCAACTCTTCCAGTTGCTCACTCAACATAACTGTGTTGATGACCAACATGGAACAAACTCGTAAAAACAACGTTTTCATATCAGTAATTAGTCTTATATGAATTATCTTACTACGTTAATCTGTTATTATATAGAATGAACTTTTTCATGATCTAAAAAATAATTTCAATGCGATTTGTAAGTTAGCTCCGCCTGATCAATATATTTTTCACATCTTTTAAGTTTTTCAATGGAATACCAAATTTATCAAAAACTGGAGCCAATTAAGGAAAACTAATGATATATTCGGAATCAACACCACAAACTTACCCTAAAATCACTGTAATAATAAAAGAATAATTACAATGATAATTAATGTTACAATAGTAATATATATTAATGTTAGAATTATAATAATATAATAATGTTATAATAATAATAAAAATAATAATAAAGCTAATAATAATACATCTAGTGTTTATGGTGCTCGGATAATTACACTGATATTCATTAACAGTCAATTAAACCATTTTATGATACTTAAAAATAATTACCATTCATTATCACTTGTATAATATATTACTTATTAGTACCGCTGTAACGTTGACCGAAGTGTCTGACACCTTTGTAATGGTGAACGTTACTTTGTAATGGAGTACGTTAGTCTGAAATGGTATACGTTACTCTGTAATGGTGTACGTTACTTTGTAATGGTGTGCGTTACTCTGTAATGGTGTACGTTACTTTGTAATGATGTACGTTACTTTGTAATGGTGTACGTTAGTCTGTAATGGTGTACGTTACTTTGTATTATTACAAGTATGGTGTATAGATATGCTACATCCATGGCATATATTTTGAGAGGTGTATGTCCTAGTGTATATACACTGAGGTGCATGTCTCGGTGTATATACATTGAGAGGTATATACATTGAGATTAATGTAAACTGAGAGTTTACATTAATCTCTATTACAGACATTAAAATATTCTTGACGGGTGGTGTACAAGTGACATGCTGCCTTAATGACCCTGGTGTAGTCGACAGTCTTTAAACCTCATTGAGCAAGCTACACCCGGCAGTGGGTGTAGCTAAGGCAGGTGTCGGAGGTCATCCACGCCTTTAACACTTCAGCCATACCTTCTCCAAAGTCCTGACGCTGTGTAAGTCTTCATGTAACGAGGGGTATTACCGTGGCTTGTCTTGTGTACTGTCCCCCCAGGCAGTGTACACCAGGGAGGTGGTGTACCTGAACAGCAATAGTGTATCTGAACAGCAGAGTGCACCTGAACAACAGTAGTGTACCTTAACAGCAGTAGTGTACCTGAACTGCAGTAGTGTACCTGAACAGCAGTAGTGTACCTGAACAGCAATAGAGTATATGAACATCAGAGTGCACCCGAACAGCAGTAGAGTGTACCTGAGCAGCAGTAGAGTGTACCTGAACAGCAGTAGAGTGTACCTAACAGCAATAGAGTGTATCTGAACAGCAGAATGCACCCGAACAACAGTAGAGTGTACCTTAACAGCAGTAGTGTACCTGAACTGCAGTAGTGTATCAGAACAGCAGTAGTGTATCTGAACAGCAGTAGTGTATCTGAGCAGCAGTAGTTTGCCTGAACAGCAGTAGAGTGTATCTGAACAGCAGAAGTGTACCTGTACAGCAGTAGTGTACATGAACAGCAGTAGTGTACCTGAACAGCAGTAGTGTACCTGAACAACAGTAGTGTATCTTAACAGCAGTAGTGTACCTGAACAGTAGTAGTGTACCTTAACAGCAGTAGTGTACCTTAACAGCAGTAGAGTGTATCTGAACAGCAGTAGTGTGTATCTGAACAACAGTAGTGTACCATAACAGCAGTAGTGTACCTTAACAGCAGTAGTGTACCTTAACAGCAGTAGTGTACCTGAACAGCAGTAGTGTACCTGAACAACAGTAGTGTATCTTAACAGCAGTAGTGTACCTTAACAGCAGTAGTGTACCTTAACAGCAGTAGTGTACCTGAACAGCAGTACAGGTGGGTTCCACGGTGTCCCCACCACTATCTTAGTTGATCAGGTTGAAGCACCACCACCACTGCATTAATTATACCACTAACAACGTGCTAGTGTGTGTGTATGTATGTGTGTGTGCGTGTGCGTGTGTGTGTGTACTCACCTAGTTGTGGTTGCAGGGGTCGATTCACAGCTCCTGGCCCCGCATCTTCACTGTGTGTGTATATGTGTGTGTGTGTGTGTTTGTGTAGTGTGTGTGTGTGTGTGTGTGTGTGTGTGTGTACTCACCCACCTAATTGTACTCACCTAATTGTGGTTGCAGGGGTCGAGACTCAGCTCCTGGCCCCGCCTCTTCGCTGTCCGCTACTGGGTCTCTGCTCTCCCTGCTCCATGAGCTTTATCATACCTTGTCTTAAAACTATGTATGGTTCCTGCCTCCACTATATCTTTCTCTAGACTATTCCACTTCCTGACTACTCTGTGGCTGAAGAAATGCTTCCTAACATCCCTTTGACTCATCTGAGTCTTCAGCTTCCAGTTGTGTCCCCTTGTTTCTGTGTTCCCTCTCTGGAACATCCTGTCACTGTCTACCTTGTCGATTTCCCGCAGTATTTTGTATGTCGTTATCATGTCTCCTCTGACCCTTCTTTCCTCCAGTGTTGTTAGTCCTATTTCCCTCAACTTTTCTTCATAGGACAGACCCCTGAGTTGTGGAACTAACCTTGTCGCAAACCTTTGCACTTTCTCTAGGTTCTTTACGTGCTTGACCAGGTGTGGGTTCCAGACTGGTGCTGCATATTCTAGTATGGGCCTGACGTACACGGTGTACAGTGTCTTGAACGATTCCTTGTTAAGGTAACGGAACGCTAATCTTAGGTTTGCCAGTCGCCTATATGCTGCCCCAGTTATCTGGTTGATGTGTGCCTCCGGAGACGTGTTTGGCGTTATACTCACCCCAAGGTCTTTCTCCTTTGCCGAGGTTTGTAGCCTTTTTCCGCCTAGCCTGTACTCTGTCAGCGGTCTTCTTTGCCCTTCTCCGATCTTCATGACTTTGCATTTGGTGGGATTGAATTCGAGAAGCCAGTTGCTAGACCAGATGTCAAGCTTGTCCAGGTCTGTTTGAAGTCCTGCTTGGTCCTCTTCCGATGTGATTCTCCTCATTAATTTCACATCATCTGTGTGTGTGTGTGTGTGTGTGTGTGTGTGTGTGTGTGTGTTTGTGTGTGTGTGTATATGCTTGGGTGGGTCGGCTATCATTACAGAAATCTAATTCCTCTACTAAGTGCCCTACAGTGATAACATGCCCTCTACTCAATGTTAATTAATTACATGTTTCGTACTCAGGGTTGAGAAATGATTACGACGTGTACTCAGTGCTGAGTGATGATTACAAGTCCTGTGCTTATTGCTGACCAGTCATTATTATCCTGTACTCAGCACTGAACAATCATTGCAAGTTTTGTCCTCAGTACTGAGTAGTCTGCCTACCTGGAGTCTGTCTTTAGGGTATTCCGGTGGTCAACGCCCCCGCGGCCCGGTCAATGACCAGACCTCGCGGTGGATCAGTTCCTGATCAACCAGCACTACGTATGAAACACAGCCCGGCTGGTCAGGTACTGACTTTAGGTATCTGTCCAGCTCCCTCTTGAAGACAGCCACGGGTCTACTGGTAATCCCCCTTATGCATGCTGGGAGGCAGTTGAAGTGTCTTGGGCCCCTGACGCTTATTGGTTTATCTCTTAGTGTACTCACAGCACCATTGCTTTTGATTGGGGAGATATACCGCCTTTCGAGTCTTTTGCTTTCACAGGGAAAGATTTCCTTGTGCAGATTTAGGACCAGTCCCTCTAGGGGGACTATACTCATTGCTAAGCAGTCATTATAATCCTGTGATCAGTACTGAGCAGTCATTGCAAGTTCTGAACGCAGTACTGAGTAGTCATTGCAAATTCTGTACGCAGTACTGAGTAGTCATTGCAAGTTCTGTTCTCATTATTAAGCAGTAATTTCAAGTCCTGTACTCATTATTGATCATCACAATTCTGTACATTACTGGAGTGTGTAGTTACATTGTTTTACATGATAGTTACATAATGGGAGCTCCTGCAGGGTGTGGCCACACTTATAACGTGCATGGCACTAGAGAGGGTGCTACAGGCTGCACAGAGAGGCGCAGGACTCCCCACAAGCCGTCCTTGGGAGAGGCGGGAGTGTCCTATGCAGAATGTAGCGTCTCGTTTAATGATCTATGAGAAAAGAAAAGGATCAGACACTCACGTTGTGGCGATCCCTGTGCATTTGACAAGGAAAAAAAGGTGCGAGGGAGGGTGTGAGAGGGAGAGTGTGCGAGACAGGGTGTGGAAGCGAGGGTGTGGGAGACAGGGTGTGGAAGCGAGGGTGTGGGAGACAGGGTGTGGAAGCGAGGGTGTGGGAGACAGGGTGTAGAAGCGAGGGTGGATGAGAATGTGGGGGAGGAAGGCAGGGAGAGTTACTGGTGTAGGTGGGGTGGGGTGTTGTGGGAGGAGGGGCAGACAAAGTGTAACAGCCCCTCCCTAACATAGTACAAAGCACAAAAGCTTGTTCACTTGATCTGAATCACCACCACTATCCCCAGCACCACCACCATCACCCGCCCCAGCACCATCACCATCCGCACCAGCACTACCACCACCACCATTATCCGCACCATCATTACCATTACCTGCACCACCACCACCAGCACTACCACCACCACCAGCACTACGACCACCACCACGACCACCACCACCAGCACTACGACCACCACCACTACGACCACCATCACTAGCACCACCATCACTAGCACCACCACCACAGAGAATACCGCATGAGATCTCCTCATTGCTTTATCATTAGAAAAAACTTGTAACAGACCCCGTGGGGAGTTAAGGGACGCAAGACTGAGAAGAGAGAGAAAAAATGTGGGTGGAAGAGGGTTATGTTCCACGTCCCCAGACTCTAAACACTTGGTGGCTAGATGCATGCAACACACACACACACACACACACACACACACACACACACTAACAAGGGAAAGGATCTTGGGGTGAGTATAACACCGGGCACATCTGAGGCACACATCAACCAAATAACTGCTGCAGCACATGGGCGCCTAGCAAACCTAAAAATTGCACTGCGACATCTCAATAAGGATCGTTCAGGACCCTGTACACCGTGCATGTCAGGCCTATATTGGAGTATGCAGCACCAGTTAGGAACCCACACCTAGAGAAAGTGCAAAGGTTTGCTACAAGACAAGGTGGACAGAGACAGGATGTTCCAGAGATGGGACACAGCAACAAGGGGTCACAATTGGAAGTTGAAGACTCTGATGAATCACAGGGATGTTAGGAAGTATTTCTTCAGTCACAGAGTTGTCAGGAAGTGGAACAGTCTGGGAAGTGATGTAGTGGAGGCAGGATCCATACATAGCTTAAAGAAGAGGTATGATAAAGCTCATGGAGCAGGAAGAGTGACCTAGTAGCGATCAGTGAAGAGGCGCGGCCAGGAGCTGTGACTCGACCTCTGCAACCCCAACTAGGTGAGGTGAGTACACACACACACACACACACACACACACATACACACACACAGGAGCTGTGAATCGACCCCTGCAACCACAACTAGGTGAGTACATACAATCCTAATTCCATCCAAGCCCTGAACTCTACCCCCTCCTCTACTCCTCCACCTATCCCCTGACCAAGGGGATAAGTATTTAAAACAACAGAACTGGAACACAGTAAGAGAAAGGAAACTGAAAGTATTGTAAACAAACATAAGTAACGAGTATAATGAGTGAACAACAGAGGCGACCCTAGAAATCATAGCACTCACAAAGACAAAACTCATCGAAATTATAACAAATGCAATATTCTCAGTAGGATATCAAATTATGAGGAAGGATAAAGGTAACAGAGACGGAAGATGAGTAAGCACTGTTAATTAAAAAGAATGATGGACTTTTGAGACGAGTGGAATAATCATCAGAGCGTGAAATGACAACTTATCTGGGGGACTCGAAGTGGTGATAAGAGTGACATACAGACCACCATGAAACAGGAGACCAACACAGCAATGCAACAACAAAAAAGCTGTTTTGGACACCATAGGGAAAACTGTAGATGAGCATATATGAGGAGAGCAAGGCTAATAATCATAGATCTGCTCAGAAAACAATAAACGAAGAGGACTGTGATAATGAGGATAATGATGGAAAACTTAACGTGGGAACATATCAGACACAACCAGAAAGAGAGAGAGAGAGGGGATGAGTCATCAAGGCTGGCTCTAGTATTCACTCTAAGGCACTCTGGCATTCATGAAATAAACTGCAAGAGGTCTCAAAGTGCTGTTGATCATAAATACTGAGTTTTGAATATCTAGTGGACGTAGACAAACAAACATAGAAAGGGAAGAAGGAAGAAGCTAGATTTCAAAGCAGGAAACTAAGTAGGAATGAGAACATTTTAATTCATCAGAGAGAAAAAGAGAACTGAAAGAAACGACAACAAACGAGACTGAAAATCTAGCTGGAAAAAAATCTACGATAAACTGATGGAGTTCCTGCAGGACTCACATGCTGAGGGTCCATGGTTCGATGCCCAGCATGGGTGGAAACGTAGGGCATGTTTCCTTACACCTGCTGTCCCTGTTCACCTAGCAGTAAGTAGGTACCTGAGTGCCAATCGACTGTTATGGGTGGCATCCTGGGGTAGTGATAATATACCTCACCGCTGAGCTTCAAATGAGGTAACATCGCTTACCGTGTAAAACAAAATCAGACAAGAGGAAAAAATATACAGTAAGTCGACAGCAAAAATATAATTAATATATCTTGAAAAATTATGAGCCCCCCCAAAAAATCCAGGAGAACTATGAGAAAAAGAAATGAATTAAAAGAATAATAAATACATACATATGAAGTGAAGATAATCATTATCATCATTATTAATATTATTGTTATTATTATGGGGGAGCGCTAAAACCGGAGGGATTATACAATGCCTCTAGAGGGGGGGATGGAAGGCATTCAGCTTCGATTCTGGGAATTGGAGCTCAGATCCTATTCCCCCGATCAAGAGCCCCTCACCAAAAAAAAAAAGATAAAAAAAATAAAATTAATCAATAAATACAACAAAAGTTAAAAAAATACAAGAAGACAAAAAGATGAATAAGAAGAAAGAGAAGCAATTTAGTGGTAAGAGTAATTTAAATATTTAAAAAAAAATCAAATAGATTGGGGAGGTAAAAATTATATTATTACCAATTATCCTGAGGTGAGAAGCGCTAAACCCGCAGGAGTTCTAGAGCGTCTAGAAAATGGAAAGGACTCAGGACTGATGCTTGGATATAAATGCACTGGAAAACGTACAAAGGAGGATGACAAAGTTGATTCCATGTATCAGAAATCTTGCCTATGAGGATAGACTGAGGCCCTGAATCTGCACTCTCTAGAAAGGCGTAGAATTAGGGGGGATATGATTGAGGTGTATAAATGGAAAACAGGAATAAATAAAGGGGATGTAAATAGCGTGCTAAAAATATCTAGCATAGACAGGACTCGAAGCAATGGTTTTAAACTGGAAAAATTCAGATTCAGGAAGGATACAGGAAAGCACTAGTTTGGTAATAGAGTTGTGGATGAGTGGAACAAACTCCCGAGTACCGTCATAGAAGCTAAAACGATGTGTAGTTTTAAAAATAGGTTGGATAAATACATGAGTGGGTGTGAGTTTGACATGACTAGCTTGTGCTAGTAGGTCAGATGCCGTGCTCCTTTAAGTGAATGTGACCTGACCTGACTAGGTTAAGGCATTGGCTTAAGCCGGCGGGAGAAGTGGACGTGCCTCGCATGGGCCAGTAGGCCTGTGCAGTGTTCCTTCTTTCTTATGTTCTTAAGAGGCCTCCACCAGCATCAAGACACTCACTTCCAAGGATGGCACAGTGCAACACTTGATAAAAAATGTGATTAGGGTACTTAGCATGATAGCACATAACTAAGTGCACAGCTGTGTGCACTACCAGTACACACCATCACTAGTACACAGCTGTGTGCACTACCAGTACACACCATGACTAGTACACACAGCTGTGTGCATTACCTGTACACACCATCACTAGTACACAGCTGTGTGCACTACCAGTACACACCATGACTAGTACACACACCTGTGTGCACTACCAGTACACACCATCACTAGTACACACACTTGTAATCTACTGTATCTAACATTATTATTATTATTATTATCATTATCATTCATGGAGAAGCCTTAAATTTATAGGTAGGATGTAACAGGTAAACTACACTCTGTGCTAACACATTCCAGAGTTTTAATTGGCTGCCCTCGCTGCTAAACTGCTTGCTCACTTGTTTGATTTCTGGGGTTACCTGGGGCGTGTGGTAAGCTGGGAGAACACCTGATCTCACACCTGCAGCATCTGCTTCACTCTCTCTCTGGCTGGACATGACCGAGACACCTCTCCCTCTCTACTCTGGGATAACGCTGTTCGTCTCTGCTCTGGTCATGTAAACTTAGCTCTCTGGTAGAGTATGTATCTGTTGGTGAGTGGGAACATACATTCGTAACTCTGCACAACTTTGTTTACAAAGCCTTATTGTCCAACAGCCTCCCACCAGCCATAAGGGGAATTACCAACAGACCCCTGGCTGCCTTCAAGAGGGAGCTGGACACATACTTAAAGTCGGTGCCGGATCAGCCGGGCTGTCGTTTGAACGCTGGACTACGTGCGGCCAGCAGTAACAGCCTGGTTGATCAGGCCCTGATCCACCGGGAGGCCTGGTCGTGGACCGGGCCGCGGGGGCGTTAACCCCCGGAGTACCCTCCAGGTAGGTACACTTAGAACTAGTGATTCCTGACATTTTCTGAGGTTGTGTCGCGACACACTCACTATGCTTCAGATCCCGAGTCTAATTCTAGACCTACTGTACCTTCTTCTGCCTGGCATCTACGCACTGTCTTAGTCGGAGTTTGGAAGTTATTGCTGAACTCAGATTTAGTATTCTGAGTTTTTTTTTTCCTTGTATGGAGAATATGTCGATTGCTCCCAATTAGGGTCGTTTTTGTATCTCCTTCCTTGCCTGACGCTGTGCTGCTCGTGGCTGCTTTGTGCATTTTGCTGTTTGGAGACCTAGTCTCTTCACTGTTCAAGCAAGCTGTGCTTATTGCGTCTCTGTTGGTCAGAAGTTAGTTTATTTAGAGACTTGTTGTTTTGTCCGTCACGTTCTAAGTTATCAAGTCTTGCTAAGCACGCTACACACACACAAACACACACACACACATTCCGACATCTTAATAAGGAATCATTCAGGACCCTGTACACTGTGTACGTTAGGCCCATATTGGAGTATGCAGCACCAGTTTGGAATCCACACCTAGCCAAGCACGTAAAGAAACTAGAGAAAGTGCAAAGGTTTGCAACAAGACTAGTCCCGGAGCTAAGGGTAATGTCCTACGAGGAGAGGTTAAGGGAAATCGACCTGACGACACTGGAGGACAGGAGAGATAGAGGCGACATGATAACGACCTATAAAATACTGAGAGGAATTGACAAAGTGGACAGGGACAGAATGTTCCAGAGATGGGACACAGCAACAAGGGGTCACAGTTGGAAGTTGAAGACTCAGATGAATCACAGGGATGTTAGGAAGTATTTCTTCAGTCACAGAGTGGTCAGGAAGTGGAATAGTTTGGGAAGCGATGTAGTGGAGGCAGGATCCATTCATAGCTTTAAGAAGAGGTATGATAAAGCTCATGGCGCAGGGAGTGACCCAGTAGCATCCAGTGAAGAGGCGGGGCCAGGAGCCATGAATCGACCCCTGCAACCACAACTAGGTGAGTACACACCATTAAAGTACAGAAACGTACCAGATGGTAGAGTTCATCTTTAAGAGTATAGTATTGTATAGTATATTAGGTAAAGTGCTAAAGGGACAGTTTCAATGGAATATACAGAAATACTGAATATTCGTATTAATACTCGTATTATTAAGTCACTAAATCTATGAACGTGGTGAAGTGCAGGAGACTAATTCCTGAAGTAATCTTGACTGTAAATATAAATAACCATAGACACCTTTTTTTGCTATATTAAAGCTCACAAACTTTTCATTTGTTAGTACTCATTTAGCCAGTTGAAATTAATAATAATAATAATATAATAATAATAATAATAATAATAATATATTTATTTACTACAAGTACATGTACATGGTATCAATTCACTTAACCCCCAAAACGCTTATGAAAAGCCTAATATAGTACATGATAATTGGTGTTGAACTCTGAGGAACTAATACCGAGCCAGACACTTGCTACATGCTGGAGGGGATCAAGAAGTTGACCTTCCTGTATTCTCTGGTGAATGTCTGTGATAAATAACGTCGCATTTGTAACACGTTACAACAACTGCAGAATTCACTGAGAAGATACAATAACTGCAAAATTAACTGAGAACATACAACAATAACAAAGTTTACTAAGAAGACCAAACATATGAAGGGTTCACTAAGAGGACCAAACAACATAATTACCACTCCTTCTGGCTCTCACAAAACTAAAGCTTACTAACAACAGTCACAAAACTAAAGCTTACTAACAACAGTCACAAAACTGAAGCTTACTAACAACAGTCACAAAACTGAAGCTTACTAACAACAGTCACAAAACTAAAGCTTACTAACAACAGTCACAAAACTAAAGCTTACTAACAACAGTCACAAAACTAAAGCTTACTAACAAGTCACAAAACTAAAGCTTACTAACAACAGTCACAAAACTACAGCTTACTAAAACAGTCACAAAACTGAAGCTTACTAACAACAGTCACAAAACTAAAGCTTACTAACAACAGTCACAAAACTAAAGCTTACTAACAACAGTCACAAAACTAAAGCTTACTAACAACAGTCACAAAACTAAAGCTTACTAACAACAGTCACAAAACTACAGCTTACTAACAACAGTCACAAAACTGAAGCTTACTAACAACAGTCACAAAACTGAAGCTTACTAACAACAGTCACAAAACTGAAGCTTACTAACAACAGTCACAAAACTAAAGCTTACTATCAACAGTCACAAAACTAAAGCTTACTAACAACAGTCACAAAACTAAAGCTTACTATCAACAGTCACAAAACTGAAGCTTACTAACAAAAGTCACAAAACTAAAGCTTACTAACAACAGTCACAAAACTGAAGCTTACTAACAACAGTCACAAAACTAAAGCTTACTATCAACAGTCACAAAACTGAAGCTTACTAACAACAGTCACAAAACTGAAGCTTACTAACAACAGTCACAAAACTACAGCTTACTAACAACAGTCACAAAACTAAAGCTTACTAACAACAGTCACAAAACTGAAGCTTACTAACAACAGTCACAAAACTGAAGCTTACTAACAACAGTCACAAAACTGAAGCTTACTAACAACAGTCACAAAACTACAGCTTACTAACAACAGTCACAAAACTAAAGCTTACTAACAAGTCACAAAACTAAAGCTTACTAACAACAGTCACAAAACTAAAGCTTACTAACAACAGTCACAAAACTGAAGCTTACTAACAACAGTCACAAAACTGAAGCTTACTAACAACAGTCACAAAACTAAAGCTTACTAACAAAGTCACAAAACTGAAGCTTACTAACAACAGTCACAAAACTACAGCTTACTAACAACAGTCACAAAACTAAAGCTTACTAACAACAGTCACAAAACTAAAGCTTACTAACAACAGTCACAAAACTGAAGCTTACTAACAAGTCACAAAACTGAAGCTTACTAACAACAGTCACAAAACTAAAGCTTACTAACAACAGTCACAAAACTAAAGCTTACTAACAACAGTCACAAAACTAAAGCTTACTAACAACAGTCACAAAACTAAAGCTTACTAACAACAGTCACAAAACTACAGCTTACTAACAACAGTCACAAAACTGAAGCTTACTAACAACAGTCACAAAACTAAAGCTTACTAACAACAGTCACAAAACTAAAGCTTACTAACAACAGTCACAAAACTAAAGCTTACTAACAACAGTCACAAAACTAAAGCTTACTAACAACAGTCACAAAACTACAGCTTACTAACAACAGTCACAAAACTGAAGCTTACTAACAAGTCACAAAACTAAAGCTTACTAACAACAGTCACAAAACTAAAGCTTACTAACAACAGTCACAAAACTAAAGCTTACTAACAACAGTCACAAAACTACAGCTTACTAACAACAGTCACAAAACTGAAGCTTACTAACAACAGTCACAAAACTGAAGCTTACTAACAACAATGTGTCATCTCTGAACATTCCTTGACAACCGTGGCAACGTTTAGAAGACACAGAAGAATGATGAGGACTGAAGGGACGGAAACATATCTAGTGACGCAGGTGATAGCTCCCTCAGTGAGAGACCGGGGTTCGATCCCCGCCACAAGTGGAAACGCTGGACATGGTTTCTTACACCTGATGCACCTGTTCATCTAGAAGCACTTTAAGTAGGTACCCAGGTAGACGAGTGAGACACATGTGCAACAGTTAGGTATCCTTGTTGTTGTACGTGTGTCTTACTCATGTACTGTACCTGTCGGTGCTGTATATATATCTTCATGATAGGTACCTGGGTGTGAGACCGGGGTTCGATCCCCGCCACAAGTGGAAACGCTGGACATGGTTTCTTACACCTGATGCACCTGTTCATCTAGAAGCACTTTAAGTAGGTACCCAGGTAGACGAGTGAGACACATGTGCAACAGTTAGGTATCCTTTTGTTGTACGTGTGTCTTACTCATGTACTGTACCTGTCGGTGCTGTATATATATCTTCATGATAGGTACCTGGGTGTGAGGCAACTGCTAGGGTCGTCTAAGTACACAGAACAATGAGTTATGGTTAATGTGGAGAAATGTTATTCACAGGGGGCTTCGACCCCTCTCAAGGGGGCAACAACACCTCTCAAGGGAGCTAAGACCCCCTCTCTCTCTACTTCACTATCAGTCCAGGCGTGGGCTGAGAGGGGTCATGACCTCACATTTACACTATCATCATGACTGAAATTAAATTTGCACTAGTTAAGAGCACAGAGAAGAATTGAAAACAATGAATTGCTGAACATCTAATCTATTATAAAGCAACTAAGAAGCAGTGTCATAGCGGGAGGGATTTTTTAACACACCGACTGTCTCCCAGCGAGGCATTATGGACCCTATAAGTGGAAACACATTCACCGCCACCCTTACCTTTGATATACCTTTTATGGATGTCAAGAGTTGTCCTACTCCCGCAGCGTGGCCCTGGGAAAGGCTCTCCTGTCAGAAGTATACAAACATCACAGTGAAGGTGACCCTTCAAAACACAACATCCTCACTCGTCCTTCAGAGTGCAGGCACTGCACTTCCCATCGACAGTATTCGTATCCGGCTAACCGATTTGCACTGAATCCCTTAATAAATGTTCCCTTGTTCAAAGTCTAACAGCCCGTCAAGCCATAAAAATCGCTCGTCTCCATTTACACCGATCCAGGACATTACATAAGACTGATGTATGCTCAAGCCCCTAGCACTCAAAATTTAATTGATCCCCTTCCTTCATCCCATCCCGAGACAACAATTACCCATCCTCCCTTCTGTCCCAGATCCATACACCCTTTTACTCATACTTTTCTGCTCCATCCTCTCTAAATGCTCAAACCCCCTCAACAGCTCCTCCACAGCCCGCTGAATTATGCCTTTGGTAACCCCACATTGTCTTCTAATTTCTATACTGCAAACTCTCTGCAAACTATTTACATCACACATTGCTCTCGTACATGACATCTCCAAGGCCTCCAGCCTCCTCCTTGCTGCAACATTTAAAACTCATTAATGCTAAAAATAATAATAATAATAATAATAATAATAATAATAATAATAATAATATTATTATTATTATTATTATTACAAAATGCTAAATCTGTAGTTCCATACAGCCCCAACAGGAGATAATCATGTTTAATCCATGAAAAAGGAGAGTAACTCCTGTTATTCGGATCAAGAATTCCACACACCCACACAATAGTATCAAGAAGCATCAAAACTGACACAAGAGGATCAAGAAGAACCAACACTGATACAAGAGGATCAAGAAGAACCAACACTGATACAAGAGAATCAAGAAGCATCAACACAAGAGGATTAAGAAGCAGCCTACACCCACATAAGAGCATATGATGAATGTCTCATTGTATAATATATAAAATACACAGATGTGAGGCATGCTTCTCCAACTAAGATATTTTCCTGCTGTAAACAAGACTCAAAACTCCTTGTGAGATCACTCACATTAATCAGTTTTGGGTACAGGAAGCTCAATGACTTCTTATAGACCATATGTTATGGTTAGACAGTTAAAGGAAGCAGGAGAGGAGCAAACATATCAACAGGCTTTTCCAGACCCCACTACACTTACAGACACCTCCCACCTCCTGCAGCACAGGAGAGTGCCAGGACAACACAGGTGTGCTAGCAGACAGGTTATACTCCAGGGGGCAGCACCTCCTTACCACCAGCTTCCTTTAACCTAGCCGGAGGACATCTCACTCTAAGGGCCTACCCTCCCTAGTTGGAGGGACAGACACAGGTGGCCGGAGTGGAAAGCCACCTGGGCTGGCAAGCCACCCTTTTCACCTTTGTACAAACACTGTAGTATCAAGCTGAAATAAAGTATTACTATTACTATTAACTCCGCTAAAATAAGCGACTATCACATCTTCCTTCTTCCTGGAATATCCTCGAGCAACTCCTTGCAAGAGCACAGCAGGTGGGCACGTAGGTGAGTGAGCCATTAAGATGGCTGCCGGTGGGCGATCAGTGGGCATTACTTAATAGCTGATGAAGTGGGCTACCATGGGTGGGTTAGCTGGTCGACATTGGGTGGGAGAATACACCCACAAAAGAGGATCAAGAAGCTCCCACACCCACACAAGATCAGGAAGCACCCAGACCCACACAGAATGATCAAGAGGTATCCACGCCCACACAAGAGGATCGAGAAACTGTCATACCCACACAAAATGATCAAGAGGCACCTCACACCCACACAAAATAAGAATGAATCCACACGCACACACCCACACAACAGGACAGAGAAGCACCCACAAAGGATCTGAGATGCATGAATGGGCCTGTGATGATGATGGAGACAGTTTCTGAGAAGCATGCCACATGCAACATTGCCACCCACACTCACAGCGGGGGGGTGCCACTTGCCACTATCGAGAGCTCCTTAATCTCGCACTACTAACAAACTCACTCTTACAGTCACTTCAACTCCTCTCTCTCTCTCTCTCTCTCTCTCTCTCTCTCTCTCTGTCCTGGGACAGAGCATCCTGACAGAGTGATGCTGGAAGGAACCTTTGAAATTGCATTACCTGGTGAACCTTTAGTGCAATACTTGACGATATTCTTCCTGATCTACTGAAGTCTCCCTAGCTCAGGCTGATACCACTGAAGTCTCTCAGCTCTGACACTAATGAAGTCTCCCAGCTGAGGCTGACACTACTGAAGGCTCCCAGCTGAGGTTGACACTACTGAAGGCTCCCAGCTGAAGCTGACACTACTGAAGGCTCCCAACTCAGACTGACACTACTGAAGGCTCCCAGCTGAGGCTGACACTACTGAAGGCTCCTAGTTCGGACTGACACTACTGAAGCTTCTCAGCTCAGGCTAATACATATCAGTATTATGCATAACCCATCCTGTGTGATGGGCAAAACACAGGGTAACACAGCTGTTGTTCCCTCTACATAACTATCATAAAGAACAGGATAGCAGCACACTGTTGATGTATACAAATTTGCTAAATAAACTCTCTCCCTCTCGTCTCCCTCACTGTGGCCAGGGAGGGTAGGTATCTTCTCCCTCACTGTGGCCAGGGAGGGTAGGTATCTTCTCCCTCACTGTGGCCAGGGAGGGTAGGCATCTTCTCCCTCACTGTGGCCAGGGAGGGTAGGTATCTTCTCCCTCACTGTGGCCAGGGAGGGTAGGCATCTTCTCCCTCACTGTGGCCAGGGAGGGTAGGTATCTTCTCCCTCACTGTGGCCAGGGAGGGTAGGTAGTACCACACAGGAGACGTTGTAACAGCAAACATAGCTGGCTGGTTTCTCCCAAGTTTTCAAGAGTTCTTACTTGCCTTGTTCAAGGCAAGTAAGAACTATAACCTTCCTCGGATCAAACTTGATATCCTCCCATTCCCCAGACGATGTATGACCCCTATGGATTCAGCACTTCCCTATTTTCATAACATGGGTCACACATGTAAAACTCCCTAGTCTTGACAAACATGCATCTTCAGTTTTTCTTATTCAAAAGTATGCAAAATAACCACAGGGGGAGTTGAATGATAGCTCTAGACCTTTCGTATATATATATATATATATATATATATATATATATATATATATATATATATATATATATATAAATAAGCTTCTATGTGTTGTTAAATAAATTAATGGAGTTAAGTATAAAAATTTGTGAGATGATATTCATATTACTGGTTAATTATTATTTTCATTAGTATAGATTTTTGTTGAAGAAATTTCTATATATTTTTTTGAGTGTAATTAAAATAATTTCTCTTGGTGTTACACAGAGAAATTATTTTAATTACATGAATGATAGACTTAAAGTACTACATCCTTCCCTCCACCTTACCTCCTACCTCCTTCCCTACCACCTTACACTCCCTTACCCCTCCTTCCCTACCTACACTCTCCCCTACCTTCCCTCCCCTACCTTACACTCCCTACCCCTCCTTCCCTCCCACCTAACACTCCCTACCCCTCCTTCCCTACCTCCTACACTCCCTACCCTCCTTCCCTCCTCCCACCTAACACTCCCTACCCTCCTTCCCTACCTCCTACACTCCCTACCCCTCCTTCCCACCCCTACACTCCCTACCCCTTCCCTCCCACCTTACACTCCCTACCCCTCCTTCCCTCCCCTTACACTCCCTACCCCTCCTTCCCTACCTCCTACACTCCCTCCTTCACCCTCACTTCCCTCCTTCCTACCTCTCACCCCTCCTTCCCTCCCACCTTACACTCCCTACCCCTCCTTCCCTACCTCCTTACACTCTACCCTCCTTCCCTACCTCCTACACTCCTACCCCTCCTTCCCTACCTCCTTACACTCCCTACCCTCCTTCCCTCCCCTTACACTCCCTACCCTCCTTCCCTACCTCCTTCACTCTACCTCCTTACACTCCCTACCCCTCCTTCCCTCCCACCTTACACTCCCTACCCCTCCTTCCCTACCTCCTTACACTCCCTACCCCTCCTTCCCTACCTCCTTACACTCCCTACCCCTCCTTCCCTCCCACCTAACACTCCCTACCCCTCCTTCCCTACCTCCTGACACTCCCTACCCCTCCTTCCCACCCACCTAACACTCCCTACCCCTCCTTCCCTCCCACCTAACACTCCCTACCCCTCCTTCCCTACCTCCTGACACTCCCTACCCCTAATTCCCTCCCACCTTCCACTCCCTACCCCTCCTTTCCACCCCCCTAACCCTCCCTACCCCTCCTTCCCTCCCACCTTCCACTCCCTACCCCTCCCTCCCTCCAATACACACTTGTCAGTCACTCGTCTGCAAGTCTCCTAAGAGCCTCAAGGGACATTCCATGCACTTGCAACATTTACTGCCACTTACACTACCACCTAACACACTTACACTACCACCTAACACACTTACACTACCACCTAACACACTTACACTACCACCTAACACACTTACACTACCACCTAACACACTTACACCACCACCTAACACACACTTACACCACCACCTAACACACACTTACACCACCACCTAACACATTTACAATGCCACCTAACACACACTTACACTACCACCTAACACACACTTACATCACCACCTAACACATATTTACAATGCCACCTAACACACACTTACACTACCACCTAACACACACTTACATCACCACCTAACACACACTTACACCTAACACACACTTACAGAACCACCTAACACACACTACCACCAAACACACACACACCATCACCTAACACACACTACCACCTAACACACACTTACACCACCACCTAACACACACTACCACCAAACACACACACCACCACCTAACACACACAACACAACCTAACACACACTTACACCACCACCTAACACACACATACACTACCACCTAACACACACTACCACCTAACACACAATACCACCTAACACACACACACAACCACCAGTAGCGACCAGTAAAGAGGTGGGGGCAGGAACTATGAATCGACCCCTGCAACCACAATTAGGTGAGTACCTAACACACACACACTGACACTTATACTACCACTTTTCTCGTATGTGTATTCATCAAGTTACATCTGCGAGGGTTGAGCTCTAGCTCACTGCTCTCCAGGGATCTTTGAAAGAGTCTACAAAAGAATTTCCCAATGTAGTCCCTTCGTTGAAACAATAAAGGCTGCAGATCAAGGTCTCAGTGGGACATCATTTCGCTCTATGCAGAGCTCTATAACTCCACACAGGGCGAAACGTTGTTCCATTAAACGCTTGTTCTGCTGCGTCTTCACTACTGTTGGTATTAATGTTGGTACAATTACCGACAATATGTTGGGTAAAAGGACACAAGTGCAACTAACGTGACATTTTATTGTGGCAACGTTTCGCTTCCTGGAGAGCGAAACGTTGCAACAATAAAATGTCGCTTTAGTTGTACTTGTGACCTTTTACCTAAACTACTATATGGCTCCTAGTGTCTTTCTTCACTGCACTGAAGGAATTCTTTATTGCTTGTCTTTGACTCATTAAAATTTTTAGTTTTAACCTCCTTCTTGTGTTTCCTCATATTTCCAGTTGTCTGTCCTTATCAGTTCTGTCTGCGAGTATTTTGTAAGTCGTGATCGTGTCTTCTCTGCTTCCTCGGTCTAATGGTGATGCGACATCTAGCTTTCTCGACGTATCTCCATGTCTAGGTTCTCACAGTTCTGGCACCAGACTGCTGTAAACCTCTGAACTTGTTATAGTTCTGGCACCAGACTGCTGGTAAACCCTTGAACTTGTTATAGTTCTGGCACCAGACTGCTGGTAAACCCTTGAACTTGTCATAATTCTGGTACCAGACTGCTGTAAACCTGTGAACTTTCTCAAGTGTTCCTTGATGCTAGACGAGGGTTACATGGTGTGACTTTTATCAAGCAGAAACTTGAACTGTGTGTTAGTAGGTTATTATTTGCCAGACACTTGTCGATAAACACTCGGCTTGGTGGTGTGTGTGTGTGTGTGTGTGTGTGTGTGGTTTTCGGGGATCACTTAATTGTGGTTTCAAGGGTCAAGTCTCAGCTCCTGGACCCGCCTCTCTGCTGGTCGCTCCTGGCTGGAATCTCCCGTGGATGCCCTGAGTTTTAGCATACCTATTTCTAAACCGATGTATGGATCCTGCCTCTACCACTTCGCTATCTAGGTCGTTCCACTTCCTGATCATTCTAAGGCTAAACAAGCATTTTCTAACATTCCTGTGACTCGTCTGTGCTTTTAAGTTACAGCTGTGACCTCGTGTACTGGAGACCTGCCTCTAGGACAGACTTGCCTTATCTACCTTGCCAGTTCCTCTAAGTATTTTATACATCGTAATCACGTCCTTTTGTCCTCTAGTATCACCATGTTAAGCTCCTTCATCCTCTCTTCATACCTCATATCTCTTATCTCCAGGTTCTTGACATGCTTTACCGGATGTGGGTTCCATACTGGTGCTGCATACTCCAAGATGGACTTAACAACTGTCGTATATAGTATCGTGAATGACTCCTTGTTGAAGTTGCTGAAAAATATTTTTTTAAATTTGTTAGTGTCGCGTTTACTGCGGTGATTCCTGGGTTGATGTGTGACTTAGGCGATATGTTCGGAGCTATGCTCACACCGAGGGCAAATATATTGTTTTATATGTAATAACTAGAGAATGCTTCTTTTGGTCGGCTTCAAACACTCAAGCGGTAGTGTATCTTAATTGGAAGCATTTTAGTAAATCTGGGCTTTGTTCGTGCCTATTTGCCAATTATCTTTCAGTGAGGCTTGTAGTCTCGTCCCCCAAGCCTGTACTCTATTTCTTCTCGTCTTTGCCAGTCTCCAATTATCGTAATTTTGCATTTTCTAGGGTTAATTTAGTAGCCACATCTCAACACAATCCTGCCGTTTGTCCATATCCGAATGTAGTGTTTCCTGGTCTGTTCCTGACGTTTTATCCTTATTAGTTTCACATCATCTACAAACAGTTGTAACTCTCATTCTGTTTCTTATCATGTCGTGTATGTACACAAGAAACAGTACCGATTTCAGCATTGATATCTGTGGAACCTCAAAGTCTCTGCGGTACTGTATCGAACGCCATCTTACAGTTCAAGAAGATGCAGTCCACCCATCCCTCTCTCCTGCCTAACTTTTATTACCTTGTCATAGAACTCAAAAACTATGCTGGTTATTTGCTTATGAATCTGCTCCTTTCCAGATGCTCCACAACTTTTCTCCTGGTAATCTTCTCCATAACTTTATATAATCTGCATTTTAGTGACACAGGGCTGTAGTTTAATGTTACCTGTCTGTCCCTTTTTTTAAATATTGGGATTACACTCACTCTTTTCCAGACCTCTGGCAGCTTCTCTGTTTCAAATGATTTATTGAAGATCGCTGCTAGTGGTTCACACAATTTCTCTGCTCCCTCTCTCAAAACCAAAGGAGAGATGTTGTCGGGTCCCAATGCCTTCGAGGTATCTAGCTCACGCAGTAGTTTCTTCACGCTTCCTCTCGTTGTGTGTATTTGTACAGTACTCGTTGGTGCACTCTCCCTCGAGGATTCACTGGAAATGTTCCTGATTCCAATAAGACTTCTTCCCTAAAACTTTTGGTTCACCTCCTCACAGATTTCCAGGTCACTTCTAGTGCTCCCATCCTTCCTTATTTGTACCTTGTTACCTGGTCCTTCACATCTGAAGCAAGACAACTCCTTCACACCTGTCTTGTTTCTGACGGGGCTGTATAACTTAGTGTCTCTCGACACTACGTTATACTCAAATTGTCCTTCACCCTCCTGATCACTGTGTGCTAAGTTACTATTTCGTCAAAAGTACATGTCGCTAAGACAGTGTACTTACCTCACCTAATTGTACTCACCTAATTGTGGTTGCAGGAGTCATAGTGTACTCAGCTGTAGTCACCTAGTTGTGGTTGCAGGGGTCGATTCACAGCTCCTGGCCCCGCCTCTTCACTGGTGTGTGTGTGTGTGGTGTGACTGGGGAGGCAGGTGTAGGGAGGAAGGGTGGCAGTACAGCTGGCTGGCTGGGTTCCTCTGTTATATACCTCACTATGTTATCTCCACAATATCTGTCGCTCACATACAAGCTTTTCCTCTCAGGCGTCGGATACAACCTTGTCAGACTTCAGCAAGATTGCTTGTCCATCCTCACAACCATGGGTGAGCATCCTGGCTGGCTGTTCTAGCTAGCTGCTAGCTGGTCTAGCTGGCTGCTAGATGGTCTACCTGGCTGCTAGCTGGTCTAGCTGGTGGGCATCCCGGCTGACTGGTCTAACTGGCTGCTAGCTGGCTGGCTGGCTACCTAACTGACTGGCTGGATGGATAGCTAGCTAACTGGCTGGCTGGCAGGCTAGCTGCCTGGCTGGCTGGCTTTCTAGCTGGCTGGCTGCTAGATGGTCTAGCTGGCTGGCTGCCTCGCTGGCTAGCTAGCTAGCTAGCTGGCTGGCTGGCTTTCTAGCTGGCTGGCTGGCTAGCTAGCTAGCTGGCTGACTGCTAGCTGATCTAGCTGGCTGGCTGCCTCGCTGGCTAGCTAGCTAGCTAGCTGGCTGGCTGGCTGGCTGCCAAGCATGACGTCAGCATAAATAAGTAATATAACAATTACTTCTCATTATAACTGTCAAGGATGCTGTTCACTTTCTCCTGCATGGCTGCCTGTGGGCGTACATGTGTGGGCGTACGTGTGGGCGTACATGTGTGAGCGTACGTATGGGCGCACATGTAGGGGTGTACGTGTGGGCGTATGTGTGGGTGTACGTGTGGGCGTACATTTGTGGGCGTACATTTGTGGGCGTACATGTGTAGGCGTACATGTGTGGGCGTACACGTGTGGGCGCGCAAGTGTGGGCGTACACGTGTGGGCGTGCACGTACTGGCGTGCGTGAGGGCGTGCCTGTACACACCTAGCAGAATTCTCGATGTTGAGTCACTGCTCGTAGCTCCACCTCTAAACCTACAATCGACCGCCTGTACTGGTTTCTTGGTCCCTCTCATACCTACACCTGAAGCTGTGTATGGAGTCTGTCTCCCCCTCTTCCTCATCCAGTTAATCCATCCTGTGCCTCGCCTTTCACTCCGCCCATCTTCCCTTCCTCGTACCCAGCATCTTGTACGTCGTGATCAAATCTCCCAGGGTCCTCCTGAACTCAGGTCATTCGAGGTCACGGGAGGCTTGAGTGACCAATGAAAGTGAAAAAAAAATCATGTGTATTCACGCTGTTTAGCTTAAGATCTTTCGCACTCTTTGTGCGTCGTCAGGAGCTATGCAATGTTGCAAGACTAGCAACAGATAATAGGGGACAAAATTCTCTCTGATGCAAGACAGAAGCGTAGAGCGTCAGGTCAAGACACATATGGAGACTGGTAAACCCTCAGGGGTCCTCAAGCACTGTTGTGGATTGACAGCTTGGCTGCCTCTGCTAGATAATAAGCAAATGATGAGTCGTACTCACTTGCCAGTCTTGTTGTTCTTGCTGTCTTAACAACATTCAACTCTTGTTGCAGTTGCTATTTTATTATTATTATTATTGTTTATTATAATTATGATTTATTATTATTGTTGTTGTTGTTGTTGTTTCTATTATTGTTTTTATTATTATTATTATTTTGGAACAAGTTTAGATGGTAGGTATCCACAAAGTGGTTGCTAGAGTTTGTTACCTGCCTCTGAGGTTGTCGCTTAGAAGCCAAAAACGCTTCATCCGACTGGATTCAAATTCTCAAAAGTGATGCTCAGTAAGCAGTGAGTCATGCAGCTGCTGACACACACACACACACGCACACACACACACACACACACGCACGCACGCACACACACGCACGCACGCACACGCACGTACGCACACACACGCACGCACACGCACACGCACGCACACACACACTAGAAGACAGGAGGGTTAGTGGAAACATGATAACGACATATAAAATACTGCGAGGAATAGATAAGGTGGACAGAGACAAGATGTTCCAGAGAGGGGACACAGAAACAAGGGGTCACAATTGGAAGTTGAAGACTCCTATGAGTCAAAGGGATGTTAGGAAGTATTTCTTCAGTCATAGAGTTGTCAGGAAGTGGAATAGCCTAGAAAGTGACGTAGTGGAGGTAGGAACCATACATAGTTTTAAGACTAGGTTTGATAAAGCTCATGGAGCAGGGAGAGAGAGGACCAAGTAGCAATCAGTGAAGAGGCGGGGCCAGGAGCTATGACTCGACCCCTGCAACCACAAATAGGTAAGTACGCACACACGCACACACACACGCACGCACACACACGCACACACGCACACACACACACACGAACACACACACGCACACACACACGAACACACACATACACACACACACACACACACACACACACACACGCAAACTGGTGCCCTTGCTTAATTTTATACATTAATACTACAACTATTACATTCATGGGGTCATACAGCCCCTGGGGGACTGGCGAGGGAAACAGGTTTGATCCGATGATGGGGAGCACAGGTCCAATTCCTCAGATCACGAGCCTCTTCACCAGCATCAAGTCTTCCTCGAAGTGTTATATATATGTCGTCCTTTCTAAAATTTTCTCTTATACGTTTGAAGATATATTTATTTCATTTATGTTAATGTAAAAATTAATAATTTTGTACCAAAAGAACCTTAGAAAACTTACCTAACCTTATTATAACAAGCGCAATTTAATTTAGCCTAATCCAACTAAATATATTTATAATTTTTTGCGAAATTATTGCATAAACACATTTTCGCTTGCCTTATTCGGCAAGAAGATCGTTGCTATTTAAACCAAAATAGCAAGTTTTACCTATTCGGGACGATATATATATATATATATATATATATATATATATATATATATATATATATATATATATATATATATATATATATATATTTAATGTAGTTATCTTTAATTGGGATGAGGATTGTTAGCACGCCCACCTTCTATGTGACGCTGACTTGTTTCCCGTGGCAGCTGGGATTAATTTATTCTAAGGAGCTAAAGATTGTATCTGTAACCGGTATATTCACTGTTTCAGACCAGCTAACGTATCTCTATGTGTATATTCTCTTACGTGCGTTTTGGGAAAAGGCCTTCATCAAAAATAACTCTGACATACCTCTCACAGGTTTCGAGAGTTTTCCCTACTCCCTTAGGATGTCTGGTGATTTCCTGGTCAACCAGGCTGTTGCTGCTGGCGGCCCGCTGACCCACATATGCACCACAGCCTGGTTGATTTGGCACTTTTGTTAACTTACCGAATACCGAGAGCAAGAGCCTGTGTCTGAGCTACGCAGTGATCGTAAGTCCTCAAGAAATGTTACCTGACACTAACTTGACCTCCGTGTTCTCTGGGAGATGACAGGATATGCCGAGTGTATCTGAACCAGTTGCACTTCAGAAGAGCTCTGGCAACTGGTTCTAGTGCCCTGAGCACTCACACTTCCATGCGCACTTCCTAGGTGACACCTTGATCCCTGGCGCACTGACTCGTCTCATCACCATCAGTAACTAGTACTGTCTATCTGGTTTACACCTGGCAACATTATTGTCGTGTCAGTATCATAGATACACTTGTTTAGTATATCTTTATACAGCTGGTCCTTTGCGTGTGACGTCACGGTACCCGCTGACGTCAGAGGCTCAGCGCAGTGTTGTAGGATCCACCACTCAATGTCTTAAAATAAATGTCTATGTATTGACATAGTCTAACTACCACTCAGGTTCATCTATTATTATTATTACTATTATTAATAAAATTGATTATTATTATTAATATTGTTTTTACTATTTTTTATAATTATTATTATTATTATTAAAATTCGTTATTATTTTTAAAATTTCTTATTATTATTATTATTATTATTATTATTATTATTCATGGAGAAGTATTAAACCCGTAGGGGTCACATGATTTGGGAGTTAGTGTGGTTTAATCTGAGGCAGGAGAGGCGCAGATCCAAAAATTTTAATAAAGATCCTTCATCAGCATGAAGGTGCACTGGGAAAAACAATGCAGAACAAGAGCCACATCGGGGATGGAAATCTTTAGCTAAAGATCTTTCGCACTCTCGTGCGTCGTCAGGAGCTATGCAATGTTGCAAGACAGCAACACATAGTAGGGGGGAAATTATCGAAGGCAAGGCAGAAGGTATCATGGGAAGGTGACATGGGTTACCACTGTGACATGGGTCACCACTGTGACATGGGTCATCACTGTGACATGGGGTCACCACTGTGACATGGGTCACCATTGTGACATGGGTCACCACTGTGACATGGGTCATCACTGTGACATGGGTCATCACTGTGACATGGGGTCACCACTGTGACATAGGTCACCATGTACATGTCTCCTTTGTAAGATCTGTCCTTGTGACATACTCAACTTACACAATGTACTGGGTATTAAACACATGACATGAAGGCCGCACCTGAACCAGTTTTAGGTCCAGAGGGTGACCTGTCGTTAGTGGACTTTGAACCTCTAACACACCCGTGTGGCTGAATGTCTTAACCACACAGCCGCTGAACGTTGCCAAGGTGCTGGAACTGTCTCTCCACACACCCGTGTGGCTGGAACTGTCTCTCCACACACCCGTGTGGCTGGAACTGTCTTCCACACACCCGTGTGGCTGAACTGTCTTCCACACACCCGTGTGGCTGGAACTGTCTTCTCCACACACCCGTGTGGCTGGAACTGTCTTCTCCACACACCCGTGTGGCTGGAACTGTCTTCTCCACACACCCGTGTGGCTGGAACTGTCTTCTCCACACACCCGTGTGGCTGGAACTGTCTTCTCCACACATCCGTGTGGCTGGAACTGTCTTCTCCACACACACACCCATGACTGCTGGTACCCAGCATCTGACACCCATGACTGCTGGTACCCAGCATCTGACACCCATGACTGCTGGTGCTACAGCATCTGACACCTATGACTGATAGTGCTATAGCATCTGACACCCATGACTGCTGGTGCCCCAGTATCTGACATCCATGACTTCTGGCACCCAGCATTTGACACCCATGTCTGCTAGTGCTCCAGCATCTGACACCCATGACAACTAGTGCTACAGCATGTGACACCCATGACTGCTGGCACTCAGCATGTGACACCCATGACTGCTGTGTTCCAGCATCTGACACCCATGACTGCTAGTGCTATAGCATCTGATACCCATGACTGCTAGTGCTCCAGCATCTGACTCACATGACTGCTAGTCCAGCATCAGACACCCATGACTGCAGGTGCTATAGCATCTGACACCCATGACTGCTGGTGCTATAACATCTGACACCCATGACTGCTGGTGCTCTAGCATCTGACACCCATGACTGCTGGTGCTCTAGCATCTGACACCCATGACTGCTGGTGCTCTAGCATCTGACACCCATGACTGCTGGTGCTCTAGCATCTGACACCCATGACTGCTGGTGCTCTAGCATCTGACACCCATGACTGCTGGTGCTCTAGCATCTGACACCCATGACTGCTGGTGCTCTAGCATCTGACACCCATGACTGCTGGTGCTCTAGCATCTGACACCCATGACTGCTAGTGCTATAGCATCTTACACCCATGACTGCTGGTGCTCTAGCATCTTACACCCATGACTGCTGGTGCTCTAGCATCTGACACCCATGACTGCTGTGCTCTAGCATCTGACACCCATGACTGCTGGAGCTCCAGCATTTGACACCCATGACTGCTAGTGCTATAGCATCTGACACCCATGACTGCTGGTGCTCTAACATCTGACACCCATGACTGCTGGTGCTCTAGCATCTGACACCCATGACTGCTGGTGCTCTAGCATCTGACACCCATGACTGCTGGTGCTCTAGCATCTGGTAACCATGACTGCTGGTGCTCTAGCATCTGACACCCATGACTGCTGGTGCTCTAGCATCTGACACCCATGACTGCTAGTGCTATAGCATCTGACACCCATGACTGCTGGTGCTCTAGCATCTGACACCCATGACTGCTGGTGCTCTAGCATCTGACACCCATGACTGCTGGTGCTCTAGCATCTGACACCCATGACTGCTGGTGCTCTAACATCTGACACCCATGACTGCTGGTGCTCTAGCATCTGACACCCATGACTGCTGGTGCTCTAGCATCTGACACCCATGACTGCTGGTGCTCTAGCATCTGACACCCATGACTGCTAGTGCTAAAGCATCTGATACCCATGACTGCTGGTGCCACAGCATGACACCCATGACTGTTGGTGCTCCAGCATCTGACACCCATGACTGCTGGTGCCCCAGCATCTGATACCCATGACTGCTGGTGTCACAGCATGACACCCATGACTGCTGGTGCCCCAGCATCTGACACTGGGGACGCCAGCTGCAGCAGCAAGTGTGTTTCCAAATGACTCATGCGTAACCAACCAGAGATGGTGGATTAACTTCCCAGATCACGTTTACCTTTGTCTGGCCTGCTGCTGGTGTCTAGTGTTGCTTGCTGTTATTGATGTGGCTTGTCTGGCCTGCTGCTGATGTCTAGTGTTGCTTGCTGTTATTGACGTGGCTTGTCTGGCCTGCCTGCTGCTGATGTCTAGTGTTGCTTGCTGTTATTGACGTGGCTTGTCTGGCCTGCCTGCTGCTGATGTCTAGTGTTGCTTGCTGTTATTGACGTGGCTTGTCTGGCCTGCCTGCTGCTGGTGTCTAGTGTTGCTTGCTGTTATTGATGTGGCTTGTCTGGCCTGCTGCTAGTGTCTAGTGTTGGTTGATACTGCTGACGTGGCTTGTCTGGCCTGCTGCTAGTGTCTAGTGTTGGTTGATACTGCTGACGTGGCTTGTCTGGCCTGCCTGGTTTTGGTGTCTAGTGTTGCTTGTCTCAAACAGCGTGAAGGTGGGAGGGGAAGGGGGGTCGTTAAGTGAGGGTGGAAGAGACAGAGTACAGAAGAGGCACGGACAACAGAGAATGGGGAAGGTTGAGGAAAGTGGAGGCAGAGGAGGAGGGAAAGGAGGTGGGGGTAAAGAGATGTTTGAGGGATGGGAGAGGTGAAGGAAATGGTTAGTAAAGCAGCACGAATCACCAGTTAAAACAACCACTGTGAAGACACTATAACATAAGAAAGAAGGAGCACTGCAGCAGGCTTACTGGCCCATACTAGACAAGTTCAAGTCACCTACTGGCCCAAGCCAGTCAGCTCCAAATCACGTCCACTTAAAAAGGAAGAAGCACTGCATCAGAGCCACTGGTCCAAGCCACTCAGGTTCAACTCACACCCACTCATGTATTAGTCCAATCTGCTTTTAAAACTACTCAAGGTTTTAGCTTCAATGACGGTACTCGGGAGTTTGTTCCATTCATCCACAACTCTATTACCAAACCAGTGCTTTCCTATATCCTTCCTAAATCTATTTTTTTTTCCAACTTGAAACCATTGCTGCGAGTTCTGTTTTGGTTAGATATTTTTGGCACATTATTTACAACCCCTTTATTTATTCCTGTTTTCCATTTATACACCTCAGTCATGCTCCCCCCTTCCCCCCCGTAATTCTACGCCTGAATCTGAATCTGCACTCTCTAGAAAGAGAGTGCAGATTCAGGGACCTCAGTCTATCCTCATAGGGAAGACTTCTGATACATGGGACCAATTTTGTCATCCTCCTTTGTACGTTTTCCAGAGCATTTATATCCATTCTGTAATACGGTGACCAGAAATGTGCAGCATAATCTAAATCAGGCCTAACCAAAGATATATAGAGTTAAAGAACAACCTGAGGACTCCTATTATTTATACTTCTTGATATAAAGCCAAGGATTCTATACACTTTATTGCGAATACTTCCGCACTGTTGCCACTTTACCACCACTGCTTGTCTAAATGTAGTACTTTCTAAATCTACCACCTCTGCTTGTCTAAATGTAGTACTTTCTAAATCTACCACCACTGCTTGTCTAAATGTAGTACTTTCTAAATCTACCACCACTGCTTGTCTAAATGTACTTTCTAAATCTACCACCACTGCTTGTCTAAATGTAGTACTTTCTAAATCTACCACCTCTGCTTGTCTTAATGTAGTACTTTCTAAATCTACCACCTCTGCTTGTCTAAATGTAGTACTTTCTAAATATACCACCTCTGCTTGTCTAAATGTAGTACTTTCTAAATCTACCACCTCTGCTTATCTAAATGTAGTACTTTCTAAATCTACCACCTCTGCTTGTCTAAATGAAGTACATTCTAAATTTAAATGCCTTCAGTGTGAAGCCTTTCTAACGAGTCGTTGTCTTTGTTAGTTTAAGTAAATTATTGACATCTTCCTATTCATGTCTTTTTTCTCTCATCTTTATTTATATTTTTCATTCTCTCTTTATCTTCATCTCTTTCATTTAAGATAGCTGAACAAGGTACAATGGTAATGAATTCACTAGTTACAAGGTAATGAATCATGTAAGTAAATTTAAGATCGTCATTCTCTTTATTTATTTTTTATTTTCGTTAGTTTTTACCTTATTATCTTTATATGTACGATATTATTTTTATTTGTAGTTATCTTTATTTGTACCGTGTTAACTTTATTTGTATTATATTATCTTTATCTGTACCGTATTATATATTTATTTGTACCGTGTTATCTTTGTACCGTGTTACCTTTATTTGTACCGTGTCAACTTTATTTGTATTGTTATCTTTATTTGTACCGTGATATCTTTATTTGTACCGTGTTATCTTTATTTGTACCGTGTTATCTTTATTTGTACCGTGTTATCTTTATTTATCTCTATATCTCAACACTGTGTCAAGATACTGTAACATTGGTACGCTTACTTTAACTTACAAAGAATTTAGTGTTTGAGATTACCTGTTATGTGGCTCTTGTACCTGATTTCTTGTACCTGACTTCTTGTACCTGACTTCTCCTTGTACTTGACTTCTCCCTGTACCTGACTTCCTCCTGTACCTGACTTCTTGTACCTGACTTCTCCCTGTACCTGACTTCTCCCTGTACCTGACTTCTTGTACTTTACCTCTGCTCGCACTTTGAACTTTCTACCTCTACCGCCTACAGACTGAAAAATCCTGCTGACTGAGCGAAACGTTTCGTGTGTCAAGTTACCCCAGTGTTGGAAATGTTTCGCCTAAAAACAAACCATACCACGGGTGGGGTTAGAACCCGCGATCAGAGAGTCTCAAAACTCCAGACCGTAGCGTTAGCCTCTGGGTCTGGAGATTTGAGACTCTGACCGCGGGTTCTAACCCCACCCGTGGTATGGTTTGTTTGCAATCGTGTCATTACGATTTCGTGAGTCATGTTCCGCCTAGCATGGACCACTAGGCTTCCTGAGGCAGTCTCTCCTCTCTCCCAGTATTGAACCCGGGTCCCTGGGTTGTAAGCTGGCTCCACCAGTAACACTGATGTCAGTGAAGGACTCTTCATCCAAGTAATGGAAGGTACTTTACACTTCCTCGCATCAAACTCTCATAATAATAATAATAATTCTAATAATAACAATAACAATAATAATAATAATAACAACAACAACAACAACAACAACAACAACAATAATAATAATAATAATAATAATAATAATAATAATAATAATAATAATATAATAATGTATACCTGTCCCTCTTTTTCAACATGGTATTATCGTCTTCCTAATTCGAATAATAAAATTTAATAGCATTTCTTCCATTCTGTTCTCCTTTACACCTGCCTTTATATATCTCTCTACCTCTTTCTCACTCTCTCCCCCACTTTCTCACTCTCCCTCTCTCTCACTCTCCCTCTCTCTCACTCTCCCTCTCTCACTCTCTCCCTCCCTCTCTCCGCAACTACTTAACAATTATTTCAGATAGTGTATACTTGAAGAATATAGAGGCGAGTGCAACCAGGAATTATTGTAGCTGTTATATAACCTGTTATTATGGCCCACGCTGCTGTTGGCCCACGCAGCTGCTAGCCCACGCTGCTGCTGGCCCACGCTGCTGCTAGCCCACGCTGCTGCTAGCCCACGCTGCTGCTAGCCCACGCTGCTGCTGGCAAACGCTGCTGCTGGCCCACGCTGCTGCTAGCCCACGCTGCTGCTAGCCCACGCTGCTGCTGGCCCACGCCACTGCTGGCCCACGCCGCTGCTGGCCCACGCTACTGTTAGCCCACGCTGCTGCTAGCCCACGCTGCTGCTAGCCCACGCTGCTGCTAGCCCACGCTGCTGCTAGACCACGCTGCTGCTAGCCCACGCTGCTGCTAGCCCACGCTGCTGCTAGCCCACGCTGCTGCTAGCCCTCGCTGCTGCTAGCCCACGCTGCTGCTGGCCCACGCTGCTGCTGGCCCACGCTGCTGCTGGCCCACGCTGCTGCTGGCCCACGCTGCTGCTAGCCCTCGCTGCTGCTAGCCCACGCTGCTGCTAGCCCACGCTGCTGCTAGCCCACGCTGCTGCTAGCCCACGCTGCTGCTGGCCCACGCTGCTGCTGGCCCACGCTGCTGCTGGCCCACGCTGCTGCTGGCCCACGCTGCTGCTAGCCCACGCTGCTGCTAGCCCACGCTGCTGCTAGCCCACGCTGCTGCTAGCCCTCGCTGCTGCTGGCCCACGCTGCTGCTGGCCCACGCTGCTGCTAGCCCACGCTGCTGCTGGCCCACGCTGCTGCTGGCCCACGCTGCTGCTGGCCCACGCTGCTGCTAGCCCACGCTGCTGCTAGCCCACGCTGTGCTAGCCCACGCTGCTGCTAGCCCACGCTGCTGTTAGCCCTCGCTGCTGCTAGCCCACATGCTGCTGCTGGCCCACGCTGCTGCTAGCCCACGCTGCTGCTGGCCCACGCTGCTGCTAGCCCACGCTGCTGCTAGCCCACGCTGCTGCTAGCCCACGCTGCTGCTGGCCCACGCTGCTGCTAGCCCACGCTGCTGCTAGCCCACGCTGCTGCTAGCCCACGCTGCTGCTAGCCCACGCTGCTGCTAGCCCACGCTGCTGCTAGCCCACGCTGCTGCTAGCCCTCGCTGCTGCTAGCCCACGCTGCTGCTGGCCCACGCTGCTGCTAGCCCACGCTGCTGCTGGCCCACGCTGCTGCTAGCCCACGCTGCTGCTAGCCCACGCTGCTGCTGGCCCACGCTGCTGCTGGCCCACGCTGCTGCTAGCCCACGCTGCTGTTAACCCACGCTGCTGCTGGCCCACGCTGCTGTTAGCCCACGCTGCTGCTAGCCCACGCTGTTGCTGGCCCACGCTGCTGCTGGCCCACGCTGCTGCTAGCCCACGCTGCTGCTAGCCCACGCTGCTGTTGGCCTACGCTGCTGTTAGCCCACGCTGCTGCTAGCCCATGCTGCTGCTGGTCCACGCTGCTGCTGGTTCACGCTGCTGCTGGTCCTCGTGCTGCTGCCCACGCTGCTTGCTCTCCACGCTGCTGCTGGTCCACGCTGCTGCTGCCCATGCTGCTGCTGGTCCACGCTGCTGCTGGTTCACGCTGCTGCTGGTCCTCGCTGCTGCTGGCCCACGCTGCTGCTCTCCCACGCTGCTGCTGGTCCACGCTGCTGCTGGCCCACGTTGCTGCTAGCCCACTCTGCTGCTAGCCCACGCTGCTGTTGGCCAGCGTGCAGCCCACGCATGGCTTTCAGCTGTGTAGCCACGCTGCTGCAGAGTAAGAGTGAAGTCTCCTTATTGACAACCTAAAGTTGCAATGGCAGAGAAGAAGACATGATTGCCAGAGTTCACAGAGAAGTGAGAGAGTAGTGCCAGGTTCACAGAAGGTAGATCTCTAGGAGTAGTTCTCAATGGGACAGAGTTAAGAAGACACTGATTGCCAGTGTTCCACAGAGAAGTGTACGACACTCAGTGCCAGTGTTCCACAGAGAAGTGTATGACACTCAGTGCCAGTGTTCCACAGAGAAGTGTACGACACTCAGTGCCAGTGTTCCACAGAGAAGTGTACGACACTCAGTGCCAGTGTTCCACAGAGAAGTGTACGACACTCAGTGCCAGTGTTCCACAGAGAAGTGTACGACACTCAGTGCCAGTGTTCCACAGAGAAGTGTACGACACTCAGTGCCAGTGTTCCACAGGAAGTGTACGACACTCAGTGCCAGTGTTCCACAGGGAAGTGTACGACACTCAGTGCCAGTGTTCCACAGGGAAGTGTACGACACTCAGTGCCAGTGTTCCACAGGGAAGTGTACGACACTCAGTGCCAGTGTTCCACAGGAAAGTGTACGACACTTAGTGCCAGTGTTCCACAGGGAAGTGTACGACACTTAGTGCCAGTGTTTCACAGGGAAGTGTACGACACTCAGTGCCAGTGTTCCACAGGAAAGTGTACGACACTTAGTGCCAGTGTTCCACAGGGAAGTGTACGACACTTAGTGCCAGTGTTCCACAGGGAAGTGTACGACACTCAGTGCCAGTGTTCCACAGGGAAGTGTACGACACTCAGTGCCAGTGTTCCACAGGGAAGTGTACGACACTCAGTGCCAGTGTTCCACAGGGAAGTGTACGACACTCAGTGCCAGTGTTCCACAGGGAAGTGTACGACACTTAGTGCCAGTGTTCCACAGGGAAGTGTACGACACTCAGTGCCAGTGTTCCACAGGGAAGTGTACGACACTCAGTGCCAGTGTTCCACAGGAAGTGTACGACACTTAGTGCCAGTGTTCCACAGGGAAGTGTACGACACTTAGTGCCAGTGTTCCACAGGGAAGTGTACGACACTTCAGTGCCAGTGTTCCACAGGGAAGTGTACGACACTTAGTGCCAGTGTTCACAGGGAAGTGTACGACACTTAGTGCCAGTGTTCCACAGGGAAGTGTACGACACTCAGTGCCAGTGTTCCACAGGGAAGTGTACGACACTCAGTGCCAGTGTTCCACAGGGAAGTGTACGACACTTAGTGCCAGTGTTCCACAGGGAAGTGTACTTTGTCATGGAATGGTCTACTTCAGTGACTTTCACCTCATGCCAGAATCCCATGCCTATGTAGATAACTGTACTCTGACATTTACGTATCCAAAATAGGAAATGCCACCTGTTGTCCGGCACATCAATCACCAGCTTACAGCAATATTAACCTAGGGAAAATTCTTACTACTGCCGGAGCAGTGGTAAGAATTAATTTGAGCGTGTTAAAACCCGTGATGAGGTGAATATTTTAGGGGTGAAATTGAACTGCAGTAGTAAATCTTGCAAGCAAGGGTGCAAAACTCAATACGGGTCACATGTGTGCTCACACCTTGAGTATACACCATTTTCCTGGATAATATGACCTCCGTCTCATCTACGACTTCTGAACAGAACAGAGAACAGAGCAAGATGACTCATCTCTCGCCTGGACCCGGCCTGAACAGAGTTGTCATTTCAGCAGAGCCTTTTAACACCAAAGACATGGGTGGTCTTACTGTTATGTACAAGGCTAATATTGTCAAGGTACAGCACCTAGCTCCACTTCGCGGTCAGCACGAAGACAGCTTCTATACAACCAGACGGGCAGCAAACAGCAACTACTCTCAGGCTGTACTCTTCTCAAGAACATCACTTCATCTAAGATCATTCATTCCCAGAATGACAGCATAACAACGATGAAATAAAGTCAGCTGGACAAATGACATCGCTGGCCCACATCTGGCTCTAAATTCATCTTGTTCCCTCTTTCATAACAATTAAAAGGCTTTCAAATAAGCCAAGGTAGGTAACAGCTCATAGCTTGTAAAGGTAGGAACCCTGTACAACCCTTGTGTAAACAAAATAACGTGTGTATGTGTTTAAATAACAATTTTTCGTCCTATGCTATTGAAAACATGGCAACTAACAATGACAGTCTCGTTACTACAGCTGACAAAGGAGCAGTTATTCTCAACCAAACAGACTATGTCAACAAAATGCGAGATCTGTTAGTTTGTCCCTGAGTGTTAAGAGGCGCCTGAGTTTCCCTGTCTCCTAATATTATGTTTATTTTTCCACTATAATCTACCTTGTCCATAATTACTATCGCATTTGCTTTGTCTGCTTTCGTAAGATGAAGTCCAGGATCTTTCCTTAATTCATGGTATAACTTAACAAATCTTCGAGGACAATTGTGTTGCAGAGGTCTGAGCATTGCTCAGACCTCTGCAACACAACTGTGCCCAAAGATCCTAGACTTCACCTAACAAAAGCACACAAAGCAAATACAACAGTAATTATGGAAAAGGTAGATTATAGGGGAAACATAACATATTATTAGAAGACAGGGGGAACTGACGTGCCCCGTAAATGGAAAAAAAGAAAAACAATTCTTTCCTCTGTAAGACTCACAAAGTCTGAGCAAGGCAGAAGACTCCTTACTAGCCCAAGATGAGCAAAACTTTACGATTTGCTAAAAACACACATTAATCAGGCATCAGCAGTGTCCTGTACAAGCTGCCAGGTCTTCTGGTGAAATATTTATCAAAACTCTTGAGAACAATTAGTTGAGCACACCTACAGCACTCGGGTGACCTCCTCAGACGTATTCAATAACTTGACGTTATTGAAGCCCAATAATTTCCACGTTACAGCACTATTCACTAACGTGATAGCGGACTAAGCCATCGATCTTCTATGTAGAATAATTAATATATATGCAGACTGGCCAGGGCCATGCAGAGATTTATACACCTAATCGAACTTTGTGTTCGGTAAAACTGCTTCAGCTTTGAAGGAAACAAATACAAACAACTGCTCGTGTTAGTCATGGGTTCACCCCTCACTGTAGTTGTGGCCAACTAATGTATGGACGACTCAGTGATTCAGCTGCATGTTAACTGCAATCTCACTTTAATCAAATATCAGCGGTACGTGGACGACATTTTACTCAGCCTGGATGAATGATAATCTCGACTCCATCACCACTCTACAACAGTAGTCTCCAACCTTTTAGTATGACATGGCCAATCTGAAAAGCCAAATTTAGAGGGCCGCAGTTGCCAGTTATATCCACATAAATCAGCGCACCTGAAGTGAAAGCTGGTTGATAGAAGTGACAATAAGGTTTTGGTGTAAAATGACTTTTAAATATTGTGTTATTGTTGACACTGTGCAATGTGGAACCTACATAAAAGTGAATTCATAATTTCACGTGAGGGCCGCATCCATTTCCTAGAAGGGCCACACGCGGCCCTCGGGCCACATGCTGCTGACAAGTACAAGAAAATAACAACCAGGTAACTTTTCTAGATGTTCCACTACACTCAGGTGAAAGCAAATTCTCCCTCAAAGTTTACCGTAAACTTACTTACAATTTTGTTTTACACTGACACTGCTGAGATACTGGAGAAGTTACCTGCTGAGATACTGGAGAAGTTACCTGCTGAGATACTGGAGAAGTTACCTGCTGAGATACTGGAGAAGTTACCTGCTGAGATACTGGAGAAGTTACCTGCTGAGATACTGTAGAAGTTACCTGCTTAGATACTGGAGAGGTTACCTGCTGAGATACTGGAGAAGTTACCTGCTGAGATACTGGAGAAGTTACCTGCTGAGATACTGGAGAAGTTACCTGCTGAGATACTGGAGAAGTTACCTGCTGAGATACTGGAGAGGTTACCTGCTGAGATACTGGAGAAGTTACCTGCTGAGATACTGAGAGGTTACCTGCTGAGATACTGGAGAGGTTACCTGCTGAGATACTGGAGAAGTTACCTGCTGAGATACTGGAGAAGTTACCTGCTGAGATACTGGAGAAGTTACCTGCTGAGATACTGGAGAAGTTACCTGCTGAGATACTGGAGAGGTTACCTGCTGAGATACTGGAGAAGTTACCTGCTGAGATACTGGAGAAGTTACCTGCTGAGATACTGGAGAAGTTACCTGCTGAGATACTGGAGAGGTTACCTGCTGAGATACTGGAGGGGTTACCTGCTGAGATACTGGAGAAGTTACCTGCTGAGATACTGGAGAAGTTACCTGCTGAGATACTGGAGAAGTTACCTGCTGAGATACTGGAGAAGTTACCTGCTGAGATACTGGAGAGGTTACCTGCTGAGATACTGGAGAAGTTACCTGCTGAGATACTAGAGAAGTTACCTGCTGAGATACTGGAGAAGTTACCTGCTGAGATACTGGAGAGGTTACCTGCTGAGATACTGGAGAGGTTACCTGCTGAGATACTGGAGAAGTTACCTGCTGAGATACTGGAGAAGTTACCTGCTGAGATACTGGAGAAGTTACCTGCTGAGATACTGGAGAAGTTACCTGCTGAGATACTGGAGAGGTTACCTGCTGAGATACTGGAGAAGTTACCTGCTGAGATACTGGAGAAGTTACCTGCTGAGATACTGGAGAAGTTACCTGCTGAGATACTGAGAGGTTACCTGCTGAGATACTGGAGAGGTTACCTGCTGAGATACTGGAGAAGTTACCTGCTGAGATACTGGAGAAGTTACCTGCTGAGATACTGGAGAAGTTACCTGCTGAGATACTGGAGAAGTTACCTGCTGAGATACTGGAGAAGTTACCTGCTGAGATACTGGAGAGGTTACCTGCTGAGATACTGGAGAAGTTACCTGCTGAGATACTGGAGAAGTTACCTGCTGAGATACTGGAGAGGTTACCTGCTGAGATACTGGAGAGGCAGGTTTACCTGCTGAGATACTGGAGAGGTTACCTGCTGAGATACTGGAGAGGTTACCTGCTTAGATACTGGAGAGGTTACCTGCTGAGATACTGGAGAAGTTACCTGCTGAGATACTGGAGAGGTTACCTGCTGAGATACTGGAGAAGTTACCTGCTGAGATACTGGAGAGGTTACCTGCTGAGATACTGGAGAGGTTACCTGCTGAGATACTGGAGAGGTTACCTGCTGAGATACTGGAGAGGTTACCTGCTGAGATACTGGAGAGGTTACCTGCTTAGATACTGGAGAGGTTACCTGCTGAGATACTGGAGAGGTTACCTGCTGAGATACTGGAGAGGTTACCTGCTTAGATACTGGAGAGGTTACCTGCTGAGATACTGGAGAGGTTACCTGCTGAGATACTGGAGAGGTTACCTGCTTAGATACTGGAGAGGTTACCTGCTGAGATACTGGAAAGGTTACCTGCTGAGATACTTGAGAGGTTACCTGCTTAGATACTGGAGAGGTTACCTGCTTAGATACTGGAGAGGTTACCTGCTGAGATACTGGAGAGGTTACCTGCTTAGATACTGGAGAGGTTACCTGCTTAGATACTGGAGAGGTTACTTACTTAGATACTATAAAGGTTACCTACTGAGATACTTGAGAGGTTACCTGCTTAGATACTGGAGAGGTTACCTACTGAGATATTGGAGAGTTTACCTGCTGAGATACTGGAGAGGTTACCTACTGAGATACTTGAGAGGTTACCTGCTTAGATACTGGAAGGTTACCTGTTACCTGTTTAGATACTGGAGAGGTTACCTACTGAGATACTGGAGAGGTTACCTACTGAGATACTGGAGAGGTTACCTGCTGAGATACTGGAGAGGTTACCTACTGAGGTTACCTGCTGAGATGCTTGTTCTACATCTAATAATACAAATCACATGTGGATATATACTGCCTAGAAAGTTCAAAACTGTCGGCAGTACAACATATGGATGCACTCTGCTCGTACTAGACTAAGCACTTGGTAATAAAGAGGAGGATAGTTACCTTCTGACGCAAGAGGTTAATATAACGAAGTGGATCATACGGAGGGTGAAAATCTTGTAAACACGTTGTGCGTCCTGGCTATACTGGCGTATCTATGGCCAGACATGCGTAAGTGATAGCCTTAGTTAACGCTGCCTCCCGACTAACTCCACTGAGGGAGAGAGAGAGAGAGAGAGAGAGAGAGAGAGAGAGAGAGAGAGAGAGAGAGAGAGAGAGAGAGAGAGAGAGCGAGCGAGAGAAGTTCCTGGCATCAAGATATCCCATGCACCTTGAAGGGTAGTGCGGCATGCTAGGGCAGGTTACATTTCCTGCTGAGTTAACTCAGTTGATGATAGTAAGACAACAGCGAAGAAGCAGCTGACCTGCGTCAAGAAAGAGAGACCCGGCATTAACTTGATGAAGAGGACATCTTGACCTGGCATTCACTTGATCAAGTGGACATCTTGTGGGTGAACTTTGACTGTGGGATGGCTGGCAGGGCCAGCTGCTGACCTTAGCAAGCAACATAAACAACAAAGTCACAGTGTTAAGCGCATCTCACATTTTCGAGACAGCTGTGACTGCAAAACTCCCCTCCCTTACACACACCCACTCTTCCCACCCACACTGCACCCGTTACTCACGCCCACCTTCCCCCCACCCACACCACACCCGTCAGATTGCACTACACACTACACTACACTTACGTCTACGAGGAAAGACAAGGAGCCTTCACAAACATGCACGTAGAAAATACGTTATAAATAAAGGGGATGTAAACGTGCTAAAAATATCTAACCAAGACAGGACTCGCAGCAATAGGTTCAAGTTGAACAAATTTAGATTCAGGAAGAATATAGGAAAACACTGGTTTGGTAATAGAGTTGTGGATGAGTGGAACAAACTCCCGAGTACCGTTATTGAAGCTAAAACGTTGTGTAGTTTTAAAAATAGTTTAGACAAATACATGAGTGGGTGTGGTTGGGTGAGTTGGACCTGACTGGCTTGGGCCAGTGGGTCTGATGCAGTGCTGGCTTGGGCCAGCAGGCGACTAGGCCTAGTCATGGACCGGGCTGCGGGGGCGTTGACCCCCAAAACACCCTCCAGGTATACTCCAGGTATCGGGAGTATGCATGTACCTCTCATTTTCCCTTCGACTCCAGGCTGAGGGACTAACTACAAGATTACCTCGTCACTGCTACTGTAATAACTTCTATATACGACTGATGAAGCCTGCAGCCCTGGCGATATGTTTCGTCACTAAAGATGCCTAAGGTTGCACAAATGGTTCACTCATTAACTTGAGCTGCTTAAGAAGTGTCGACAATTTACAAGCAACAACAAACACAGCAGTAAACAAAAACATGAACAAAAACACTTACAATAAAATAATAAATAATGGTGTGACCACCACCCACAGGATGGTGTGACCACCACCCACAGGATGGTATGACCACCACCCACAGGATGGTGTGACCACCACCCACAGGATGGTATGACCACCACCCACAGGATGGTATGACCACCACCCACAGGATGGTGTGACCACCACCCACAGGATGGTGTGACACCACCCACAGGATGGTGACACACCACAGGATGGTGTGACCACCACCCACAGGATGGTGTGACCACCACCCACAGGATGGTGTGACCACCACCCACAGGATGGTGTGACACCACCCACAGGATGGTGTGACTCACCACCCACAGGATGGTGTGACCACCACCCACAGGATGGTGTGACCACCACCCACAGGATGGTGTGACCACCACCCACAGGATGGTGTGACCACCACCCACAGGATGGTGTGACCACCACCCACAGGATGGTGTGACCACCACCCACAGGATGGTGTGACCACCACCCACAGGATGGTGACCACCACCCACAGGATGGTGTGACCACCACCCACAGGATGGTGTGACCACCACCCACAGGATGGTGTGACCACCACCCACAGGATGGTGTGACTACCACCCACAGGATGGAGTGACCACCACCCACAGGATGGTGTGACTACCACCCACAGGATGGTGTGACTACCACCCACAGGATGGTGTGACCACCACCCACAGGATGGTGTGACCACAACCCACTGGATAGTGTGACCACCACCCACAGGATGGTGTGACCACCACTCACAGGATGGTGTGACCACCACCCACAGGATGGTGTGACCACCACCCACAGGATGGTGTGACTACCACCCACAAGATGGAGTGACCACCACCCTAAGGATGGTGTGACTACCACCCACAGGATGGTGTGACTACCACCCACAGGATGGTGTGACTACCACCCACAGGATGGTGTGACTACCACACATAGGATTGTGTGACTACCACCCACAGGATGGGGTGACCACCACACAGGATGGGGTGACCACCACACACAGGATGGGGTACATACATGTAACTAATTATAGACAACCAGCAAAGATGATATAAACAAAAACAAATTACAAAGAAGATACAAACAAAACATAGACAAACAAGATACAAACTAAACATAGACAAACATGATACAAACAAAACATAGACAAACATGATACATACAAAAAACAGATAAACATGATACAAACAAAACATAGACAAACATGATACAGAGATAAACAAATTATTGACAAACATGATACAAACAAACAACACATATACCAACATGATACAAACAAACAACACATATACCAACATGATATAAACAAACAACACATATACCAACATGATACAAACAAACAACACATATACCAACATGATATAAACAAACAACACATATACCAACATGATATAAACAAACAACACATATACCAACATGATACAAACAAACAACACATATACCAACATGATATAAACAAACAACACATATACCAACATGATATAAACAAACAACACATATACCAACATGATATAAACAAACAACACATATACCAACATGATACAAACAAACAACACATATACCAACATGATACAAACAAACAACGAAGAGAAACAAGATACAAAGCAAAGAAGAAAGGTACACTAAGAACTGTAAGACAAACATGGAAGACTGATGGAAGAAACGTCTGTAAGACACAAGACGTTTCGTCCACCAGACTTTCTGTGGATGAAATGATGAGGTTCTTGGTGGACGAAACATCTGCTGGTGGTCGAAACATCTAGTGGGCGAAACACCTAAGTAAAATCTCATAATACGTGTTGGTTGAATAACAAAATACTTTCGTCTGAACAAAATACTTTCGGTTGATTAACAAAATTATTTTGGTTGAACAACAAAATACTTCTGGTTGAACAACAAAATACTTCTGGTTGAACAACAAAATACTTCTGGTTGAACAACAAAATACTTCTGGTTGAATAACAGAATTCTTTTGTCTGAATAATAATTTTTTTGGGGTTGAACAGCAAAGTACCTTTTGTTGAACAATACACCTTTGAATAAACAATAAAATTCTTTTGGTTGAATAACAAAATACGTTCGTCTGAATAACAATTTTTTTGGATTGAACAGCAGAATACCTTTGGTTGAACAACAAAATTCTTTAGGTTGAATAACAAAATACCTTGGTGTTGAATATCAGCAGCAACAACAAAGACAAAACCAGAGGTGACCCCACACATCAATCACTGAACTGACTCTTCTTACTCAAACACAACAAAGACAAATGAGCCGCTGACCTAACACAAAACAAACACAACTATTTGTCTCACACATTTTTACAAGCAAAATAGCATTTACACAAGTGAGGCAGTTATATCATCTGCAACTCCTAAACACACACAAAAAACAAGAGAAAAACGTCAGCAACGTTTTGATAACGAAAATAAATGTTTGTACAAGTGAGGGCGTTACCTCTGACATTACCAAGACAATGTTGGAGGTAAAGGTAATGTCTGGCACTACTGACATTACCAAGACAATGTTAGAGGTAAAGGTAATGTCTGGCACAACTGACATTACCATTTGTAGAGTCATGAGGGTATATTAAACTGCCAATGTACAAGCCATTATACTAGTAACTGTAGAAACCATTAGACTAGTAACTGTAGAAACCATTAGACTAGTAACTGTAGAAACCATTAGACTAATAAGGGTAGAAACCATTGAACTAGTAACTTTAGAAACAAGTAAACTAGTAATTGTAGAAACCATTGAACTATTAACTGTAGAAACCAATAGACTAGTAAGTGTAGAAGTCATTAGACTAGTCACTATAGACACCATTAGACTAGTCACTATAGACACCATTAGACTAGTCTTTGCAGATACAATTAAGCAGTGACTTAAGACATGGTTGTCTGCTTCACTCTGGCAACTCACAACAACAATTCATTCATAAATCTTCACTACTAATTGAGGAGAGAGGAAGAGGCTGGCTGCAGCTGCTGGCTTCAGGGACGGAGCATCGAGCCTCCACCACTCCACGACCGTCTTCAATGACCCCACGCGGGTTAGCGCTTCATATATAGAGAGAACAAAAGGCAACAATACCGTGGCTGGAACAATAGACAGATAACCCCCACGTAGGAGAAAGGAGCTTATGACGACGTTTCGCTCCCACTTGGTCCAGGTGGGACCGAAACATCGCCATGAGTTTCTCCTATGTGCGGGTTATTTGTGTAATGTTTTGTATATAATTATTTCTGGTCGACATTTTTATGCGCCTGGCATATGTAGGTTCTAATAATAATAATAATAATAATAATAATAATAGCGATAATAATAGTAATAGTAATAATAACGATAATAATAATAATAATAATAATAATAACGACAATAATAATAATAATAATAATAAAAATAGCCAAGAAACATTAACTTTTTCACCTAGCTGAGAAGGTAAATTATTTTAAATTAACTTTGATGCGCTGATCACCAACCTGACATTGTTGTGTCTCTATCACTAAGTTGTTTTAAAGTCTTAGGCTCAATATTCTGGCTATTTAACACTTGAAGAACCACATGATTTATGTTACCTAACAGTCATAGGTGTTTAATTATGTATAAATTACTAAGTGTGGTGCATGCAATGACAAAAATATTCTTGCTTAACTTAAACTCATATATATATATATATATATATATATATATAAATTTCCATACAGTCATACAAGCATAACTACATCATAGTTTTCTGGCTTGAGTGTGGTTTTCCCGTAGCAGTGTCCAACAGCAGTGCCCAGCAGCAGTGTCCAGCAGCAGTGTCCAGCAGCAGTGTCCAGCAGCAGTGTCCAGTGTCCAGCAGCAGTGTCCAGTGTCCAGCAGCAGTGTCCAGCAGTAGTGTCCAGCAGCAGTGTCCAGCAGCAGTGTCCAGTGCCCTTGCTGAAATTCATGATAGTCCTTTAACGTATGCTAGACCTACCCAGCCACAGAGTCAATATAGTTTCCTTCGTGATCCTGATAGTTCCTTACCGACTGAAAGACAGTATCTAGCTCTTGAGCAATGTGTTTGTTCTCACAGCTTGTATCAGAGAGTTATAACAGTTCTGCGGAATGTGAAGTTCAAATTCAGTCCTGATAGCTTTGTGCATTACGTATTAACGTAGCCGAGCGGTCAAGTCACTAGTAAAACTGTCACTCCTGTCTGGAATCTAGTCATAATTGCACACAGGATAGTGTACTATCCCTGTGATGGCTCTTGTTCAAGTGGTAGTTCCTCTCCAGGGGACGCTTTGTTGAGTAAAGACTGTTTGAAATGAGTTATGCCATCTCTTGTTGTCACTTGCCGCCTGCAGAAAGACGTTTCTGTGGCTAGTGTTTACTAGAGTGTCTGTTGTGTTGTGTTCCAGATAGTGATATTATCCCAGTTGACAGTAAGTCCTTTGCAGAGTAAAGTGTCGTGTGTCGAGTAATTATTACCTGCAGTAAGAGATAGTGAGAGCCGTTCTCCCTTGCTCATACTTTGTGTTATTGAGCTATTTATTTCACCCGGGGAGAGTCCTTCCACTCCACCGTGCCGTTCATTCCTTCAGTAGGAAAGTGTTCCCAGTTCTTAGTGAATAAAGAAAACTCAGTTTAAGAGATTAGTTGCATTTGCTAGCCGAGTCCTTACTAAGGCTGAAGGCAATTATACAGTTACGCAAATCCAATGTAGTTGCTGATGCCTTGTCGCGTCATGTCAGTGTAGTAACTGCCGATCCTCCATTTAGTGCTGAGGATGTAAAGACTGCTCAAAGAACAGACCCTTTGTGATCTGGTGTGGTTCGATTCCTGCTCCAGGAAGACCTTATTCTCTCTGTGAAGCCACCAGCACCCATTAGTGACTTTGTCATGAACCAAGAATTACTGTATCGCACTACCGAGTTGGGTAATCCTAGTAGAAGAGTATACCAGTTAGTAATTCCTCAGTCACTAGTGAAAGTAGCCTTGCAGCTAGTTCACGATGTACCAGATGTTGCACATCCTGGTATGGATCGTTCTGTGAAACAAGCCAGATTGAAATATTTTTGGCCTCGTATGTCTACCGATATTACCGAGTATGTTAAGAAATGTAGTGTCTGTATGAAACATAAAGGTAATGTCACGGGTCCTAGTCCTATCCAGATCTTTCCTACTACTAGTGAGCCATGGGAAAGAGTTGCAATAGATCTGCTAACTAATTTTCAATGTACAACGCAAGGAAACAAACATCTGTGTGTGATGGTCGATCATTTCACCAGATATTGTGAGTTAGTTCCTATCCCAGATAAGACTGCCGAGACAGTAGCAAAAGCATTCAAGGAACGTATAATCTGTAGACACACCACTCCTAAATCCTTAGTATCCGATATTGGAGGTGAATTTTGTAATGAGATCCTAGAAAACTTGTGTAAACTTTACAAGATTACAAAATCAACCATTGTTCCGCACCATCCTGCCAGTAATGGGTTAGCAGAAAGAACTAATAAGAAAGTCCTTGACGTTTTGAGAGCTACCATCAATCCCAATAGTGTAACCTGGGATGAAGTCATTCCTGATGTTCAATGTGCTATAAACTCTGCTTTCAATGCTTCTATAGGTGATACGCCGCATTACGCCTTGTATGGTGTTGACAAGCGTTTGCCTTATGAGTTGTTATATTCTAATCCAAAACCGTCGTATAACCCTGATGATTTCATAGCAACTCGTACCAGCCAAGCTCAGAGTGTTTTCAGAGGAATACGTGAAACACTTCATAAGTCAACAGCAGAATTTACTAGAGTAACTAATACTAAAGCCAAACCGACTAAAGTTCAAGTAGGGTCCAGAGTCATGTTGTTCAACTTTAACAAAACTTCAGCAATGCCAAAACTCGATCAAAAGTTCGTTGGTCCTTATAGAGTAGTCGAACATATTAATGGCAATAAGTATAAAGTTAGAGAACTTAGTACGGGTAAGTGTAAAGAAGCACATTTAGATCATATGAAGTTAGTATGCGATGATGATGACGAAGCCCCTGACAACCAGACTGTTGTGACTGACAATGATAATCCGTCTGACCCCGTACCTTCAACTTCTAGTAGTGAGTCAGAGGAACAACCTGATTGTCGTTATTCCCTACGTACACGCCAAGTGTTGAGAAGTCCTCAAGTATCATTTGTTGATATCAGTGTAGACCCTCCTCAATCAGAAGTTGAGTTACCTATTGTAACAGAGTTTGATCCACCCAGAGATGATAATTATACAGCCTATATCAATCTCACCCTAGCAGAGTTGGGGTTAAATGTAAATAACCTGTATAGATAAATATGTAGTAAGTGTTTAACTGTGTGTTATAATATCTACTTAGTATTACTCAAATTTTTTTTTGTGTTCACGTTCTCTCCGAGTTCTGAGAATTAACAGTATAGATTTGAGTGCACCAGATCTACCTTGTCTGTTAATCACTATCTTCTTGTAATTATATTTCCTCAGAATTCGTAGATCACATGAAGACAGTTCGATCGAACAAATTTTTTTTTTTTTTCTCTTTTATCATGATTTTTCTAGAATGAGCTCATTTAATTAATTCCCAAGTATCAAGATGCATCATATAGTAATGTAGATTGTTCTATCACGATAATATCCATGTGAAGTATAATGTTAACTGTTGTGTACTTTGACATTGTATAGAATCAGCTGAGAGTTGTTGCCTGTTGTCCTTAGTTTGTATAGTTGTATGTCGGTAGTTGTAGGTTCGTACTTCTAACGGCTGCACCACGGCTGTTCACGTGATTTCCAACCTCTGCCCATGTGATCTGGCATTAGCCAATGATAGGCCTGCCTTTTGAATGCCTCAGCGCCGGGCGGCCTAGTAGCCTCAGTTCCATCCGGGTAAGCCTACGAGACGGACACAGGCATAGGCTCTCAGCTCCCATATATCCAACGCCTCATTAAACGCTACCAAAACCCAAGCTCATCGTCTGTTAATATTACCAAATCTATGAAAAGAACCCCACAACACAATGTCCAGCAGCAGTGTCCAGCAGTAGTGTCCAGCAGCAGTGTCCAGCAGCAGTGTCCAGTAGCAGTGTCCAGTAGCAGTGTCCAGCAGCAGTGTCCAGCAGCAGTGTCCAGCAGCAGTATCCAGCAGCAGTGTCCAGCAGTAGTGTCCAGCAGCAGTGTCCAGCAGCAGTGTCCAGCAGCAGTGTCCAGTAGCAGTGTCCAGCAGCAGTGTCCAGCAGTAGTGTCCAGCAGCAGTGTCCAGCAGCAGTGTCCAGCAGCAGTGTCCAGCAGCAGTGTCCAGCAGCAGTGTCCAGCAGCAGTGTCCAGCAGCAGTGTCCAGTGTCCAGCAGCAGTGTCCAGCAGTAGTGTCCAGCAGCAGTGTCCAGTGTCCAGCAGCAGTGTCCAGTGTCCAGCAGCAGTGTCCAGCAGCAGTGTCCAGCAGTAGTGTCCAGCAGCAGTGTCCAGCAGCAGTGTCCAGTAGCAGTGTCCAGCAGCAGTGCCCAGCAGCAGTGTCCAGCAGCAGTGTCCAGCAGTAGTGTCCAGCAGCAGTGTCCAGCAGCAGTGTCCAGTAGCAGTGTCCAGCAGCAGTGTCCAGCAGTAGTGTCCAGCAGCAGTGTCCAGCAGCAGTGTCCAGCAGCAGTGTCCAGCAGCAGTGTCCAGCAGCAGTGTCCAGCAGTAGTGCCCAGCAGTAGTGTCCAGCAGCAGTGTCCAGCAGCAGTGTCCAGCAGCAGTGTCCAGCAGTAGTCGACCATCAAACTGGTCGTCAGTGTTCCCTGATTATTCTTCTCCATGATGGCTGTGTCTTGCTACAAAATAATTCCCCAGTCAGTCGTTTCCCAGACATTATTTGTACCTGTTTTCAGTCGACGATGGATGTCCACTTTAACCAAAATCTTTGTCCAGCACTCGAAAAACAAGGCATCTTAAACCCAGCCAACACACACCGCTTGTACCAAAAACAAGGCATCTTAAACCCAGCCAACATACACAGCTTGTACCAAAAACAAGGCAGTTTAAACCCAGCCAACACACACCGCTTGTACTAAGTTTTAAGTCAACTACACAACGCCAAATTAATACAACACATTATAACATATTAATAAATCTCCACTAAATAAATATATTATAATGTATTATACATATTTAACAAAGTAATATACATTATAGTCTTAATTACTGTGTAAAAAATAAATGCAATGCACAGGTGCAACTAAAATAAAGTATTAGTAACATATTAACAAAGAAACGTGGGCGAAACATCAAGGTGCCACAAAGATCCACCAGGACCTTAAACCAATACTATATAACATAAACCAGTATTCTATATACCCTAAAACAGTACCCTATATGACCTAAACCTGTACACTATACAGTCTAAACCAGTAAAATATACTATGACCTAAACTAGTATTCTATATAACCTAAACCAGGATTCTATATACCCTCCATATACATATACTGAGAACTACACTCATCTCGGTGTATAAATACTGATACATTCACATAGGTGTATATACACTTATCAAATGTGGTTGTTATTATTCATATATCTAATCAGATATCCCATAGAAGTATATATATATATATATATATATATATATATATATATATATATATATATATATATATATATATATATATATATATATATATATATATATATATATATAATATATGCTAGGAATTTGCAAGAGCAGGCGAAATATTCACAAACACTGATCTCTGGCCGACGGAGACTCGAACCTACGAACCTCATGACAATGTACGCAGTGCTTTGCCGACCGTTGTGTCGATGCATGCAGGGAATGAGATGAAAAGCTGTAAGCCTCCTGCCTGAAAGCTGGCTGCCTTGGAATAACATCTAGCGAAAGCTGGATGCCAAGGTATTGGACCAGTGTGGTACGGTCGGCAAAGCACTGCGTACCTTGTCATGAGGTTCGTAGGTTCGAGTCTCCGTCGGCCAGAGATCAGTGTTTATATATATATATATATATATATATATATATATATATATATATATATATATATACAAATATGTGTGTGTACTCACCTATTTGTGGTTGCAAGGGTCGAGTCATAGCTCCTGGCCCCGCCTCTTCACTGATTACTACTAAGTCCTCTCTCTCCCTGCTTCCATGAGCTTTATCAAACTTCGTCTTAAAACTATGTATGGTTCCTGCCTCCACTACGTCACTTTCTAGGCTATTTCACTTCCTGACAACTCTATGACTGAAGAAATAATTCCTAACATCCCTTTGACTCATAGAAGTCTTCAACTTCCAATTGTGACCCCTCGTTTCTGTGTCCCATCTCTGGAAGATCCTGTCTTTGTCCACCTTGTAAATTTCTCGCAGTATTTTATATGTCGTTATCATGTCTCACCTGACCCTCCTGTCCTCCAGTGTCGTCAGGCCGATTTCCCTTAACCTTTCTTCGTAGGACAATCCCCTTAGCTCTGGAACTAGTCTTGATGCAAACCTTTGCACTTTCTCTAGTTTCTTGACGTGCTTGACCAGGTGTGGGTTCCAAACTGGTGCTGCATACTCCAGTAGGGGCCTGACGTACACGGTGTACAGAGTCTTGAACGATTCCTTAGTGAGGTATCGGAACGCTATTCTTAGGTTTGCCAGACGCCCGTATGCTGCAGCAGTTATCTGATTGATGTGCGCTTCAGGAGATGTGTTCGGTATTATACTCACCCCAAGACCTTTTTCCTTGAGTGAGGTTTGCAGTCTTTAGCCACCCAGACACCTAGACTATACTCTGTCTGCGGTCTTCTTTGCCCTTCATGACTTTGCATTTGGCGGGGTTAAATTCAAGGAGCCTGTTGCTGGACCAGGCTTGTAGCCTGTCCAGGTCTCTTTGTAGTCCTGCCTGATCCTCGACCGATTTAATTTTCCTCATTAACTTCACATCATCTGCAAACAGGGACACTTCTGAGTCTATCCCTTCCGTTGTCATTCACATATACCAAAAACAGCACACGTCCTAGGACTGACCCCTGTGGAACCCCGCTCGTCACAGGCGCCCACTCTGACACCTCGTCACGTACCATGACTCGTTGTTGCTTCCCTCTTAGATATTCTCTGATCCATTGCAGTGCCTTTCCTGTTATGCATGCCTGATCCTCTAGCTTTTGCATTAACCTCTTGCAGTCCAAGAAAATGCCGTCTATCCACCCTCTCGTGTCTTACTTCTGTTACCTTGTCATAAAACTCCAGTAGGCTTGTGACACAGGATTTTCCTTCCTGAAACCATGCTGGTTGTCGTTTATAAGCTTGTGTCTTTCTGGTGCTCCACCACTCTCCTCCTGATGATCTTCTCCATGACTTTGCATACTATACACGTCAGTGACACAGGTCTGTAGTTTAATGTCTCGTGTCTGTCTCCTTTCTTAAAAATTGGGACTACATTTACCATCTTCCATACCTCAGGTAGTTGCCCAGTTTCAATGGATGTGTTAAGATTTTTGTTAGTGGCAACCACAGCATTCTGCTCCCTCTCTAAGGACCCACGGAGAGAAGTTGTCTGGTCCCACCGCCTTTGAGGTATCAAGTTCACATAGCAGCTTCTTCACCTCCTCCTCGGTTGTGTGTATTTCATCCAGCACTTGTTGGTGTACCCCCCTATTCTGAATTCCTAGAGTCCTTTCTGTCTCCACTGTAAATACTTCTTTAAATCTCATGTTGAGCTCCTCACATACCTCTTGGTCGTTTCTTGTGAACTCCCCACCTTCCTTCCTCAGCCTGATTACCTGGTCATTGACTGTTGTTTTCCTCCTGATGTGGCTATACAACAGCTTCGGGTCAGACTTGACTTTTGATGCTATGTCCTTTTCATATTGTCGCTGAGCCTCCCTTCTTATCTGTGCATATTCGTTTCTGGCTCTTCGGCTAATCTCTTTATTTTCCTGGGTCCTTTGTCTTCTGTACTTTTTCCATTCTCTAGTGCACTTAGTTTTTGCCCCCCTACACTTTGGGTGAACCAAGGACTCGTTCTGGTCTTCCCATTATTTCTATTTTCCCTTGGGGAAAACAAACCCTCCTCTGCCTTCTTGCATTTTGTTGTCATATAGTCCATCATTTCTTTTACTGGGTTTCCTGCCAATTCTGTCTTCCACTGAACGTCTTGCAGGAAGTTCCTCATGCCTGTGAGTCCCCCTTTTGTAGTTTGTTTTTCCCGTCCTATTTCTGCTACCCTCTCCACTTGTAGCTCAACTATGTAATCAAAGCACAGAACCACATGATCACTATCTCCAAGGGGCCTTTCGTATGTGATATCCTCATGTCCGAACCGAGCCCCATGGGGCCCAGGTTTTCCCAGTCAATCTCCTTGTGATGGAAATCACCCATAACTAGTAACTTTGCTCTCCCCATGTGTGTGTGTGTGTGTGTTCTAATAATACAACAACAATACAGTAGGGATGTATTTAATCGTCGCAGCGTAAAAACATACAACTATCAGTTTCAATAATAATCCTACTGCTTGAAAACTATTTTTTTTTCCTGATAGATCTGAGCATGGTTGTTTATAGACGGGGTTGTGAAACAATTAAAGGGAGATGTGTGGGATTAAAAGATAAAGAATCTAACACAAAGTGGGAATTGTACATTTGCTTTTTGCCGATGACGCGGTGCCTTTAAAAAATTTTCCCCTCAAGGAAGTTTCCCTGGACGCTGGTGAGGCTCTTGATCTAGGGAATTGGATCTGTGCTCCAGTTCCCTGAATTGTGCCTGAATGCCTTCCATCCCCCACCCCACACAGGCGCTGTATAATTCCTGCGGGTTTGGCGCTCCCCATGATAATAATAATAATTTTGGGAGATTCCAAAGAGAAGTTGCAAGAGTGTGGACGATTTTAAGGTTATGTAAAAGGAAAAAATAAAAGTGAACATAGGAAAGAGGAAGGTGACGGGTAACAACAAAAACTGGGTAATGAAAGATCTGATATGAGACTTGGAGGAGGAAGTATGGATGATGTGAATGTGTTCAGATATGTGAATGTGTTCAGGGTATGTGGGAGTGGACTTGTCAGCAGACGGGTCTGTGAAAGATAGGTGAACCACAGGGACTAAAGGTGGGTGGTGCACTGAGGCATTTATGGAGACAAAGAACCTTATCCATGGAGTCAAAAAGGGAAAAGTATGAGAGTATAGTGGTACTAACACTTTTATGTGTGTGTGAAGCATGGGTTTTAAATGTTGCAGTGAGGAAGAGGCTGGAGACAGTGAGATGTCGTGCCTGAGGGCAGAGAAGTCGTACTTTGGAGATCAGGAGGTGAGGGGTTACTAAAAGTATTATCCAGGTTGCTGAGGTGGTCTGGATATTTAGTGGATGTAACAAAATAGGATCACTTAGACGATGCATAATCCCGTAGTAGAAACGTTGAAGGAAGGGGGAGAAAGGAGGTTTTGCGTGCGAGGGGCTTGGACATCCAACAGGTGTGTGCGAGCGTGTTAGATAGGAGTGTTAGGTAAAAGAACATGAAGTGCAACTAATGCGACATTTTATTGTGGCAACGTTTCACTCTCCAAGAGCAAGGTCAAGGCGTTATGGCTTGACAAAGCTCCTGGAGGCGAAACGTGCCTAAAATCACATTAGTTGCACTTGTGGCCTTTTCCCAACATACTATCGGTGATTTTGCCAACTTATTATAGATAGAGTGGAAGCAAAATGACTTTCATGACATGACGTGTTGATGGAGCGTAAGTCAGGGAAACCGGTTGCCAGAGTTGAGTCCTGGAGGTGGGAGTAAGTACCTGCACTCTGAAGGAGAGGTGGTGACGCTGCAGTGTAGAGGGTCATCTGAACTGTAGTGTGGGTGCGCTCTGCAAGGCAATGATGGAGTGATGGTGAAAGTGTTACCTCACTTCGGGTCACCCTACCTCAGTGGGAGACGGACGGTGTTATAAAATAATATTTATTATTATTATTAGTTATTATTTTATTATTACTATCAATATTATTAATAATATTATTATTATTATTATTGTCATTATTATTATTATTATTATTATTATTATTATTGTCATTATTATTAATATTATTATTATTGACATTATTAGTCATTATTATTATTATTAGTGCCATTATTATTATTATTATTATTATTATTATTGTCATTGTTATTATTGTTGTCATTATTATTATTAATATCATGTCATTATTATTATCTATACATTTATGGGGAAGCGCTAAGCCCGTAAGATGTAAATAGCATCTGGCGAATAAAGAGGCAGCCAATTATCTATGGGAAGCCAAGGCTAGAGCTCCAATTCCTCAGATCAAGATCTCTTCACCAGGATGAAGGCACCTCCTTGAGGTGCCTGGTAAATAATGTTCATCGCGTGGGTTGAACACAGTTCAACGACCAACAGAGAGAAGCAACAGCTGAACAAATCCAGCTTGTTATTAAGAACATACTCAGTTCACTCGTTTATCTAATCTTGTAATAAAAATTACTGACATTTAAACACAGGCTGGTCTTTAAACTGACGCTGTGTGTTTCTCAGTTTAAAAACTTGTTTTCAACACTGAAAGAAGGTTGCACTCTAGTGTTACACTTACTGAGTTAGTGTTGCACTCTAGTGTTACACTTACTGAGTTAGTGTTGCACTCTAGATTACACTTTACTGAGTTAGTGTTTCCTCTAGTGTTACACTTACTGAGTTAGTGTTGCACTCTAGTGTTACACTTACTGAGTTAGTGTTTCACTCTAGTGTTACACTTACTGAGCTAGTGTTTCACTTAGTGTTACACTTACTGAGTTGTGTTGCACTCTAGTGTTACACTTACTGAGTTAGTGTTGCACTCTAGTGTTAACTTACTGAGTTAGTGTTGCACTCTAGTGTTACACTACTGAGCTAGTGTTGCACTCTAGTGTTACACTTACTGAGTTAGTGTTGCACCTAGTGTTAATTTACTGAGTTAGTGTTTCACTTTAGTGTTACACTTACTGGCTAGTGTTTCACTTTAGTGTTACACTTTACTGAGTTAGTGTTTCACTTTATGTTACTTAGAGTTATTTTTTTT
>WNWK01001498.1:187500-275859 GCA_009830355.1 Cherax destructor | reverse complement strand
GTAAACCAGCCCCCCGGGGGATAGAACCTCACATCCACCAGCCATTGGGCGGAAAAAAGAGAGGGCGGCCGGACATCCGCCACAAAGCATCCCCCCTTCGGCCACCCCCCCGGAATCCAAAAGGTGGCCCCCCAGAATACACCCGTCGCCCGAAAGATCCCCAAAAGCCCCCCCCGGGTGACCGGGAGGGATGGGACACCCCCAGGCGATCAGATTACAAAACTACACCACCGCCAAGGACCTCAACGGAATGGGATGGACTACGATCCCCTTTCCCCCCTACCTGGGAAACCCAGAATGCCTGAGGAGGGGCTCCCGGGGGTAAAACTGGGAAGGAAATAAGGGGGGGAAAAGGGAGGAGGAGGGGGGAGGAAAGGGAAAAGGGAGGAGGGGGGAGAGGGGAAAAAGGGAGGGGGATTGGGGGGTTTTAGGTTCGGTCTGAGGGAAAAAGACCAAAAAGGGCCCAAATTTCCCCAGACCGATGGGCCCCTTTTTCCCGTCAAGGAGCCCCCCTTAAAGAGGCCACTTGGCCAGCTGGCTTCAATCGTGCTATTTCGTGAGACCTGACACACAAACTGACATACCGTTGATGAGTTTCAAGAATCTTCGTACTCCCGGAGCCTGGTCATGGGCCAGTGAGTTGTGGTTGGACAACAGTAATGAAAGCAGTGAGACTATGATTTCATCAGACACGACAAGGTACTTCAATGAGAGGAACACACCAAAGTGGAAGGAAATGCACAGTACAGTCGAATAAACAAATGCATGAGAATTAGGCTTCTAATGATCAGAATTTACAAATGCCCTGTACCACTAAATTCTTTCCTTATACGTAATAAATTTTGTTTCAGATTGGGCTTCCTTTTTGTGTTTCAAAAGACACCTACCTCCCCCTCTCTCTCTCTCTCTCTCAATCTGAATATCACGGATATCTAGTTAATATTCACATTCATGAAAATGTTTGTCCAAAACAAATTCTTCTTCTTTCAACACGTCGGCTGTTTCCCACCGAAGCGGGGTGGCCCAAAAGGAAAAACGAAAGTTTCTCCTTTTACATTTAGTAATATATACAGGAGAAGGGGTTACTAGCCCTTGCTCCCGGCATTTTACGACACGCATGGCTTACGGAGGAAGAATTCTGTTCCACTTCCCCATGGAGAAAATTATGTTATAATAATCAAAAAGCTCTAAACCTACAAGGGTCATCCAAAACAAATGTTGCCACTCAACAGTAAGTAAAATACAAATGAGTATAAGTGGCAGAAGAATGTCTCAACATACCGGGAGATTTTACACATCAAACGTCTTGATGAGAAACGATGTTTCATAAACCACGGAATAGGCTGGGGTTTGAACCCATGGCAAATAAGTCCTAAACTCCACACCAGTGCGTAAGCCACCCCTTCCGTGGTTCATTTGCAATAGTGTTATGATGATTTTGTGAGCTGTGATGCTTTGTGTGTCGAGAATACCGATGCTGCTATATAAAATTCCACAGAACATCAATAAAAATGATAAGTGGATACGTATACAAAAATAAATGTTACAGTTTACAAAGATGTGTACAGAATGAGCACCAACACTGCCTGCTGGGTCTTCCCAAAGATGTATAGGTGGGCAGAGAGTCCTTTAACATGAAGATCAATATTCTCTAATACGTATAATAAAACAATTCACATAGTTGGTCCAGACTATCTCGGAGAAGTGTGTTGATCACATTGGCATATTTTAACACATCACAAACATGATTCATTCCACAAATGAGTGTTCGCAATACTGACATGCTGTAAGTTCACTATAAAGGTTTATGGTGAGTTCTCTCATTTCTTGAATATAACACATCTAAACTGTCATATCTGGGCACCTCTGCAAAAATAGTGATTATGTGTGAATGATGGTGAAAGTGTTGAATGATGGTGAAAGCGTTTCCTTCTTTGTTGGGGTCACCCTGCCTCGGTGGGAGACAGCCGAAGACTAAAAAAACACATACAAACGTGTAAAATGTTAATCATCCTATGTGCATAGTGCAAATAGCTCCATAACTGTAATAAGAATTAATGTATGTTTTACATATACACTACACGTACTTGTACTGTATTATGTCTCGGAATTATGCGAGGTTTCTTATACATGTCACTAGGCCTAAGGACTACAAGATCTTCACATCTTATAAGAGTAATGTACTAACAATTTTCATCGTTTATAGGATATTATTATTATACAGTATTTGATACTTTTCTATCATGTAATAAGATTGGTAATATTCCCATTTGTCACATTTTATCCTCTCTCTTGAAATGACATTAATATATATATTTTTTCAACAAATTGGCCATCTCCCACCAAGGCAGGGTGACTCAAAAATTTAATTTTCACCATCATTCACTCCATCACTATCTTGCCAGAGGGAGGCAGATACTACAGTTCAAAACTGCAAGTATCCCCCCCTTCCTTCAGAGTGAAGGCACTGTACTCCACACCTTCCTTCAGAGTGAAGGCACTGTACTCCACACCTTCCTTCAGAGTGAAGGCACTGTACTCCACACCTTCCTTCAGAGTGAAGGCACTGTACTCCACACCTTCCTTCAGAGTGAAGGCACTGTACTCCACACCTTCCTTCAGAGTGAAGGCACTGTACTCCACACCTTCCTTCAGAGTGAAGGCACTGTACTCCACACCTTCCTTCAGAGTGAAGGCACTGTACTCCACACCTTCCTTCAGAGTGAAGGCACTGTACTCCACACCTTCCTTCAGAGTGAAGGCACTGTACTCCACACCTTCCTTCAGAGTGAAGGCACTGTACTCCACACCTTCCTTCAGAGTGAAGGCACTGTACTCCACACCTTCCTTCAGAGTGAAGGCACTGTACTCCACACCTTCCTTCAGAGTGAAGGCACTGTACTCCACACCTTCCTTCAGAGTGAAGGCACTGTACTCCACACCTTCCTTCAGAGTGAAGGCACTGTACTCCACACCTTCCTTCAGAGTGAAGGCACTGTACTCCACACCTTCCTTCAGAGTGAAGGCACTGTACTCCACACCTTCCTTCAGAGTGAAGGCACTGTACTCCACACCTTCCTTCAGAGTGAAGGCACTGTACTCCACACCTTCCTTCAGAGTGAAGGCACTGTACTCCACACCTTCCTTCAGAGTGAAGGCACTGTACTCCACACCTTCCTTCAGAGTGAAGGCACTGTACTCCACACCTTCCTTCAGAGTGAAGGCACTGTACTCCACACCTTCCTTCAGAGTGAAGGCACTGTACTCCACACCTTCCTTCAGAGTGAAGGCACTGTACTCCACACCTTCCTTCAGAGTGAAGGCACTGTACTCCACACCTTCCTTCAGAGTGAAGGCACTGTACTCCACACCTTCCTTCAGAGTGAAGGCACTGTACTCCACACCTTCCTTCAGAGTGAAGGCACTGTACTCCACACCTTCCTTCAGAGTGAAGGCACTGTACTCCACACCTTCCTTCAGAGTGAAGGCACTGTACTCCACACCTTCCTTCAGAGTGAAGGCACTGTACTCCACACCTTCCTTCAGAGTGAAGGCACTGTACTCCACACCTTCCTTCAGAGTGAAGGCACTGTACTCCACACCTTCCTTCAGAGTGAAGGCACTGTACTCCACACCTTCCTTCAGAGTGAAGGCACTGTACTCCACACCTTCCTTCAGAGTGAAGGCACTGTACTCCACACCTTCCTTCAGAGTGAAGGCACTGTACTCCACACCTTCCTTCAGAGTGAAGGCACTGTACTCCACACCTTCCTTCAGAGTGAAGGCACTGTACTCCACACCTTCCTTCAGAGTGAAGGCACTGTACTCCACACCTCCAGGACTCATTAATATCTAGGGAACTAAAATCAGATTCAACTATGGCATGTAGTGATCTTACTACATACTCTTATTACATGATTAGAAAAACATCAAATTCTGTATAGTAATAAAATTAACACACACGGGGATAAAAGTATATTACAATCGGTGGTTAAACTTAGTGTGTTTATACTCTCAAGAAAGGCGCATGGCCAAGAAACCAGCATGACTGTGGCTCTGAGAATGATGTTTCTCAGTGTTCACTATCCAGTGCTGTGTAAAAGAATTGCCCATAATAGATCTCTTAATGATGCATAAATACATCCATTACAAATACAGTTTGAGTAAAAGTTAACTGAATGTATTACTGTACTACAGTATATTACAAAATAATAATCAAATAATTTACTAAGTGTATAATAAGTTAAACATAAATATTATGCAACACAACCTCAATACTCACATAAGAGCTACAACACGTGTCCTCCAGGTACACATTGTAATCTATACATTGGTTAACATGGAAGTAATCATAATAAAACGCATGGTTGCAAATATGAAAAAAATACCAGTGAAAATAGGAAATAAAACCTGAGCGCTCTCATGTGCTTACGTATGTGTAAGCAAAGTCCAACGTGTGTGTAAGCACATGAAAGTGCTCAGGTTTTATCTCCTATTTTCACTGTGGTATTTTTTTCATTGGTTAACATATTTATAACATATACAATGGATCACTACAGTAATATAGGTATGCCTTGGCAGCTGTACTAAGCTTAATCAAGTCATCAACGCTTAATTGTGGATCATAAGAATATTCAATAAGTCTTACAAGCCACATTATTCACATATGGTGAATACAACTGCACCACAAGTAACCCGAACTAAGTGCGGGGTTACTTGTCGTTTGTTCCAACCACAGTAATGCAACTTCAATACATAATGCACATACCAAATTAGTGATTGAAACGCTACATCAGGAAATAGAAAAATCATAAATCAAACATATGTAAAGTTAAGGAGACTTGTATAGTGGACATATTTAATCAGTGTTTTTATTTAATGCCAATGAGTATCAATAAACATAACTAACACCTTAAAATACAGCTTCTCCTCACTTAGTGACTTACTCATCTACCGACGATTCGGACTTACAACTGGCTCTCTGACCAGTATGCATACCTAAATAATGTATATTAGAGCTGATTTACTCCATTCTGTTTATTATAATATACAGTACACTACTGTATAAACATTTAAAAATATACCAGAAATGTTATAGTGTAAAGGTGACATTAAAACAATATCAAAGATGGCTGACACAAACCCACTACCATTATAGTATGCTCCTTGCTTAGCGATGAATTTGTTTACCGGCGTGGTCTTAGGAACGGAACTCCATCGTTAAGTGAGGAGAGACTGTACTGTATTTTAAGGGAAAACAATCAAGTTTAGGGATGAAAAAAGGACAAATGCAGCAGAGTCCTTCATTTGTGGATATGAGAATGGTATACAATACTGACATGTTGATAAAACATATGTGCAAAAGTTAGGTATCTTTATTCCTAACTGTTGCACATATGCCTTACTTATCCTTCATTTATATAATGTTTCACCCAACACTGGGATTTCTCAAGTAGCCCAGTGTTGGGTGAAATGTTGCACAAACAGAGGACTCCTAGGCACGTGTGTTTTTCACCATGTGTTGACAAAGTCCCAATGTCTCCATGAAGCAAGTTGACCTTAAATAAATTATGGTATGTACCTAGAAAAGGTTGGAGGGAGGGGGTAGAGGAGGTTTTATGGGCGAGGGGCTTGGACTTCCAGCAAGCATGTGTGAGCGTGTTAGATAGGAGTGAATGGAGACTAATGGTTTTTGGGACCTGACAAGCTGTTGGAGTGTGAGCAAGGTAACATTTTGTAAAGAGATTCAGGGAAACCAGTTAATTGATTTAGTTGGACTTGAGTCCTGGAAATTTGGAAGTACAATGCCTGCACTTTAAAGGAGGGGTCTGGGATAGTGACAGCTGGGAGGGACTATTCTCAGCTGTCGTATCTGAGCGCCTCTGCAAAGACAGTGATTATGTACGAGTGTGGTGAAAGTGTTGAATGATGATGAAAGTATTTTCTTTTTGGGGATTTTCTTTCTTTTTGGGTCACCCTGCCTCAGTGGGAGACGGCCGACTTGTTGAAAAAAAAAAAAATGTACCTGCATCAAAGTTTGCATCATATTGAGCATGGCTCTCTTGTTTTATGAATCTCACTTAAAATGGGCAAGATTTATCCTAAAATTAGGAGTCTTGCTATGACGTGCCTAAGGCAGTAGTCCCACAGCATGGGAATTTCTAGCACTAATTAAAAACTTTTTATTCTTGGCAGGTTGCAGTTACTTTACTATAAAACTATTACAATACCCAGAAATAGAATTAACAATTTCAGAATTGACTTTTGGATGATACTTTGCTTATACGTAATACTAATAAAATTTGATAAATTTTCCTTAACAGGCAAAACATCATTTCAAGTAAGGTCAATCATGACTTTTTTGTTATCATATCAACATCATAATCAACATTTTGTGCCGGACTCTATCAGTGACAACACATATAGACTTAAAAACTCTTAGCTGCTCCTATCATTTCTTAAATAAAAGACATACTGTACATTAATTTTACACGAAAAAAGCAGTCAAGTTAAGTGCTATTTCAATATCTACTCTGAAGGAAATGTTCAAAATCACACTAATAATCTGACACAACTTACATGTTTGAGCATTATAACAAAGCTCAAGCCAGGGAGTATATCAAGATGACAGGGTGTATAGTATTAAGAAGCCAGGGAGCATATCAAGACGGCAGGGAGTACAGTGGACCCCCGAGTAACGTAAAAACTTCATTTCAGAAGCCTGCTCAAGTGCCATTACCGAACGAATTTACTCCCTTAAGGAATAATGTCACGTAGGTTAGTCTATTTCAGACCCCCAAAAATACACTTCCACAAGCACTTACAATATTATACTTACATAATTGTACGATTTCCGGGGTGTTCGTTACTCGGGGGTCCACTGTATATTAAGATGAACTTTTCAGTCCTTCAGATTTAGCTGCCTATGTTGAAGGTAAGATAGTGGTCAAGGGTTGTCCACTTGAAGTTCACTGTAGGAACCACAGCTCCTGCTGCCTGCTCCCAAACTGGGCTTCCAGGATAATGGACTGATCAATTAGGCTGTTGGTGCTAGCAGCACCAAGTCCAACACAGGCACCACAGCCCAGTTAATCAGGAACTCGCCTGAGGAACTTATCCAGCTCGCTCTTAAAGACAGCGTGTGCTAACATTACCAACAGACCCCTAGCCATAACCCCTGTCCATAACAGGTACTGTTATGGACAGGGGTTATGGACAGTGTAACAGGTACTGTTAATCAGGAACTCGCTGAGGACACTTATCCAGCCTGCTCTTAAAGAAGCGTGTGCTAACATTAGCCAACAGACTTAGTCCATAAGCCCTGTCCATAACAGGTACTGTTATGGACAGGGGTTATGGACAGTGTAACAGGTACTGTTATGGACAGGGGTTATGGCTAGGGGTCTGTTGGTAATGTTAGCACACGCTGTCTTTAAGAGCGAGCTGGATAAGTTCTAGGCAGTTCCTGATTAACTGGGCTGTGGTGCCTGTGTTGGACTTGGTGCTGCTAGCACCAACAGCCTAATTGATCAGTCCATTATCCTGGAAGCCCAGTTTGGAAGCAGGCAGCAGGAGCTGTGGTTCCTACAGTGAACTTCAAGTGGACAACCCATGACCACTATCTTACCTTCAACATAGGCAGCTAAATCTGAAGGACTGAAAAGTTCATCTTAATATACAGTGGACCCCCGAGTAACGAACACCCCGGAAATCGTACAATTATGTAAGTATAATATTGTAAGTGCTTGTGGAAGTGTATTTTGGGGTCTGAAATAGACTAACCTACGTGACATTATTCCTTAAGGGAGTAAATTCGTTCGGTAATGGCACTTGAGCAGGCTTCTGAAATGAAGTTTTTACGTTACTCGGGGGTCCACTGTACTCCCTGCCGTCTTGATATGCTCCCTTTATGGGTCTCACTACCTTAGTGGAGGACAGCGAGCATATTAAAAAAAATTATGTATATTACAATTTTCTAAATATAAAAGCACAATGATAATAAAGTGTATCAATAAACCTGTATGCTAAAATTACCTTTCCTTATAAATCATTAATAATAATAAAGTCCATAACAGGTACTGTTATGGACTTCTAAAAGTGAAAAAGATATTTTTACGATAATTAATAAGGTGCAGAGTATAATATTTACTAAATTTTAACTGTAGAAAAATTGCTTTGATTTCAACCTATGCAACGTTGCTACTCCTAACATTAAGTTAAAAATTGCACCACTCTCATATTAAGTATATATTCACAGGAACTTCCGAGTCAGGACAGAATTCCTAAGACCATCGCTAATATTTCTGAAAAGTGTGAATGAGCGATTTCAAACTACTGGACACTTTACAGCAAATAAAACCAATATTGTTATTATTACAATCAAAACTAAGCACTAAACCCACAAAGGTCAATAAACCAATAAACACTTGATGATTTGAACTGTTGAATAAATTCACATCCCCGTTAATTTTGTGAGCAAGGCAAATTTGAAATTAACCTTCATGCATCAAGATAATAAATTTTTGTGTAATCACTTGCCCTGTGTTGGAAGTACTCTTATTTAGTGGTATGACAGTGCTATATTTATTTAGTGGTCTGACAGTGCTATATTTATTTAGTGGTATGACAATACTATAGTCTTCACAGAGAATATCTTCATCTAACAATATTTTTCCTTAAATTTATTCAAATTTTTTCTATGATTTGATATGCTGCTGGAATATGACTAAGTTGACATTCATGAAGGAATTGAAAAATGGTATGGTGATACCGGCAAGATGTGGGAAAAGACAATGTACAGTTTGGGACATTTATCAAAGGAAATGTTTTGCCTCAGTGTCGAAAGGCTTCTTTTAATATAGTAGTATATCCTGAACTATACACAAGTGTCTTTTTTCCACGTTCATGAAGGGATTCCGGGTAAAGTGAATCCCTTCATGTCTCGAGTCCTGGAAGTGGCCAAGTACAAAGCATGCACACTAAGGAAGGGATGAGCATGTTGCAGCTCTGGGGATCATCTCAACTGTGACGTCAGCATGCCTCTAGCAAAATAATGAATGTTAGGTAAATGGACACAGATGCAACTAATGTGACAATTTACTGTGACAAGGTTTCGCTCTCCAGGAGCTTTGTCAAGCCATTACAAAGCTCCTGGAGAGTGAAATGTTGCCACAATAAAAAGTCATATTAGTTGCATCTATGCCCATTTACCTAACATTTGGTTGGTAATTCTACTATTATTACTAAGATAATGATTGAGTAAATAATGGTAATTTTTTTTTTTTATGGGTCTCACTACCTTAGTGGAGGACAGCGAGCATATTAAAAAAAATTATGTATATTACAATTTTCTAAATATAAAAGCACAATGATAATAAAGTGTATCAATAAACCTGTATGCTAAAATTACCTTTCCTTATAAATCAATAATAATAATAATACTATAATCAAGTTAAGCGCTAAACCCGAGGGGGGTCACAGAGTGCTTATAAATCATTAAAATAGTTTGATGAATCATGTCCTTCCCCCCACGACTATTTTTTTTTTTTAACACATCGGCTGTTTCCCACCGAGGCAGGGTGACCCAAAAAGAAAGAAAAATACTTTCATCATCATTCAACACTTCCACCATCACTCATACATAATCACTGTATTTGCAGAGGTGCTCAGATATGACAGTTTAGAAGTCCCTCTGAACTGCCAATATCCCAATCCCTTCCTTATAGTATGACTATATTTAAAAACTTCACACTCTGCACAAATAACCCGAAAAGACAATTTATTACCAAAATATTCTTTACTGACCATTAGCAAAAAATTTAAAATTCTATTTTTCTTCTTGGTAAACATTATTGAAAACATTTGAATACATTATTTCATGATGTCAATATTGACCATTCTCATACTGATGAATTTAAAAAGTCAAATATGCAACTTAAAAACAATAATGTCAATAATGAGTTACAAGCAAAAAGCCTAACTCAAAACACACAAGGTTTGTTTACTACAGAAGGACACCCGTATCCACGGGGAATGTTCTAAGGACTTGCCACGGATAGTCATTTTTCCTTTACATATTATAAAGTTTAATTGATAGATTATGCACAATAAGTGGAGAATTATTACTTTTTCACTGATGGGAAGCACTTCATGGCTTCTCTAAGGCTTAGAAGAACTTCCACCATCAGTTATCCAAGGCAAACTGTGGATACAGGATCCGCAGATACAGGGGTCCCACTGTATACGCTGTAGTGACAATAACCTGGTCACATAACCTGGTTACATAATTTCCACTATCATCATACATCCCAACATTCATAGAGGCAGGTAACTGCCATCAACTTGCTGCTAAAGTAACAACCATCATGGTAATCATCAAAGATAATCTGAAAGGCTACAGTAGTTAGTACAGGGCCAAGTCCAGTATAAGAATCATCTGCAACTGTTAAGTTTTCTGAGTAAAAGGAAGTTTCATGTGATACCAAGGGATAGAGACCTGGCCTTGCACTAACTTCAATATCCACTCAAATACCAGCCAGGTAGCTGGCCACAGCTACCTGGCTGGTATCAATGATATATGAACTGCACTAGTATGCGAAATCCCTTAGAAATGGTGGTGATTAGAATTTTGTTCACAGTGGTATGACAAAGCTCCTGGAGAGCGAAATGGTGGCAAAAATAAAATGTTGCATTGGTTACACACATGTCCTACCTACCATAAAATTATATAGACAAAAACTCCATGCACTCAAATACATCTTTCTTCAGTACTGTAAAAATCATGCTTAATCTGTACTGAAATAATGCAAGTGTTGTCAACATAATGTTGTCAAAATTAAAAATATAAACCAAACAATACAATTCTCTTAAATGAAGAAGCAAAGATAAAAATCCAGCAAAATCAAGTGTTAATTCCTGCGCATCTTCTTTCACTTATTTTTAAAAGAGCGTCACATATATGCAGCATGTATATTGTATGCATATATTCTTGCAAATTAAATGAAAACCAAGTTATTTTCAAGAGAAAATCTCGAAATATAGATGAAAGCTTTCAAGTGTCTATGTATGTTAACTTGTGTGTTAAAAGCATGCATGCGTGTGTGTGTGTGTGTGAACTTGTATGTGTAAATATGAAAGCATGATTGTGCGCATACTAATGCAGGGGTGGGGACAGGTGCCTAGATGCTGGTGAAGGGATGCTGATCCAAGAAATTAGGGCTAACCTCCTGTTCCTCAGATCACACTACTACCGCCCATTCCCAATGTGCTTTAGGAGCCATTGAGTCTTACGAGTTTAACACTTCCCTATTAATAATAATAAGACTTGTAATAATAATAAATGTACACATACATGTACATACTACTTTCTCAGAATTACCATGAATGGCTGCACAATAATTTTTGTCACCCTTCTTGAGTAGATGAGTACAATTAAGTAGAGTTTCTGGCTTGAGATTAGCAGACGGAGGATCGAGCCTTCACAACAACTTGCACTGAATTATGCATAACCAACATGGATTTAACACTGCATCTAAATAACACTTAAGTTGAATGACTTCTTGAAGACAAGAAAATTTATGAGCCGACATCTTTTAAGATTATTTTGATTATTCATAAATGACTGGAGGTGTGAGGACACTACAGTTCAAAAGTCATCTGAACTGTGATGTCGGCACACTTTTGGCAAGACAGTGGTTGAATGAATGATAGCGAATGTATTTCCTTTTTTTGGGTGGGAGGAGTCACCATACCTCGAAGGAAGATGGCTGGTGTTAGTCAAGAAAACTGACTGGTCATGCAGGTAATATTAGCTCATCATGCACCTCAAAAGCCTGCCTTAAGGGGCATGTAAGTTCCACCGTCTTCTAATAACATGTTCATTTTTCCACTATAATCTACCTTGTCCATAATTACTATTCACCTTATGAAACAGACAAAGCAAATGTGATAGTATATATGGAACGGTAGATTATAGTGGAAAAGTGAATATGTTATTAGAAGATGGGGAAACCTTACATGCCTCTTAATCTTTCCCTGTTTCTATTTGGGGAAGGCCCCTCATATACAGCACCTTCTCTTCAGTGTTCCATGTTTTATTTGGCTTCAAACTGAGCCACTGTTCCACCCACTGGCACAAATCACCTTCAGGTGGAACAATGGCTCAATTTGAAGAAAGGAAAACATGGAACACCGAAGTTAAGATGCTGTATATGCGGGCCCTTCTGTACACCCCATATCATAAAGACCTCCCTGTTTTAATTCCACTTAACTTCTACATTTAGTGTTCAAGCACTTTCCTGTGCTTGAAGCAGAGGTTGTGCAAAGGGTCATGATGACTCACATTTGTAACATCTGCAAATCTAATGCCAATCTTTTTTTTTTTGCATTGCAAATATATAACTACCAAGTAAAGCCTTTAACAAGGACACTTAATTTCTTAATATTCTATTAAAAGAATCCTTTATTTAAATAACTTGAGTGTGTAATCAAGATATTTTCAATTAGAAAGCTAAAAATTTGAGGGTTATACTAATTACTTATATTTTTTAATAAAATAAATTGATTTGTGTTCATAAAATCCATCTCAATTCGGACATAAAATACATTTACAATATATATACAAAAATTTGAAAGCTTATTGAAGAAATACCTAAAAGCAGTGACAATTAGGAAGTGTTTCTGCTTGTGGCATGGTGTGTCGTCTAGAGCAAGGAGAGGCTAGCTACTGCAGACTCCACTTTTTCAATATCTCATCACATCTGTAAATAATATTGCAACACTCAAAGTGCACAAAAATCAGTTGTTTGAAGTTAAGACTTGTGATTACCCTTACCTCAATGCTTTACTGATGACACTGTTTTATAATTTCAGATGCATGAAGGCAAATTATTGTACTAGTTCATTATGACAACTCAGTACACACCTGAACTGACGTATGGTTAACTCTGACATGCATATTGACATTCACCAATGATAAAAGAAATGCTCTAGGAAACTGACTCCTAGAAAATTAACAACAATGAACCTAATAGTTACTACTTGCAACAGGTATACTGATCTTAACAAGTTAAGGATAATACTACATTATCATCCCTAAATAATAATCTTGAGGCATACAGAGTGCGGCATTCACTGCTCAGTTATATCATGCAGAAGCAATCTATGCAGGAATGAGGGTTATTCAACAGGGAAGACTACTGTACAATGAAATATGCATGAAAATAAGAGGAGGCAAAAACAATAGAAATTATTAAGGCTAACAGTACAGAAAAATTGGAAATACAGGAGGGGCCCCAAATATACAGCATCTCTTTTCGGTGTTCCACATTTTTGTTGACTTCAAATTGAGCCACTGTTCATTTTGTTTCACCCGCCAGTGAAAACTGTCGGTGGAACAAAATGAACAATGGCTCAATTGAAAACCAACAAAAATGTGGAACGCCAAAAAGAGATGCTGTATATGCGGGGTCCTGTATAGTTACTGTATATAAAGAGTTGTGGAAAGCTGATTAAGTTAAATATACTATATGCAATGTATTGGCAATAAGATTTAACAATAAAGTATGACAAGCAAAGAATGTATTCATTATTTTGTCAAACAAGCAAGAGTATGTACAGTATTTATTTTTCCTATACAGCAGCTGAAAAAAAAAATCCAAACATTACAAAATTATGGCAAAGCTTTAATTTAATGTACTAATAGGGAAAAAAGAGGGGATAGATACGTGTTGCTGTGGAGGATAGAGACTACGAGGTTCTGTCGCGATCTTAACAATAATGGATGACTCCTTAACACCAGAATTTCGTTCTGAATCAAATGACCCAGCAGATTTTGTCTCGAATTTGTGACCAGCAGATTCTGTCTCAAATTTGTGACAAGCAGATTATATCTTGTATTTGTGGAAGTCCATAAAATTGAGGCCAGTTAAATCGAGATCCATTAAATTGAGGTTTAACTTATATTTCAGCGATGCTAAATAAATTAACTATATTAAAACCAATTATAGATAAGATAGTTATGACTGAGCTTAACTGCATTACTGGCTATGTAAATTTCAAATTAACCAGTTGAATACAATGTTAATGTGTGGAATATATATAATTTGTGCCAATGTGTTAATAAAAAAAAAAATTGTGGAATATATATACTACATGAAGTAATGGAGTTTTTGTTTTTAAATCCATCAATCAGTAAGTTTATTTGTTTAAATCTATCTTTAAGAAAGTTTATCTTGCTTAACCGCAATGGCAACAAATCACAACATACAGTATACAGCATTGTTCATCATTTTACCTACTAGTACTGTTCTGTAAATACTGTACGAGTGCATTAAAGAAATGCAAGTACAGGAAAGAATGAGTTAATTATATCGATATGATGCATCTCGCCATATACGAAGAGAGACAGGAACAGGGCAAGAAAAAATGGAAGAAAAGCCTCAATGGATAGAGGGGGTAACAGAAATACATTGGCATACTAGTGGCCTTTCGAGTTAATTAAATTTATATGATTTAACTCACCAAATACAAGGAAGAGAGGTAGGAACAAAGAGGGCAAGAAAAAAATGGAACATAGGCCTGAATGAAGGGAAGGTCAGAAATACATTTGCATACTAGTGGCCTTTTGTACCTAACACTGTTTTCTTACATGTAAACAACATTATCTTTGTACAGCATAAGAGAAATCTGAATTTGAAGCAAGTAATTCATTAATGTGTGTGTGTGTGGGAGGAACGTATCAAAGTATCTTAATGGATGCGATGTGAATTACCAAAGAAACTTTTTTTTTTGTTGAAGCGAACAACTTGTACACATTAGTGTTTCTATGAACCACCAGCAGCACCAAGTAACGTATGACATGTAATGTTACTTTCTACTCTAAGAACTCAACTGAACGCTCACCCGCCTTGCTAAGACACCATTCTGCGTCATACGAAACAATGACTAGTGCATCTCGATTAAGAGTTCGACAATTGATGTAAAAAATTTAAGTCATTAGGAAAGGTCAACAATTCCTTCATAACACATACTACACATTAAGAGTTGTGGGATTATATTTCAGTGTACAGTAATTCATATTTTAATTATATTTCAATAACACACATTATATCTTAAATAACGCTATAATCGTCAGGTTTTTGAACCTCATTTAGGTTACTTACATCTACTGGACTATGTAAATTCCTTTCAGAATGTTTTGATCTCATCAGCTCTCTGCGGAAATACTGTACAGTTTTCTCGATGCCCGTATGAAGCGAGACCTGTAAAATAAAAGCAAAAGACTATTAACAATAAACATAGGTAATGCTAAAAAGTACAAAAAATAAAATACATATAGTACGTATAATAAAACTCCACACCATGGGGAAGTGGAAAAGAATTCTTCCTCTGTAAGCCATGCGTGTCACAAGAAGCGACTAAAATGTCAAGAGCAAGAGGCTAGTAACCCCTTCTCCTGTATAAATTACCAAATTTGAAAAGATTTTTTTTTTTTTTTTTTTATTAACACATTGGCCGATTCCCACCAAGGCAGGGTGGCCCGAAAAAGAAAAACTTTCATCATCATTCACTCCATCACTGTCTTGCCAGAGGGGTGCTTTACACTACAGTTATAAAACTGCAACATTAACACCCCTCCTTCAGAGTGCAGACACTGTACTTCCCATCTCCAGGACTCAAGTCCGGCCTGCCGGTTTCCCTGAATCCCTTCATAAATGTTACTTTGCTCACACTCCAACAGCACGTCAAGTATTAAAAACCATTTATCTCCATTCACTCCTATCAAATACCATCATTCACTCAATCACTGTCTTGCCAGAGGCGTGCTTACACTAAAGCTATAAAACTGCAACATTAACACCCTCCTTTAGAGAGGAAGGGTGTTAATGTTTTTCTTTTTAAGTCACCCTGCCTTGGTGGGATATGGCCAAATTGTTAAAAAAAAAAAAAACATGGATTTTTTAATAATTCTGTAATTTTCTGTCCTTGTTACAAGTTTCTCCCTTATACATACACAGGAAACATCATCTTCTACACTGTCTTGTGTATGCCATTCATTAGATGACAAAGAGCATTAGGCCTGTGAAGTTTAGCATTTGTAAAAGGTCATTTCACTTAAAGTCCCATTTTTTGGCTCATTACAAACTTACACCATAGACTGTTTTAATTCTGTGATTGATCTTGACTTTCATCTACTCATCTGCTGATATATCAACTAAGAATGGTATTGAAATACAGTCAAATCTCAATTTAAGATTATCAGGGTAGTGTTCAAATGCTGAGACAGTTTTCCCATCATCGCAACAAGAATGGATAATTATGAATTTAACAGACTGCATTCCGCTAAATATGAAGTCAATTTACCCAGCAGACTGTAGCAATAAGGGACAATTCTGGATTTAGGGACCTTTTTCTGATGTTTCTGGACTTTGTGAGGACAACAGATTTTGTCAGTTAAATTCAGAATCTGTTAAATCAAGGTTCATTAAATCCAAGTTTTACTGTATTAACTTCACACTCTAATCAAACTTTCATTCCCTACACAGTTCAAATTATTTTCACCACCTTATTCATTCCACATTAATTTTTAACCTCTTTTAAATAACCTTCCAAATTCCTCCATCACTAGCACTGTGTTATCTACACCACTCCCATCTGTCTTTCCAGTTCAGGCAGTCTTTCTGACCTTCCTACCTACCTGGAGGGTGCTCTGGGCGTTAAACCCCCCCATCCTTCTGTGGCCCGGTCTATAACCAGACCTCGCAGGTCTGGGAAATTGTTATCCTGGATCTCGTCTTCAAAGTACAGTGGACCCTCGGTTTTCGTTCACCTCCAAACTCGAACAATTATGTAAGTGTATTTTCGTAAGTGCTTTTGTAAGTGTATTTTTGGAGGGTCTGAAATGACTAATCTAATTTACATTTGTCCTTATGGGAACAAATTCGTTCGGTAACGACACTCAAACAGCATTCTGGAAAGAATTTTCAACGAAAACCGAGGGTCCACTGTATAAATCTGCCATAATTCTCAATTTCAATGATCATGTTACAAAAAATTTCAGAGCTATACACCAAGAGTAATCAGGCCACAGTAAGTCCTGTCAATAAAGCCACGTGTGTCAAATTATAATTAGCGAGAAACTTACCAAGGGCTGCCACCCCAGGACATGATTAGCACGTGTGATGTCTGGTTTCCGTCTCTGAGGGTCATCTTCTACGGCATCTTTGTGGACAATAGGACTCTTGCCACCTACCATTTTGTGAATTATCCTTGCAAATTCTGCAAATACAAGAAATTCAGATTTATGTTTTAAATTTATTATTTGACTTGACATTTCTAGCAAACACAAACACAGCAATATCAAACTTTAACTTGCCTTCGTTTTTCATCTTATTGCCTGTAATGAATGTGACCCACCTTTTTCTCCTCACTAAAGGCAAAGTACTTTTGGGAAAGAGATCATTTTTGATGCAGATGGATTTATCACTTGCCATCTAGTCTGCAAATTTTACTGACACTTTGCTGACTTCTTAATAGCTAATGTGCAAGGACTGGACTACTAATCAGTGACAGTAATCGCATTAGCCAATTGCAAGAATGCATTCAAACTTAATAACACGGCTCATGAAATCGTAATAACACAATTTCCAACAAATCACAAAATGGGTGGACCTTGAACCGGGTGTGTTAACCCAAGTGGCTAACACATTGACATGTAAGTTCAAACCCAACTTGTTCCCTGATTTAATAACGTGGTCTTGTTTCATTCTTGAGACTCCTAGGTTCACAAATTTCTATCCTGGTATCAATGAACATCTGGTGCGCATTAACAAGGTGATTTTGTGTGATGTACCATAAATTTTGAAGAAACTTATTACACCTATATTTTTCTGCATTTAAAAAAAAGTTGTAGGATTGAAGCCATTGTGAAATACAGGCTGGTACAAACAGTATAGAAGACAACAGATTATAATCTTGACTTAGGATAATTTAGGGGTTAGTATATCCATTTACGATATATGTGAATAAGACACGACATGATGTTTGTGGCAATTACTGAGAAGATGTTTCATTTCCCATGGACTTTCATCAACTGATAAGTCTTTGGAATATGAAAAATTGTTTCAATAAATGCTATAAACTACGTAGTGTTTTGTTTGCAAACCAGTTTGGGATGTATGCTGTTTAAAGGGACATCTAAACTGTTGTATCTGCGTGCTTCTGGTAAGACAGTGATAGTGTGAACGATGGTGAAAGTGTTTCTTTTTCGGGTCACCCTACCTCAGTGGAGGATGGCCAGCGTGTTAAAAAATATACGTATAGATATTCACAACGGGGAAGGAAGGCGGGGTAGGGGTCGTCCTAGAAAAGGTTGGAGGGAAGGGGTAAAGGAGGTTTTGTGGGCGAGGGGCTTGGACTTCCAGCAAGCATGTGTGAGCGTGTTAGATAGGAGTGAATGGAGACGAATGGTTTTTGGGACATGACGATCTGTTGGAGTGTGAGCAGGGTAACATTTTGTGAAGGGATTCAGGGAAACCAGTTAATTGATTTAGTTGGACTTGAGTCCTGGAAATGGGAAGTACAATGCCTGCACTTTAAAGGAGGGGTCTGAGATAGTGACAGCTGGGAGGGAGTATTCTCAGCTGTCGTATCTGAGCTCCTCTGCAAAGACAGTGATTATGTATGAGTGTGGTGAAAGTGTTGAATGATTGATGAAAGTATTTTCTTTTTGGGGATTTTCTTTCTTTTTGGGTCACCCTGCCTCGGTGGGAGACGGCCGACTTGTTGGAAAAAAAAAAAAAAAAAATATTCACAACGCAGCGAAAGATAACAGGTCCTTGGCAGAATAAATGTAATGTTGTCGAGCAAAATAAAACAAGATGGAAGAAGTAGATTCAGTGTAGTTGAGGAAGTACTGTGAGGTAGAGAGGATTCGGTGCTTCATATTCATACCATACATAAGCAAGATTTTCCATGAGGAAGTGGAAAAGAATCCTGTCTCCGTAAGCCACGTGTATTGTAAGAGGCGACTAAAATGCCAGAAGCAAAGGGCTAATAACCCCTTCTCCTGTATAAATTACTAAATGTAAAAAAAAAAGAAAAACATTTGTTTCTTCTTTTTCTGGTTACCTGCCTCGGTACGAGATGGCTGATGTGTTTAAAAAAAAAAAGGAGGGGATTAAGATAAATTAATTGCAATATTTAACAAAGACAAGCTTACCTTCGATAGTATGTTCCTCGGGATTGCCAAGGTTAACTGGCAAAGAATAGTTTGAGTTCTGGAGTTTAATAAGACCATCTACCAAGTCACTAACATACTGGAATGACCGTGTTTGTTTCCCAGAGCCATAAACCTGTCAAAAAAGTGTCATGCTAATGTTATATTTAATCTTCAAGTACCTAAAAAGCAAAAATATTTTAGAAGAGCAGGAGGAAAATCTTTGTATTAATGAAATACTGTATGTATGAATCCCTTCCTTCTCGCACCATGGATCCCTTGGTCTATGTATGAATCCCATCCTACTTGCACCATGTATTCCTTGGTCTATGTATGACTCCCATCCTACTTACACCATGTATTCCTTGGTCTATGTAGTAATCCCTTCCCTCTTGCACTATGTATTCCTTGGTCTATGTATGAATCCCATCCTACACGTACCATGTATTCCTTGGTCTATGTATGAATCCCATCCTACACGCACCATGTATTCCTTGGTCTATGTATGAATTCCATCCTACACGCACCATGTATTCAGTCTATGTATGAATCCCATCCTACACACACCATGTATTCCTTGGTCTATGTATGAATCCCATCCTACTTGCACCATGTATTCCTTAGTCTATGTATGAATCTCTTCCTTCTTGTATCATGTATTCCTTGGTCTATGTATGAATCCCATCCTACACGTATTATGTATTCCTTGGCCTATGTATGAATCCCATCCTACACGCACCATGTATTCCTTGGTCTATGTATGAATCCCATCCTACACGCACCATGTATTCCGTAGTCTATGTATGAATCCCATCCTACATGCACCATGTATTGCTTGGTCTATGTATGTATGAATACCATCCTACTTGCACCATGTATTCCTTAGTCTATGTATGAATCCCTTCCTTCTTGTATCATGTATTCCTTGGTCTATGTATGAATTCCATCCTACTTGCACCATGTATTCCTTGATCTATATTAACAACAGTGTAATTACATTTGTGTTTGTTTATTTTTATTAACACATCGGCCGTCTCCCACCAAGGCAGTGTGTCCCGAAAAAGAAAAACGTTCATCATCATTCACTCCATCACTGTCTTGCCAGAGGCGCGCTTACACAACAGTTATAAAACTGCAACATTAACACCCCTCCTTCAGAGTGTAGACACTATACATTTATGTGTACGAACTCTAAAAATCTGTAGCCTATAAAATGCCAGACAAACATGCATTTACTAGAACACAGTAATTCTGCTAGAGTATTTTCCTTTTCATAAGGCGAAGGATATGCCGAAGCATAAGAGAACATGCTACCTATACTGTACTAGTACACCGTATGACCCTGTACGAGTCATACACAACCCGGGCAATGGGACGTAATATGATTCAGTAAGAAGGGGAGGATAGATCGATTTTTCTGGAACAAAAACCCTTCACCAGTGTCAAGGTACCTCCCTGGAGAAGTATTAAATGCATAAGCAAACTGCATTTTATGGTTTTAGTCGCAAATCCACTCATGGGAGGAGAGCTAAACCTGTAAGGGTCATACAGCACCTGAGAGGAATCTACAACTAACCCTTAATCTATACGTCAATCACATACTCTACTGTATTTGCATTATTCTAAGCAACAAGCTGTACTTTTCATATTCAGTAAGATATTGAAACAAAAAAAAAAAGACATCTTGTCACATCCTACTGATAACAAATAATTAGAAACTCTCAGTACTTTAACCATTTAGCTTTTAATAATATAATAATTAACTTCAGTCTTACACTCATGATATTTACTCATTGTACTGATGTTACAGTCATAACATTAGATTAATGAAAATGAGAGGCCATGTGTAACTTACAGTTATAGCTTGTCCAGTAAGAGCCTGAAGGATGAAGTTTGACACGACTCTCCCATCATTCATGTGCATACGTGGACCATAGGTGTTAAATATACGTGCAACTCTCACTTCAACGTTTTCCTGCCTGTGGTATGAATAAGCCAACGTCTCTGAGACCCTTTTGGCTTCGTCGTAACAAGCACGAGGACCTGAACATCATTGGCTTATTAAATGTAATGGTAGGAGGAATCCATAATGCATAAAATTCACACAAAGTTTTTTTTATCTCAAATATAATGTAAGAATTCTTCCTCCTTAAGCCATGTGTCTTAAAAGGCGACTAAAATTCCAGGAGCAAGGGGCTAGTAACACCTTTTCCTGTATAAATTACTAAATGTAAAAAGAAAAACTTTCATTTTTCTTATTAGGTCACCCTGCCTCAGTGTTAGGTCACCCTGCCTCAGTGTTAGGTCACCCTGCCTCAGTGTTAGGTCACCCTGCCTCAGTGGGAGATGGCCAGTTCGTTCAAAAAAAAAAAAGTACAGTGGACCCCTGGTGTTCGTGATGCTCCAAACTTGAACAATTATGTAAGTGTATTTTTGTAAGTGCTTTTGTAAGTGTATATTTGGGGGTCTAAAAGGACTAGTCTAATTTACATTATTCCTTATGGGAACAAATTCGTTTGGTAATGGCACTTGAACAGCATTTTGGAACGAATAAATCACGAACACCGGGGGTCCACTGTATAGTGTACTGTACTATGTTCTTTAAAAATTTCTAAGCAAATATTTGCCTTCAAGCTTCTTATTTACTTCATTTTTCCTCCCTAAAATAACTCCACCTATGTTGGCAGGAAACCTTTGAAGCTCCCGTAGCTGATGAACCCTTGCTGGAATGTTTGACGACATCCTCAATACTCTACTGAAGTCTCCCAGTTCAGGCTGACACACTGCGTGATGGAATATGATGGAGAAACATAGCTAGCTTTTGTCCCCACTGTGTAATTATCATATAGAATAAGATAGTAGCACACTGCTGATATATCCATTTTGTTAAAAAAAATTGCAAAACAAGATATTTATTTAAGAATTCTAAGAGTTCATGTATCCACAGCAAATGTATGTTCTTGAACAAAGATAAAAAAAAATAATAAATGTATGATGCTTAACACAATGTAAATCATGCACAAAGAAAAAGAACATAATGAACGTATGACTCATGAAATTGTAACGACACAATTGCAAACAAACCACAGTACAGGTGGGGACTGAATTTGTGGCCAGCTGGCCCATTGGCTTATGCGCTGGCCTGGAGTTTTACCACTCACTTGCTGCGAGTTCAATCCCCACCTGTGCCACTGGTTTAAAATGAATGTATGATGATTAACACCCATAAAGAAATAGGAAAGCATAAAAGGGCATTGCAGAACGATAAAGATATTAAACACTTACCAATAGGAGACAGAAGCTCAGAAGATTAATTAGTCTGTATATTTTGATCCCCATCTGGGATCCTCTTCAGCAGAAGGGGATCAAAATATACAGATCAATTAATATATTGAGTTTCTGTCTTCATGTGGATTACTGAGCATTGACAAGTGTTAATTACATTTTAATTATTCACTTACCAATAGGATTAACATGGCCCCAATAAGACTCAGTCTGTGGATGAACCTCAGGGTCACCGTACACCTCCGAGGTGCTGGCAATCAGTACACGAGCGCCCACCCGCTTAGCGAGTCCTGTACACGATGGCATTATTTGCTATATTTAACATACCGGATGATTTAATTTCATTAAATAAAAAGCAATATGGAAACCACTCTCATTACAATAAGTTTAAAATTACTATCAGACTGATAAAAAAATGAATAGTATACATTTGCATAAGTGCAACTGTTTTCTGCACTTTATTCTCATGTGAAATAGATTAAATAAAGAAAATATGTATTATTTTATCTCACTCAATGTGCATTTCACACTTGCAGCAATTAAAAAAAATCATTATTAAATAAGAATTATATCCTAATTCAAAGAATATCAAAATCTACCCACAACACAAAGCTTTATGCTTCCATTCACTCTTACCTTATTTCTTTATGAAAATGAACTATAGAAAACATTTTACAATTTAATATATCACAAGACTCTAATCCCACATAATACAGTGGTACCTCGGTTTACGATGGTCCCCAAACTCGCCCTTTTATGTAAGTTTATTTTTTTAAATGCTTTTGTAAGTGTATTTTTGGGGGTCTAAAAGAACTAGTCTATTTTACATTATTCCTTATGGGGATAAATTCGTTTGGTAATGGCACTTGAACAGCATTCTAGAATGAAAAAATATCGTTAACCGAGGTACCACTGTATATAATTCGAGTATAAAAATACTGTACCCTGAAGAGTAACATTACTCACTCTCCGCACACCTGCATTTTTATAATTGAAAAAATCATTCATACCAAAACAGTAATGCTCCACACAATAATTTTTAAGTACAAAAATATTTCGCAACAAAGACCTCACAGCATCTGTAGATCCAAGTTTGTAGAATACTCTTTTCATTCTATAAAATTTTCACTATACTGTATTCATCAAAGTGTAAAATCATTATACATTATTTTTAACACACTGGCTGTCTCCCACCATCATTCACACTATCACTGTCCTGCCAGAGGTACACAGATATGACAGTTCAAATGACCCTCTATCAATTCATTCACTTTACATCAAGGTTCAGCAAGTTAAAAGATAACAAAAATTGATTTAACAAGAGCTCAATTTTCACACAATCTACTCATTCTTAAGCAACTGCTTAGGATTAACTATCTAAAAAATATAAATACGTAAACAGTGCTAAACAAATTGGTATCACATTACCTAAAATATTAATTGTTCCAACAGTGTTCGTCTTGATGGTCTTGACAGGATTGTACATGTAGTGTGGGGGTGATGCTGGACTAGCTAAGTGGTACACCTGTTAAATAAAAAAAAAGCTTAAAGAATGTGCTTTATTATGTACAGCCACTCCTTGCTTAACGACTGAGTTCCGTTCCTATGAGTAGGTCGTTAGGCGAATTGGTTGATATTTCAAGCATACTGTACTGGTCAACCATCTTTAGATATTGTTTTAATGTCACCTTTGTAATATTTATAAAATTTTTAGTATATTTTTAAATGTTTATACAATAGTGTACAGTATACTGTAATAAACAAAATAGAGGAAATCAGCTCTAATATACAATACCGACTGGTCAGGGAGCTGGTCGTAAGTCCCAGTGTTTGTCAAACAGGCAAGTCGCTAAGTGAGGAGTGCCTGTACTGAGTCGCAAAAATATGATTGCAAACAAATGATGGAATGGGTGGTGGAGTGTGACCCTATGACAAGCGATTCCTCAAACTCACAGGCCAGTGTGACAGAGCTCCTTGCCGTGGGTTGAAACTCTTCCCGGTCAGTGATTTAAGTATCGAGGACTGAAACCTTTTATTTAAATATCGAGGACTGAAACCTTTTATTCACTTGGCAATGTTTGTCAGTCAGTTAAAGAAATATATGCCGCAGTATACTGCACAACAAATAATATATTGATTTTGAAGATGATCTAACTGACTAATACAGTAAACTATAAAATAAACAAACTAAAATAGCATAGAATAAACATGACAATTTACAATTAACACAATTTAGAGAACAGACCTTCCTGGATTTACTACTATATTTCTGCAATATTGGAAGTTCCTGATGTGTTGATTGTAACACAAAAGGCCTAGAGCTATCATTCAATCCCCCCCATGATTGTTTTGCATAAAAAAGACATAAAATAAAAATCAAGTTATTCCATACCTGATCCACTTCAATATACAGAGGGTTAACAATATCATGGTGGATGAGTTCAAAGTTCTCGTGACCGATCCAGTGTTCCACATTCCTCTTCCGCCCGGTGAAAAAGTTGTCAACCACAATGACTTCTTGCCCTTCCATCATCAATCTGTCAACCAGGTGTGAGCCAACGAAGCCGGCACCACCTGTTACCTGTTGAGATGGAACACCACTGAGCAGGTCTGCCCACTCAAGAGAATGACTCTTGAAAACGCTAATAACACGAATGCAAACTAACCATGGAACAGGTGGGGTTCGAACCCATGGTGAGTGAGTTGCAAGCCATGTTGTAGCTAGCCGGCCCAGTGGCTTACACACTGACCTGGAGTTTTACGACTCACTTGCCACGGCTTCAAACCGCACCCGCTTCGTGTTTTTTTTTTTTTACTCAAGAGGAATAATGGCAGAAACTTAATTCCAAATTATCAATACTTCACTAATGTTCACATTTACATAGGCTTATCAAAATTATTTCACATTATTGAGAAAATATAGTATTTCATGCCAATACATTGTATAATATTAGTTTACTAAATTGTTAAAATAACACATGAAAAGTAATGTGCATACATTCGTACAAATACAGGTTACTCATGAAAAATAAATGTCATCTTCCAACTGCCATTAGGAATGCTGACAAATCAATACAGTGGACCCCCGAGTTTCGGTCTGTCCGAATAACGGTTGTTTCGTGTAAAGGTTGCTTTTTTCGGTCAATATTTTTCTCGTGTATCGGTCTTTACTCGTGTAGCGGTCCATACCAGACCTGTCCGCCTCGCTGCGCAGGACGCCAGTCTAGTGTTGTTTACACTTGAGTGAACAATACCCAGGGCGCTCTTTCAAACATTCACAATACATTTGTTGTGTTTATTGGTGGTTTAGTGATTGTCACTGTGAAATAAGTCACCTTGGGTCCAAAGAAGCTTCCTAGTGGCACCCCTGTGGTAAAGAGAGTGAGGAACACCATCGAAGTGAAGAAAGAGATTGTAGAAAAATATGAGAGTGGCGTACGTGTGAGTGAGCTTGCCAGGATGTACAACAAAAACCAATTTACTATCACCTCTATCCTGGCAAAGAGAAAAGAAATCAAGGAAGCTAATGTTGCAAAAGGTGTTGATATGTTAACGAAAAATAGATCAAAAACAGTGGATGAGGTTGAGAAGTTGTTGGGGGTGTGGATCAATGAAAAACAGATAGCGGGTGATAGTATTTCCACGGCGATAATTTGTGAAAAGGCAAGGCAGTTGCACGCCTGGAACCAGTGCTGATGCGAGTGATTTTAAAGCCAGCAGAGGCTGGTTTGAGAGGTTTAAGAAAAGTAGTGGCATACACCAAGAAGGGAAGTAACCCCAGAGAGGGACTTGTTACCTGAAGTCCTTTTGGAGGGGATTCCCCTTCCAAACAATGAGTGCTCCCTCCCCCTGTCCTCCTCCCTATCTTCCAGATGCCAGCAACTCTCTTCAATAAAGGTAAGCAAATGTTATTTTAAATGTTTAATTATAAATTTATTATACTTTATATATATTTATAATTGTTTTGTGAATGTAAAAGTATAGTTAATCTTTATAAAATAAATTTTTTGTGAATATTTTTGGATGTCTGGAACGGATTAATTTTTTTTGTTTCAACAAGTCGGCCGTCTCCCACCAAGGCAGGGATTAATTGTATTTACATTATTTCTTATGGGAAATAAGGTTTCGAGTTTCAAATTTTTCGTGTTAGGTCTAGCTCCTGGAACGGATTAAGACCGACAGTCGAGGGACCACTGTATGTATAATGAATGCCTAAAAGGTGTCAAATACATGTAACTCAGTATCTCTGCTGATGAGTTCTGATAGTTAGGAAAGTTACATAGAGCATAGTATAATTAACAAAGAAGAGAGGGGTCAATCCTGCCCAGCTTACAATTCCAGTACACAGTGTAACATTGATAGCTACTGGCATCTACAAGACTAACTTGATCTCGGACATCAGTAATTACTATGCTTGTATTGTAATTACAGTGGACCCTCGGTTTTCGTTGAAAATTCTTTGCAGAATGCTGTTTGAGTGCCGTTACCAAACAAATTTGTTCCCATAAGGACAAATGTAAATTAGATTAGTCGTTTCAGAACCCCAAAAATACACTTACAAAAGCTCGTACAAAAATACATTTACATAATTGTTCGAGTTTGGAGGTGAACGAAAACCGAGGGTCCACTGTACTAATGTTTATCATTTGTATTTCATAAAAAACAGTACAGTAAGAGTATTAAGAGAATGTTCAGTTAAGAGGATGAACTGTAAAGAACACAAAGGCACAATACTGTGACTGGAATAATATACAAATAACCTGCATGTGACCAGGCCTTGTGGTGGATCAGAGCCTATCAATCAGGCTGTTAAGCCGACGTACAAGCCACAGCCCAGCTGGTCAGGTACTGACTTTAGGTGCCTGTCCAGCTCCTTGAAGACAGCCAGGGGTGTATTGGTAATCTCCCTTATGTATGCTGGGAGGCAGCTGAACTGTCTTGGACCCCTGACACTATGTGCGGGTTATTTGTGTAGGATCAGCCATGTTAATTATCTCTAATAAAAATTATTTTACTGTTACAAGTGATAGTGTTCTTTTAACCCTTAAACTGTCCACACGTAGATATACGTTCACTCGCGTAGCTGACCGAACGTAGATCTACGTTTTTTTTCAAATGCTTTTAACCTTGCCACGATAAGCCTGAGTTGCCTAGAGATTAGAGAATGGGTCTGTGCACTCAGTGTGTGTAGTATTACAAAATGTGGGAATGACAAACAAAATGCACTCTTCATTTTAAAGAAAAAGAACAATTTATTTTTTTCTCAAAATACTTGGTCAGCTACACGAGTGAACGTATATCTACGTGTGGACAGTTTAAGGGTTAAACTACAAAATAAAAAAAAATCAACTTTTCCTTTAATAGAAGAGAGTACACAACTTACCAAAATCCTTTTCCGGTCTTTGAAAGTCAAAAATTTAACCTCTGGATACTTTTTAGGGATCCGGTATTCTATATCTTTCAGTCGCTTCTCCAGCTCTTGAATTTTTAGAAGGGCCTCATCCAAAGTATTAATATTATTGATGTTTATAGCCTCCATAGAGGATGGAGATGAGGAAATTAGTCTCTCATTTCCATTTTCTGAGTAATGCTGAGCGGTATCACTGACGAATGCTAGCTCTACATCGCTGGGTTTCTTCGAAGACACTAGAAGGGACCAATTAAAAATTGCTGAAAAGAGAAAAAATCTAATAAAAGTTAAAATTTCGACACTATATAGTTGGGGCTCCATTTGATAGCAACTGTCAACAATTCAGTCATCTACCTACTCAATAACAGTTAACAACTTGAGCTATTATAAATGCCTATGGTGGTCCAAAATAGCTGGTTATGGCCTTATGACATTTTACAATATCATTGCAGCCTTCTTTAAATATTAAAAGAATCTGGATATTCCTATTTCAAATAGTTCTTCCTGAAGCATGTTACAGCCTGCTGAATGTTTAATACCTATATGTACTTCCCAAAACCTTTCAAAACCTTCTTTCCATCCACCACAGAATTATCTACTATCTTGACCATTTATTTTACTCCAACCTTTCTAAATGACAGCACCCTCTGAACAACCCCCATTCTCTGTTTCTTAAATTGTACACTTCAAACCACCAAGGACCCCAATGGAAACAAGTCACTTTGTCTGACTTTTTTTTTTGGGTTATCCTAGATAATTACACATACAGTGGTACCCCGACTTACGATGTTATCATCTTACGTTATTTTCGATAACCGATATTTATAACGTAAGAAATTTGATTGTGACTTACGATGTTTGCTTCGTCTACCGACATTCGTACCGGACGTGTCCGCTTGGCGCCCAGCTGAGCGCGCACTCCAGGGAGCGTCAGTGCTATTGTTTACAAGCGAGAGCGACCACCCACCCACACCCACGCATTCATACCAGTATATTGTCATTATTCCACTGTTTTTAGTGCTTGCAACTGCTAAATAAGCTACCATGGGTCCAAGGAAAGATCCTAGTGCTAAGCCTGTGGTAAAGAATGTGTAGGGAGTGAAGCATTTATGCAGGGAGTGTAGCATTTATGCAGGGAGTGTAGCAGGCATGCAGGGAGTGTAGCAGGCATGCAGGGAGTGTAGCAGGCATGCAGGGAGTGTAGCAGGGATGCAGGGAGTGTAGCAAAGATGCAGAGAGTGTAGCAAGGATACAGGGAGTGTAGCAAGGATGCAGGGAGTGTAGCAGGGATGCAGGGAGTGTAGCAAGGATGCAGGGAGTGTAGCAAGGATGCAGGGAGTGTAGCAAGGATGCAGGGAGTGTAGTAGGCATGCAGGGAGTGTAGCATTCATGCAGGGAGTGTAGCATTCATGCAGGGAGTGTAGCATTCATGCAGGAGTGTAGCATTCATGCAGGGAGTGTAGCATTCATGCAGGGAGTGTAGCATTCATGCAGGGAGTGTAGCATTCAAAGAAAAGGCCAGTAACCCCAGAAAAGAACTTGGTACCTGCAGTGTTAATGGAAGGGGATTCCCCTTCCAAACACTAGCATACTACTCCACCTTTTCCCCTCCTCCCGTCCTCCACACATCAACAACTCTTCAATAAATGTAAGTGACATGTTATTGTTCAATATTTGCATGTGTATTTAGGTATTCTTTATTAAATTTTGTATTATTTAATGTCAAAAAGTTCTAAAAAATATTTTATTTAACTACTTTTGGAAGTCTTGGACGGATTAAATTTATTTCCATTATTTCTTATGGGGAAAATTGATTCGTTTAACGATTGTTTCGCCTTAAAATATGCCCTCTCTGACGGATTAATATCGTAAGTCGGGGTACCACTGTACGTATATTACTAGGTATGATAATTGTACTTATGGGGACCTGAACCTAAATAAACTAACTGACTTGTTTACCATTTCTAGTCTCCTCACTCCTTATTCCCTACATATTATTCACACCACTCACTGATCTCAAACACAGTGGTACCTTGAGTTACGAGCTTAATTCGTTCCAGAAGGCTGTTTGAGTGCCGATACCGAACGAATTTGTTCCCATAAGGAATAATGTAAATTAGATTAATCCGTTTCAGACCCCAAAAAATACACTTACAAAAGCACTTACATGAATACACTAACATAATTGTAATTGTTTGAGTTGGGAGCTGCTAGTATGTCGAGGTACCACTGTATAACTATTTCCAGTGCTTCCAACATTCAAAAATCACACTTTATGCCCTTACAAAGGTGTTGACACCACTGTACTCAGATACATTCTCCCTTTCTACATGCATTGACAATTTTTTTCTTTCCAGACATCACGACACTCCTTATGCAACTACTCGACCTCCAACTGAGGTTAAGGAAAAAATCTAATAAATACTGTGATTTACCAGATATATAACGTATACTGAAGAATAAAATAAAAATATTGTGATGAATAAATCACAAAAAATTCACACTACAAGTGCATTTGCATACTAGTTTAGATTCAGACTCTTTACTTCAGCATGATACTATGTTTGTACAGCGATGGGTGACATTTGGGAGTATACATGCAGAGCACTTTGGGCAAACTTAAGCCTGTCTTAAGATTAATAAGGCAATAACTAATTGATTGCTTATACAGTGGACCCCCGCCTAACGAACACCCCGGAAATCGTACAATTATGTAAGTATAATATTGTAAGTGCTTGTGGAAGTGTATTTTTGGGGGTCTGAAATAGACTAATCTACGTGACATTATTTCTTAAGGAAGTAAATTCGTTCGGTAATGGCACTTGAGCAGGCTTCTGGAATGAATTTTGTTCGTTAGGCGGGGGTCCACTGTATATACAGCTTTCTTTTGTGCCTAAAAATGCTTTATTACATGTAAACTACATTGTCTCTGTACAGCATAAAAAGAAATAAAAATTTGAATTTGAATCGGAATTTAAATTTGAAAGTCCCTTGTTATGCACAGCACAATGCCATTAATTAAAAAAAGATTGCTATGATTTGTATTTGTATTAAAAATATTATTGTATGAAAAACAAGCAGCTAAACCTGTATGGGTCATAATGTGCTACTATGATTTGCATTACAGTACAGCGGCTGGGCCAACATTTAATTTTTTTTTACAAAATAAAAGGCATATACGTCCTGTATATGTACACTGCGGTGTATCTCATGTTGCTATTAAAAATATCTATGATTTCTATAAGACAAACTATCTAGGCCTATACATATAATTTTTCTATGATTTGTGTTAGAGTATGTAATTGTGGCTGTATTTCTTTAACCTCATATTCTTGAAATTTTCAAGACTAAGTTAACTAGGAACTTGAAAAGCGAACACAAGTTTGGCACCTGCACTATCTATGAGATTAATGATAGACTGCAAACTTGATAACCATGCATTTGGGAAGATAATTTTTATCCTTGAATGATTTATGATTTGTGATCAGAAATCCCTATTACAGTATCTGTACATTATTAGGTTTATATGTAGCTTATGTTTCTCTGAATATTATGTACAATAATATTTTTGGCTCACAACAGAGAACTGGGTTCAATCCTGGAGGGAAGGAATAAGACATACACCTGTTGTTCCTGTTTGCCTAGCAGTAAGTTTATTTAGGTACAGGTCCACACAAGTACAATTATCATACTTCTTCTTTCAACAAACCGGCCGTATCATACCGAGGCTGATGGCCCAAAAAGAAAAACAAGTTTCTCTTTTTAACTTTAGTAATGTATAGAGGAGAAGGGGTTACTAGCCCCTTGCTCCCAGCATTTTATCATACATAGTAACATATGTAAATTACCTAGGAAACCCCCCAAAATTCAAGGTGACTTATTTCCGATGGGGTAATGTACCTGGGTGTTAGCCAACAATTGTGGGTCACATAAGATATTGTTCGGATGTTTAACCTGGAGGATTAGCCACCCAGGGTAACCCAATAAAGCCAGTGTGTCATGAAAGATTGTGTATCTTATTTTCAATTGGGGTCCTTTATCTTGTCCCCCAGAATGCAACCCACACCAGTTGACTAATATCCAGGTACCTACTTACTGCTAGGTGAACAGGGGTAGCAGGTATAAGGAAACATGCCCAATGTTTCCATCCATGCTGTGGACTGAATCATGATCCCTTCCTAGGGACAAGACCATGGGAAGAGACCCAAGACCCTAAAGAACTTAAGCCACACTACTTGGTTGTCTTGGGTTATCCTGGGTTACCAGGCCTCTGAGGTTACAAGTCTTCTTCATATTTATAAGTCTAAATAAGATATAAAACAAGAGGCACCTCCAATAGAGATAAAGCCACTCAGGAAATACATATTATCATTATCTTCATTATTATTATTATTATCATCATCATATTCTGGGCGGGGACCACCAAACCCATAAGTTATACAGCGCTGGGGATTGGGGGGTAATCAGGTTCAATCCAAGGAAGGTGAGGTCAGGTCCAATTCCTCAGATCAAAAGACCCCTCACTGAGATCAAGGAACCTCCCTTGAGCCTCAGGAAGTGTTGAATAAAACAGGCATATCACTCCTGTATATACGTACATACTGATTACGAGATGAGAGATAAGATTTCATTCGGATTTTTAGCCCCAGAGGGTTATCCACCCAGGATAACCCAAAAAAGGCAGTGCATCATCGAGGAACTGTCTGTCTTGTTTCCATTGTAGTCCTTCAATCTTGTCTCACAGGATGCAACCCACACCAGTCGACTAACACCCAGGTACCTACTTGCCTGCTAGGTGAATGGGACAACAGGTGTAAAGAAACATGCCCAATATTTTTACCCTTGCTGGGAATCAAGCCACAGAGACTCAGCGTGGTAAGTGAGAGCATTGTCTACCAGGCCACAGGTCTGGTAGACATATATATACAGTATATATACATATACGTACAACATATATATATACAGTATACTGTGTACCTGACCAGCAGGGCTGTGGTTCGTATGTTGGACTGCGTGCGGCCAGCAGTAACAGCCTGGTTGATCAGGCTCTGATCCAACATGAGGCCTGGTCACAGACCAGGCCGCAGGGAAGTTGACCCCTGGAACTCTCTCCAGGTATACTCCAGGTATATGTATACAGTACCCTAAATACGGTACACAACAGATCCTACTGGAAATCAACCTTTCTTGGAATTGTCTCCTAGGTTAAGGAACCATACCAAGTTACATTTTGTATATCTGTAATGAATATGTAAGGTGTCCCGTAGCTCAATCATTTGCGCACTCAGCTCACACATTGAGGTCCAGGGGGTTGATCCCCGGTACGGGTGGAAACACTAGGATGGGTTTCCTTAAGGGGTGTTAGTCAACTGGTGTGGGTTGCATCCTGGGGACAATAGTCTGCATAACAAGCGCCTTTCTATATAGTAGTATGTCACTGATGTCAGCTATGGTCTGTATACCATGTACATGTACTTGTAGAAATAAAGATTATTATTATTATAAACAACTGCAAATAGGCAATCGCAACAATGCAAAACAACCCACATGGGGATGGAAATCTTTAGCTGAAGATTTTCATTACAATGTGGCTTGCTTTGCATCTACGATGAATACACGCAATATGTAAATTAATCCAATTGTAATTAGAAAAGGTATATGCATACTGCGATAACTCGATAACTAACCGAGGAGAAGTAGGGTCGAACCCTGTATGAGGTGGGATATATGGGCAAAGCTAAATAATGATTTGTGTTAACTCTGCAAGTTACAATGAGAATTATTTAAGTTAACTTTGCAAGGTACAATGAAAATAATTTGTGTTAACTTTACATGCTACAATAATAATGACTTATGTTAACTTTGCAAGGTACATTGCTGATGATTTGTTAACCTTGCAACTTACAATTATAATGATTTGTGTTAACTTTGCAACTTATAATTATAATGATTTGTGTTAACTTTGCAAGTTATAATGATTTATGTTAGTTCTGCAAGTTATAATAATTTATGTTAGTTCTGCAAGTTATAAAAATTTATGTTAACTCTGCAAGTTATAATGATTTATGTTAACTCTGCAAGTTATAATGATTTACGTTAACTCTGCAAGTTATAATGATTTACGTTAACTCTGCAAGTTATAATGATTTACGTTAACTCTGCAAGTTATAATGATTTACGTTAACTGCAAGTTATAATGATTTACATTAACTCTGCAAGTTATAATGATTTACATTAACTCTGCAAGTTATAATGATTTACATTAACTCTGCAAGTTATAATGATTTACATTAACTCTGCACGTTATAATGATTTATGTTAACTCTGCAAGTTATAATGATTTACGTTAACTCTGCAAGTTATAATGATTTACGTTAACTGCAAGTTATAATGATTTATGTTTACTCTGCATGTTATAATGATTTACGTTAACTCTGCACGTTATAATGATTTACGTTAACGCTGCACGTTATAATGATTTACGTTAACTGCAAGTTATAATGATTTATGTTAACTCTGCACGTTATAATGATTACGTTAACTCTGCACGTTATAATGATTTACGTTAACTCTGCAAGTTATAATGATTTACGTTAACTCTGCAAGTTATAATGATTTACGTTAACTCTGCAAGTTATAATGATTTACGTTAACTCTGCAAGTTATAATGATTTACGTTAACTCTGCAAGTTATAATGATTTACGTTAACTCTGCAAGTTATAATGATTTACGTTAACTCTGCAAGTTATAATGATTTACGTTAACTCTGCACGTTATAATGATTTACGTTAACTCTGCAAGTTATAATGATTTACGTTAACTCTGCAAGTTATAATGATTTACGTTAACTCTGCAAGTTATAATGATTTACGTTAACTCTGCAAGTTATAATGATTTATGTTAACTCTGCAAGTTATAATGATTTATGTTAACTTTGAAAGTTACAACGATAATAATTTATGTTAATTTTGCAGGTTACAATGATTTATGTTATGTTTGAAAGTTATAATGATTTATGTTAACTCTTCAAGTTATAATGATTTATGTTATCTCTGCAAATTACAATGATAATGATTTATGTTAACTTTGAATGTTACAACGATAATAATTTATGTTAATTTTGCAAGTTATAAATGAGTTATGTTAACTTTGCAAGGTACAATGATTTATGTTAACTTTGCAAGTTACAATGACAGTGAACTTGACAAGTTTATGATGTGATAACAAGTCATAATAACTTGTTAATGCAGATGAGAATTTAGTCATAACAAACATTACTGTTGTGTATATGTTAACTTATGTTTAATTAACATTTTGAAGGGATAACGAGCTTGTTTATATCCCTGGGAGCGCTAAAACCGTCAGACACTGACTGGGGGTCAATCAGGTTTAATCAGAGGGAAGGGAAGGATGTCTCCAATCCCTTGGATCAAGACCCTCTGATAGCACCAGGATCAGGTTAAGTAAAGTTCGATTTACAAAGGGGGGTGAGCTGTAAACCCGTAGGTGTCGTAGCGGCTGGGGTTATGGGAATGAGGTTTATTCCAGGGGAGAGGCAGCTCCAATCCCTCGGATCAAGAGCCATTTCAATAGCATCAAGGGTCGACCTTTGAAGGGGAAAAAAAAAAGCTCATTCACGTAAGGGGGTGAGCGCTAAACTCGTATGAATGGGGGAATGGAAGTGGCAATCAGGGTTGTCCCAAATGGGAAAAAGAATGTGGAATGCCTGGGATCAAGAGCACTAGCCATGCTGGGTAGGGAACTTACCTGCCAGAAGGAAGGCAATAATGGTAATGGAGGTGAAGCAGCGCTTCATGGTAGTGACGGTCACCATACCAGTGATGGTGGAGCAGGTGTGTGTGTACCACCTGCACCACTGGTGCTACTGACACACACACAGGCTACCTCACACACACACACTGCCAGGACACACACACACACACTGCCAGGATACCTCACACACACATGCGCACACATGGATGCTGTCTTATCATCACCTGGGATAATGATGCTCTCTAGCTTGTCTTATTACTCTTATTTATTGTCTCTCTCTCTCTCTACCCCTGTCTGTCTCTATATATCTGCCCGCCTGTCTCTATATATCTACCCCTGTCTGTCTCTATATATCTGCCCGTCTGTCTCTATATATCTGCCCGTCTGTCTCTATATATCTGCCCCTGTCTGTCTCTATATATCTGCCCGTCTGTCTCTATATATCTGCCCCTGTCTGTCTCCATATATCTGCCCCTGTCTGTCTCTATATATCTGCCCATCTGTCTCTATATATCTGCCCCTGTCTGTCTCTATATATCTGCCCGTCTGTCTCTATATATCTGCCCCTGTCTGTCTCTATATATCTGCCCATCTGTCTCTATATATCTTCCCCTGTCTGTCTCTATATATCTGCCCCTGTCTGTCTCTATATATCTGCCCCTGTCTGTCTATATATCTGCCCCTGTCTGTCTCTATATATCTGCCCCTGTCTGTCTCTATATATCTGCCCCTGTATCTGTATATCTGCCCCTGTCTCTATATATCTGCCCATGTCTGTCTCTATATATCTGCCCCTGTCTGTCTCTGTATATCTGCCCCTGTCTGTCTCTGTATATCTGCCCCTTTCTGTCTATATATCTGCCCCTGTCTGTCTATATATTTGCCCCTGTCTGTCTCTATATATCTGCCCCTGTCTGTCTTTATATATCTGCCCCTGTCTGTCTCTATATATCTGCCCCTGTCTGTCTCTATATATCTGCCCCTGTCTGTCTCTGTATATCTGCCCCTGTCTCTATCTGCCCCTGTCTGTCTCTATATATCTGCCCCTGTCTGTCTCTATATATCTGCCCCTGTCTGTCTATATATCTGCCCCTGTCTGTCTATATATCTGCCCCTGTCTGTCTATATATCTGCCTCTGTCTGTCTCTATATATCTGCCCCTGTCTGTCTATATATCTGCCCCTGTCTGTCTCTATATATCTGCCCCTGTCTGTCTATATATCTGCCCCTGTTTGTCTCTACATATCTGCCCTTGTCTGTCTCCATATATCTGCCCCTGTCTGTCTCTATATATCTGTCCCTGTCTGTCTCTATATATCTGCCCCTGTCTGTCTCTATATATCTGCCCCTGTCTGTCTCTATATATCTGCCCATCTGTCTCTATATATCTTCCCCTGTCTGTCTCTATATATCTGCCCCTGTCTGTCTCTATATATCTGCCCCTGTCTGTCTATATATCTGCCCCTGTCTGTCTCTATATATCTGCCCCTGTCTGTCTCTATATATCTGCCCCTGTCTCTGTATATCTGCCCCTGTCTCTATATATCTGCCCCTGTCTGTCTCTATATATCTGCCCCTGTCTGTCTCTATATATCTAACCCTGTCTGTCTCTATATATCTGCCCCTGTCTGTCTATATATCTGCCCCTGTCTATCTACCTCTACCCCTGTCTTTCTAACTCTGCCTGTCTATCTTTATATCTATCACTGCCCCTATCTGTCTATTTCTGCCCCTCCCTCCCCCTTTCCCTCCCTCCCTCCCCCTCTCCCTCCCTCCCTCCCTCCCCCTCTCCCTCCCTCCCCCTCTCCCTCCCTCCCTCTCTCCCTCCCTCCCTCCCTGCCGGGATGAAACATGGGAAATAACAACCTGTTTCCTAAGTTAAAGTGTTTTTTTTCCCTGTTTCAGCCGGCAGTTTTTCCCCCCTCGTCAAAATTAGCTACATCAGCAGTGTGCTGCCACTTATTATGTATGATAGTTACACAAAGGGAACAGGTTAACTACAGGGAGAGAGCCTTGCGCTTTACTACTCAAATATCTAAATAATGGTAGATAATCCTTAATCGAGATAAAAGTAGATAATATTTTTTTTAATACAGCATCAATATAGTCTCTTAAAATTCTTCTGTTATATATAGTAAGTTTATTTAGGTACAGATATACATAAATAGTTACACAAATTAACATACATAAATAACATATGAAAAATAACTGCAGGTGGAGTTGGATATTAGCTCTCGGCCTTTCGTGTTGCAACACATCAGGTGCTTGCAATGATGCAGAAACAGAACAGGAAATCCAGGAAGGTCCGTTCATATGAACAGATCTACCTGGATGCATGTACACCTCATGTAATCTCAATAACCAAATGTAATTCTTTGTATCATGTCCAAATAAAAATATTATTATTATTAAAATATTATTATTATTCTGTTCTATTTCTGCAACATTGCAAGCTCCTGATGCTGATTGCAACACGAAAGGCCTAGAGCTAACATTCAACTCCCCCAGTCGTTTTTTGCATCTTGTATCGCTTTTTGGCTATTATTGCATAAGTAACATATGTGTACATTACCTAGGATACCCCAAAGTGACTTATTACCCGTGTGATTCAATGTCAATAAAATTAGCAAATTAACACCCCACACACTCCTATACCTGGAGTTTACCTGGAGAGAGTTCCAGGGGTCAACGCCCCTGCGGCCCAGTCTGTGACCAGGCCTCATGTTGGAGCAGAGCCTGATCAACCAGGCTGTTACTGCTGGCCGCAAACAGTCCAACGTACGAACCACAAGTACATGATACAACTTATACAGACCATAGCTGACATCAATGCCATACTACTATATAGAAAGCCCATTGTTATGCTGAGCACTTTCCCGCAAAATAGGTTAACTTTGTCCCCAGGATGCGACCCACACCAGTCCACTAACACCCAGGTACCTACTTACTGCTAGGTGAACATGGACAGCAGGTGTCTTAAGGAGACACGTCCTAATGTTTCCACCCGTACTGGGGATCGAACCACGGACCTCAGTGTGTGAGCTGAGTGCGCTACCAACCTAGTTACGCATTCTCTTGGGCTCTCAGAGATAATAAATACACTTAATTTAGGTAGAGGGTTCGAGCCTGTGACAGTGTGCACTGAATGACCCATAGAGCCTGGTCACAGGCCGGGCCGCAGGGGCGTTGACCCCCGAAACTCTCTCCAGGTATACTCCAGGTACAAGTTTAACGCTATATAATAATAATAATAATAATAATAATAATAATAATAATAATAATAATTAGTTATTAGAGGACTGTTCATTTATTTTGTGCCTTATACCCATCAAGAGGCCATAGCACTGGTGAAAGGCTCCTGATCCAAGGCACTGGATATCCCTCCTCTCCATAATGCAGACAATACGAACACAAAGTGACTGATGAATAGGAATTTTCCCCCCCCCTCCTTGTAGTTATTCTCCGTGAAGCGTGAAACCCGTGAGGGTCGTGCCGTTCACCACAAGGACGGTGGGAGTGAAGGCTCGAACCTCCGTCACCTTAACTGCTAAGAAATCCACACTAGTTAACTGCCTCTCGGCTGGAACAATACTGTGGCTGGAACAATACTGTGGCTGGAACAATACTGTGGCTGGAACAATACTGTGGCTGGAACAATACTGTGGCTGGAACAATACTGTGGCTGGAACAATACTGTGGCTGGAACAATACTGTGGCTGGAACAATACTGTGGCTGGAACAATACTGTGACTGGAACAATACTGTGGCTGGAACAATACTGTGGCTGGAACAATACTGTGGCTGGAACAATACTGTGGCTGGAACAATACTGTGGCTGGAACAATACTGTGGCTGGAACAATACTGTGGCTGGAACAATACTGTGACTGGAACAATACTGTGGCTGGAACAATACTGTGGCTGGAACAATACTGTGACTGGAACAATGCACCAGTATTGTTCCAGCCACGGTATTGTTACATGTTCCCACCATGTTACTAATATAGAAACCTTTCCCATCATAGCTAGCTTGTGTTCCCACCATGTTACTACCATAAAAAAAAAAAACCCGTTACCTCCGCCACCATTAATATGACAACAATTTCCTGTCCTGAGTTCCAGACTCAAGGCAAGAGGCAGCATCCAGAAACTGTCTCTATCCCTGCATCTGACTCCGGCTTCAGCTTCATTGGACCTAAACTCAGGAAAAAGGAATAACCAGAAAACTATCTCAACTTTCATAGTATCTCCCGAGGTATAACCAAATGAGCTTGATATTGACATCAGATTTGTTATTACTGATTAAATCTATATGCGTGGGTAAAGTCTTGGGCCACACGCCAGAACAAATAACTTTCCCTGCATCTGGAGCTGGTGGGGAAAAATTTGATGGTCAGAAATGTTACAACGTGTCAGTGTTTTTTTCGGTTTTACAGTATGGTTTTAACCCGAAGGGGGTTTTGGTGGTGTGGGCTGGTAAAGAGAGGTTAATTTAGAGGTGCAGCCAGGTAATGCAGAGTGTGATGATGTAAGATTAATGCGAAAAAAAATCAAGATACGTAGACATTTCCTCAGGTAGCTCCACTTTCTCTATCCCTCAAGGGTAGAGAAACTTGACTTGTCCTATACACTTCCTTGGGGTGAGGCTGGTCGTTTCTCAGTGAGGCGTAGGTCGTGCCTCAGAGAAGCCTAGTTCCTTCAGAGACATAGGTCGTGCCTCAGAGAAGCCTAGTTCCTTCAGAGAGACAGGTCGTGCCTCAGAGAAGCCTAGTTCCTTCAGAGAGACATAGGTCGGGCTTCAAAGAAGCCTAGTTCCTTCAAAGACATAGGTCGTAGGTCGTGCCTCAGAGAAGCCTAGTTCCCTCAGAGAGACAGGTCGTGCCTCAGAGAAGCCTAGTTCCTTCAGACAGGTCGTCTCTCAGAGAAGCCTAGTTCCACCAGAGAGTCATATTTCTGGTAATATACAAGGTGGGGTGTACTTATAATTATACATTTTATGAAGTAGATATTACAAGATGGCCAATAATATGCCTAGGTATGCCATAGGTCACCTTCAAATCACAGCACTTAATATAAAATATTTCACCATTTTAAATTTATTTATTATGCATTTTAACATTGCATTAATAATAAAAACACACATATAACCCGTACACCAGCTTCGGATAATAAAAGCGAAATTTAAGACGCTTGATTAACACAGAAACCATCACATTCAGACTGTGTTGTAGTCATGAGAAAGTTGTATCATGACTAGGTCTTTCATGTTCATGTTCTTTGTTCATGTTCTTGGTGAGCAGGACACCATGACAACCTCAGCTAGACCATGGGCTAGTGAAACTATATATATATAATATATATATATATATATATATATATATATATATATATATATATATATATATATATATATATATATATATATCCAGCCAACTGATACAGAGTTTACACATAGTTTAGTTGCATTATTTTGATGTAGACAGTCCTAAAACTTGCTCTTGGTATCATCTAAAAAGGAGGTATCGAATTATGCTTTTTTTAATTTTTAAAGGGGTGGGGTGGACTGGTAAGCCAGTGGAAGGCCTCGGTCAGATGACCAAAAGCTGCAGTCTCGGCCTGGAGGTCATTATAAGACCCTCGTCAGGAAACAATCCTCTCTAATCCTTTTTCTCAGCCGACCTACGAATATTCTGCAAGAATCACTAAGTGGGTGGCAGGGGAAGGAACGGACGTGAAAATGTGAGACAGATTTAATGAAATATGTTACAAAAACAGGAGAGAGAGAGAGAGAGGAGGGAAGGGCTTCAGAAGCAGCGAAATAGAAAGTGAAGCACTAGGCTTCTTGATGCAATTCAAAAGGAACACTTCAATGCAAGAAGAGACCCATTATAATGACTGGTGCTGTCGTGACTACACACAAGATGAGTGGACATTAAAAGACAGATCCAGCAACTATACCAAACAAAAACACCACCAGTTCATTATATAAGTTAGTACAGAGAGAAATATTGAAGGTCCCAGGATGTACGGATGACAATACTTTGATAAACACTGCCTAGTCATACAGTTCAGTCTGAAACTACTGCTACGACGCCAGTTATATGACATAAAATACAGAATAAAACCTAAAACTCGTTAAAGAGAGATGGTTAAGTTCTGACAACCATATTTGAGAGGTAAAGTGACATAACTTGATGACATTTGCAACTGGTCAAGTCGTTGAAGTTACGGAGAAAATAGACACAAATGCAGTATATAAAGCGAGTCTTTATTGGCTACGTTTCGCCCACAGTGGGCTTTATCAAGTCAATAAAGAATCGCATTATACGCATTATAGGCGAGGGAGGCCTACAATTATTATATTATTATAATCATGGGGAGCGCTAAAGTTGTACGGATTATACGGCGCCTGTGGGGGGATATGGAAGGCATTCAGGCTTAATTCAGGGAACTGGAACACAGATCCAGTTCCCTAGATCAAGAGCCCCTCACCAGCGTCGAGGAACCTCCCTTGAGGGAAGAGAAGCCTACAAGATTGATAAATTAGACACATATGCAACACTTGGGTATCTATATTGAGGAAACGTTTCGCCACACAGTGGCTTCATCAGTCCATACGAAAGAGAATGGTGGAGAACAAGACGAGTTTGAGGTAATCAGTCCCTCAACCTGGAGAAGAGTTCGGTATTTAATACCATTTTCAACTTGGTATCTACGGTATATCCAACAAAATAAGCAGAAGAGGCAAACAGTTCTCTTACTGAGACGTGTCCAGCTGGTACCATTAAAGACTCGCCACAATTGGCATGGACTCTATCATATTATTATTTTCTTTCTTCCGCTATACATCCACCGTTGTTGTTCGCCCAGATTTAGGACCTCTTTTTGTGTGAGATAAACTCAAATATTGTGTCCAGGAGAGAAAAATAACTTAATGATAACTGCTACTACTACTACTTCTAATAATAATAATAATAATCTTTATTTCTATATGTATATTATACAATTATTACAAAACTAGCTGACATTATTGACATACTATATAGAAAGTCCCTGGTTATGCAGAACATTTCTGATAACTTAAGGTAATCTTGTCAGCCAGGATGCCACCCACACCAGTCAGCTAACACCCAGGTACCTACTTGCTGTTAAGTGAACAGTGACAGCAGGTGTAAGGAAACATGCCCAATGCTTCACCAGTGCCGGGGATCGATCCCGGACCCTCAGTGTGTGAGCAGAGGATGCAGGCAATCAAATTCAACAGTTTCTACCTTGGCACTAGTGCTGGCCACTAACAAGTGCCACAGCAATCACTCTCCACAACCATGATATACAGCTGTGTGTACTCACCTATTTGTGGTTGCAAGGATCGATTCACAGCTCCTGGCCCCCGCCTCTTCGCTGATCGCTACTAGAACCACTCTCTCCCAGCTCCAAGAGCTTTATCGTTCCTTAGTTCACGTGCCTTTTCAGGAAGCGATGTTACTAGTGCCTTTGTCAGGATTGGTGGAATAAAAACCACTCAATATTCTACAGAGTAATGGTGAGAAGTACACTGCAGACTTCAGGGAGCTGGGCAACTCAGACCAGCTATTAGAAATCATGCAGTGAACAAGTACTGTCTGTATGTTATGATGTAAATGGTTAAAAAACGACAGGTTGAAGAATAAGACACTTGAGCAACATTTGGGAATCTTTATTGAGGAAACGTTTCGCCCGCCAGTGCCTTCTGCAGTCCAATACAGAAAAGAACAGTGGAAGATGAGTAGTAGTTTGAGGTAATATACCATCGTTCTCTGTACTGGACTGCAGAAGCCACTGACGGGCGAAACGTACCCACGCTGCTGTGTACCTGATTATAATGTACCCTGGTACCCACGTTGCCGCGGAAGTCACCCCATTGTGACCTCTGCAATCCTGTTTTTTGCGCCACCTCTCAAAGGATGAGCATGGGGTACAGCCGAGGGACTGACCACCTCAAAACTACGTCTTCATTGGTGATGGACTGCTTCTGCTGAACTATTCTGTACTTGACTGAAGAAGCCTGCTGTGTAGGCGAAAAGTTTCTGACTAAACTTGCCCAACTCTTACATGTATGCCCCCTGTGGTTTAGCGCTTCTATTTGATTATAATAATAATAATAATTACACATGTATCTCAACTAAACCATACTCATGCTATGAGAGGCAGCATACCCATACCCATCCTATGGGCAAGAGTCACAAGCTCCCAGAGGCACATAATAGGGTCCAGGAACTGTGCTCAACACTGCATTAGCTAAGCATGTTGACAGTAATGAACGGGGGTTGTCCGTAGCTAGGGTGATGCTTGGAGATGCTGGTGTGTTGACAATGCTCACATGATCCTTGGTATTCTGTAAGCACAACCTCGCACCCAGGCAACTTGCGGAATATTAAATGTCAAGTATTGTGGACAGCCACAGTCACTAACATATCTATGGAGCAGCACTGTGGACAACCACAGTCACTAACATATCTATGGAGCAGCACTGTGGACAACCACAGTCACTAACATATCTATGGAGCAGCACTGTGGACAGCCACAGTCACTAACATATCTATGGAGCAGCACTGTGGACAGCCACAGTCACTAACATATCTATGGAGCAGCACTGTGGACAGCCACAGTCACTAACATCTATGGAGCAGCACTGTGGACAGCCACAGTCACTAACATATCTATGGAGCAGCACTGTGGACAGCCACAGTCACTAACATATCTATGGAGCAGCACTGTGGACAGCCACAGTCACTAACATATCTATGGAGCAGCACTGTGGACAGCCACAGTCACTAACATATCTATGGAGCAGCACTGTGGACAGCCACAGTCACTAACATATCTATGGAGCAGCACTGTGGACAGCCACAGTCACTAACATATCTATGGAGCAGCACTGTGGACAGCCACAGTCACTAACATATCTATGGAGCAGCACTGTGGCAGCCACAGTCACTAACATATCTATGGAGCAGCACTGTGGACAGCCACAGTCACTAACATATCTATGGAGCAGCACTGTGGACAGCCACAGTCACTAACATATCTATGGAGCAGCACTGTGGAAGCCACAGTCACTAACATATCTATGGAGCAGCACTGTGGACAGCCACAGTCACTAACATATCTATGGAGCAGCACTGTGGACAGCCACAGTCACTAACATATCTATGGAGCAGCACTGTGGCAGCCACAGTCACTAACATATCTATGGAGCAGCACTGTGGCAGCCACAGTCACTAACATATCTATGGAGCAGCACTGTGGACAGCCACAGTCACTAACATATCTATGGAGCAGCACTGTGGACAGCCACAGTCACTAACATATCTATGGAGCAGCACTGTGGACAGCCACAGTCACTAACATATCTATGGAGCAGCACTGTGGACAGCCACAGTCACTAACATATCTATGGAGCAGCACTGTGGGCAGCCACAGTCACTAACATATCTATGGAGCAGCACTGTGGCAGCCACAGTCACTAACATATCTATGGAGCAGCACTGTGGACAGCCACAGTCACTAACATATCTATGGAGCAGCACTGTGACAGCCACAGTCACTAACATATCTATGGAGCAGCACTGTGGACAGCCACAGTCACTAACATATCTATGGAGCAGCACTGTGGACAGCCACAGTCACTAACATATCTATGGAGCAGCACTGTGGACAGCCACAGTCACTAACATATCTATGGAGCAGCACTGTGGACAGCCACAGTCACTAACATATCTATGGAGCAGCACTGTGGACAGCCACAGTCACTAACATATCTATGGAGCAGCACTGTGGACAGCCACAGTCACTAACATATCTATGGAGCAGCACTGTGGGCAGCCACAGTCACTAACATATCTATGGAGCAGCACTGTGGGCAGCCACAGTCACTAACATATCTATGGAGCAGCACTGTGGGCAGCCACAGTCACTAACATATCTATGGAGCAGCACTGTGGACAGCCACAGTCACTAACATATCTATGGAGCAGCACTGTGGACAGCCACAGTCACTAACATATCTATGGAGCAGCACTGTGGACAGCCACAGTCACTAACATATCTATGGAGCAGCACTGTGGACAGCCACAGTCACTAACATATCTATGGAGCAGCACTGTGACAGCCACAGTCACTAACATATCTATGGAGCAGCACTTGGCAGCCACAGTCACTAACATATCTATGGAGCAGCACTGTGGACAGCCACAGTCACTAACATATCTATGGAGCAGCACTGTGGACAGCCACAGTCACTAACATATCTATGGAGCAGCACTGTGGGCAGCCACAGTCACTAACATATCTATGGAGCAGCACTGTGGACAGCCACAGTCACTAACATATCTATGGAGCAGCACTGTGGACAGCCACAGTCACTAACATATCTATGGAGCAGCACTGTGGACAGCCACAGTCACTAACATATCTATGGAGCAGCACTGTGGACAGCCACAGTCACTAACATATCTATGGAGCAGCACTGTGGCAGCCACAGTCACTAACATATCTATGGAGCAGCACTGTGGACAGCCACAGTCACTAACATATCTATGGAGCAGCACTGTGGACAGCCACAGTCACTAACATATCTATGGAGCAGCACTGTGGACAGCCACAGTCACTAACATATCTATGGAGCAGCAAAGGACTACATTAGGATTAATAGCCCAGGAAATAAGTCACTTGTTGTTGTGTTATCCTGGGTAATTTACACATATGTTACTATGTATAATAATTGTATTTATGGAAAGATAGACAAATGCAATATAATACAATCCTTTATTGACTATGTTCCGCCCAATAACTGCTACTACTATAAGTACTACTACCACTAGTACTGCTAGTACCTACAACGATTATATTATGCTTTGCACCTCACTTTATACCTATATATATACCCTGTATCCATGTATTGTTTATAACGGCTTGACAAAGCTCATGGAGAGCAAAACGTTGCCACAATAAAATGTCACATTAGTTGCATTTGTGTCCTTTTAATCAACATATGCAAACGAGTTTATTAAAACCATTTTTGTGCATATAACCAGCAATTTCGTCAGTGCCAAGAATTTTCAAATTCTGCTCTAGACTGCGTAAACAATACACAAATAACCTACATATAGAAGAAACTTAGGACGACTTTTCGCTCAGACTTAGACCATTAAATAACACACTGCAGTTCACCAGCAATTTCTTGGGCTGACATACGAGGAACCTGGGTTCAATTCTGGGCCTGGTGTGCAAGTCTCCGTACGTAAACCTGACACCGTGATTACTTAGTAATAAAGTAGATAAGACACATGTGCAACAGTCTAGTATCTTTATTCCGCATTTATATTCGAAATACATCATTGAGGGTGATAGACTGATTATATGATCTTTATATCTCCACTGCTATTACCACATCCGTATACGACTGAAGAAGTCTACTGTGTAGGGGAAAGGGCTTCGGAATGGAAATACCTAACGTGGGTGTTATCCTGAGGGAGGGCCAGCACCCTCAGCAGATAACTTCTTAGACAGAGTTGAATTTAAAGATAATGTGAGGTCGGATGACAACTCAAACCTATAAATTCAACACCACACAGCAGAAAAGATGTTTGTATGATACCCAACCTAATACAGCATGTCAACACGCGATCAGGAATCACATAGCACAAAGGAAATTCCTACCCAAATTTTTAGCTTCACTACAGGACCTGGCTTCTCATCCATTCACTATTTATCACGTCCTTCCAGGCGACACTTCCTTGTACGGGTACAGTTTACCTGGAGAGGGTTTCGGGGGTCAACGCCCCCGCGGCTCGGTGCAAGTTTCTCTATATATTCATGTTCTACTTTCTCTTATGTATCTGCTGAAGAGGATCCCAGAAGGGGATTGAAATATACAGACCAATTGATCTTCTGAGTTTCTGTCTCCACTTGAGTTTTTATTGCTCCATTAGATACGTGTGCAACATTTGGGTATCTTTATTACGTTTCGCCAACCAGTGGCTTTATCAATACAGATTTTAGGACATAATGTGAACATTGTAGAACTATATGTAAATGGTGAGTTAATCAGTCCCTCCGTTGAAGAGCACCGTAGTCTTGAAGAATCTGAAGCACAGGTAAGGTTAGGTAAGATTTGTCAGGAAACAGGATAAGTGTTTCCTGACGCGGGTCTTAAGTCATAAAATGACCAGCATCTGGAGCTTTTGGTCATCTGACAGAAGACTTTCATTGGCTTACTGGTCCACTCCTATAAAAAACTAAGGTTATAGTTATAACCACAGTATATAGCTGAAACACGAGCATGGAGATTGACACTCATGTACCGGTGTCAGGTGAGGGACGTGCAGCAGACGAAGGTATTGTTACTGGTTTTTGGATTCCCCAGTGAAAGTAGGTAATACCCAAGGGATGGGCCAGTAGTAGTTAAGATGGTTGTGGAGATGTCCTCTGAAACAAGATTCCATGATGTTGCAGTGTGATGAGGGACTCGCAGCACCTCCCTCATCTAACGCCAGTATATAAACGCCAACCTTCATGCCTGTGCTTCAGGTAGGACAAATTGGTTACAATTATAACCTTAAATTTTAAAGGGGTGGAGGGGTAAGCCAGTGGAAGGCCTCGGTCAGATGACCAAAAGCTCCAACTGTGGGTCATCATATAACTAAGACCCGCGTCAGGAAACACTTGTCCTGTTTCCTGACAAACCTTACCTAACCTAACCTGTGCTACAGATTCTTCAAGGCTATAGTACTCTTCACCAACTCCAAGGCTCAGGGATTGATTACCTCGTCTTTTTCATATACTTCTACAGTCTTCATTATGCTCTTGAATTTGTATTGATAAAGCCACTGGAGGGCGAAACGTCTACAAATAAAGATACCCAGATGTTGCAAATGTGTCTAATTCATCAACTTGTCGATATTGTATACGATTCATGTAGAATGATCTACTGACACTGTTGAAGGTCAAACACCTCCCTGTTTGGTATTCTGTCAGTTATATGAGTTTAACACACTAGGGGACACCCAGTTCAGTCTGCCGTTGTGCACACTGACTCAGTCACCCTCAAACTCGCATGACAACAACATTGCATTGGGCTGACGGACTGACAACCTAATCTACCTCTTCAGTCTTCTGTTTTAGTCCCTGTATTATGTTAAGCCACTGATGGGCGAAACGTCTACATAACAGAGATACCCAGTTGTTGCACATGGGTTGATGTCATTGATGTCAAGAAACGTTAATCAATTTATGTCCCGATTCTCAACTTTTTTTCTCTTATACATATATTTTTAAATTAAAATTATTATATAAATCTCGAAACGCTAAATTAATTTTAATAGAGATGTCATTCATTTGGACCAGGAGCTGAGTCTCGACCCCTCACAAACACAAAAAGGAAAGTATCTTGGGGTGAGTATAACACCAGGAACATCTCCTGAGGCGCACATCAACCAAATAACTGCTGCAGCATATGGGCGCCTAGCAAACCTAAGAACAGCATTCCGACATCTTAATAAGGAGTCGTTCAGGACCCTGTACACTGTGTACGTTAGGCCCATACTGGAGTATGCAGCGCCAATGTGGAACCCACACCTAACCAAGCACGTAAAGAAAATAGAGAAAGTGCAAAGGTTTGCAACAAGACTAGTCCCGGAGCTAAGTGGTATGTCCTACGAGGAGAGGTTAAGGGAAAACGACCTGACGACACTGGAGGACAGGAAAGATAGGGGGGACATGATAACGACATATAAAATACTGAGAGGAAGAGACAAGGTGGACAGAGACAGGATGTTCCAGAGATGGGACACAGTAACAAGGGGACACAGTTGGAAGTTGAAGACTCAGATGAATCACAGGATGTTAGGAAGTATTTCTTCAGTCACAGAGTTGTCAGGAAGTGGAATAGTCTGGGAAGTGATGAAGTGGAGGCAGGATACATACATAGCTTTAAGAAGAGGTATGATAAAGCTCATGGAGCGGGAAGAGTGACCAAGTAGCGGCCAGTGAAGAGGCGGGGCCAGGAGCTGTGAATCGACCCCTGCAACCACAACTAGACGAGTACACAACACACACGCAGTTGTTCAACAATCTCTTCAATCTCTCTCTCTTTATACTTGAAGAGACAATTGTTTCTGAGTATTTGCACGTGCTTGTACGTGTTTGTTCTTGTGTCTGTACTTATGTGTGTACGTGGGAGAAAATCAGGTTTCATCCGAGGAAAGGGAAGGCAGATTTAGTTCCTTGGATCAAGAGATGTAATTGTGGGGTAGACCCAGGTGTGCAGGTGTGGGCAGACCCAGGTGTGCAGGTGTGGGCAGACCCAGGTGTGCAGGTGTGGGCAGACCCAGGTGTGCAGACCCAGGTGTGCAGGTGTGGGCAGACCCAGGTGTGCAGGTGTGGGCAGACCCAGGTGTGCAGGTGTGGGCAGACCCAGGTGTGCAGGTGTGGGCAGACCCAGGTGTGCAGGTGTGGGCAGACCCAGGTGTGCAGGTGTGGGCAGACCACCCAGGTGTGCAGGTGTGGGCAGACCCAGGTGTGCAGGTGTGGGCAGACCCAGGTGTGCAGGTGTGGGCAGACCCAGGTGTGCAGGTGTGGGCAGACCCAGGTGTGCAGGTGTGGGCAGACCCAGGTGTGCAGGTGTGGGCAGACCCAGGTGTGCAGGTGTGGGCAGACCCAGGTGTGCAGGTGTGGGCAGACCCAGGTGTGCAGGTGTGGGCAGACCCAGGTCAGGTGTGGGCAGACCCAGGTGTGCAGGTGGGCAGACCCAGGTGTGCAGGTGTGGGCAGACCCAGGTGTGCAGGTGTGGGCAGACCCAGGTGTGCAGGTGTGGGCAGACCCAGGTGTGCAGGTGTGCGCCAGTGGCAGACCCAGGTGTGCAGGTGTGGGCAGACCCAGGTGTGCAGGTGTGGCAGACCCAGGTGTGCAGGTGTGGGCAGACCCAGGTGTGCAGGTGTGGGCAGACCCAGGTGTGCAGGTGTGGGCAGACCCAGGTGTGCAGGTGTGGGCAGACCCAGGTGTGCAGGTGTGGGCAGACCCAGGTGTGCAGGTGTGGGCAGACCCAGGTGTGCAGGTGTGGGCAGACCCAGGTGTGCAGGTGTGGGCAGACCCAGGTGTGCAGGTGTGGGCAGACCCAGGTGTGCAGGTGTGGGCAGACCCAGGTGTGCAGGTGTGGGCAGACCCAGGTGTGCAGGTGTGGGCAGACCCAGGTGTGCAGGTGTGGGCAGACCCAGGTGTGTGCAGGTGTGGGCAGACCCAGGTGTGCAGGTGTGGGCAGACCCAGGTGTGCAGGTGTGGGCAGACCCAGGTGTGCAGGTGTGGGCAGACCCAGGTGTGCAGGTGTGGGCAGACCCAGGTGTGCAGGTGTGGCAGACCCAGGTGTGCAGGTGTGGGCAGACCCAGGTGTGCAGGTGTGGGCAGACCGGGTGCCAGGTGTGCAGGTGTGGGCAGACCCAGGTGTGCAGGTGTGGGCAGACCCAGGTGTGCAGGTGTGGGCAGACCCAGGTGTGCAGGTGTGGGCAGACCCAGGTGTGCAGGTGGGCAGACCCAGGTGTGCAGGTGTGGGCAGACCCAGGTGTGCAGGTGTGGGCAGACCCAGGTGTGCAGGTGTGGGCAGACCCAGGTGTGCAGGTGTGGGCAGACCCAGGTGTGCAGGTGTGGCAGACCCAGGTGTGCAGGTGTGGGCAGACCCAGGTGTGCAGGTGTGGGCAGACCCAGGTGTGCAGGTGTGGGCAGACCCAGGTGTGCAGGTGTGGGCAGACCCAGGTGTGCAGGTGTGGGCAGACCCAGGTGTGCAGGCGTGTGCAGGTGGCAGACCCAGGTGTGCAGGTGTGGGCAGACCCAGGTGTGGGCAGACCCAGGTGTGCAGGTGTGGGCAGACCCAGGTGTGCAGATGTGGGCAGACCCAGGTGTACTCACCTATTTGTGGTTGCAGGGGTCGAAACTCAGCTCCTGGCCCCACCTCTTCACTGATCGCTACTAGGTCCTCGGTGTACAGACCCAGGAGTGTGCATGTGTGGGAAGACCTAGGTGTGTGCAGACCCAGGTGTGGGCACATCCTGGTGTGTGCAGACCCAGGTGTGTGCAGACCCAGGTGTGGGCAGACTCAGGTGTGGGCAGACCCAGGTGTGGGGAACAGCTGTTACCTTATTAGCCCGAAGTTATGCTGACTATTCCTTCGTGATCTCTCTGCCTGGTACTGGGGTGGGGAGGTAATGCCTGGTTCTGGGGTGGGGAGGTACTGCCTGGTACTGGGGTGGGGTGGTACTGCCTGGTACTGGAGTGGGGAGGTAATGCCTGGTACTGGGGTGGGAAGGTACTGCCTGGTACTGGGGTGGGGAGGTACTGCCTGGTACTGGGGTGGGAGGTACTGCCTGGTACTGGGGTGGGGAGGTACTGCTTGATACTAGGGTGGGGAGGTACTGCCTGGTATGTACTTGGGTGGGAACTTGGTGGTAGACAGTGGTAGTTGTGGTATAGTATAGTGATGATAGTTGCAGTGGTAGTGGTGATGGTAGTAGTTGTGGTGGGAATGCTGGTAGTAGTTGTGGTGGGAATGCTGGTAGTAGTTGTGGTGGTGGGAATGCTGGTAGTAATTGTGGTAGTGGGAATGCTGGTAGTAGTTGTGGTGGTGGGAATGCTGGTAGTAGTTGTGGTGGTGGGAATGCTGGTAGTTGTGGTAGTGGGAATGCTGGTAATAGTTGTTGTGGTGGGAATGCTGGTAGTAGTTGTGGTGGTGGGAATGCTGGTAGTAGTTGTGGTGGTGGGAATGCTGGTAATAGTTGTTGTGGTGGGAATGCTGGTAGTTGTGGTGGTGGAAATGCTGGTAGGTAATAGCTGCATTATTATAATAATTTCACTTATAATAAATACACTGACTGGTTGAAGCATCTCTCTCACACAGGTCATACAGTGCCTGGGGTGGGGTAGTGGAGGTGGGGGTTGTGGGGGAGGGGGAGGTAGTGGGGAGAGAGGGATGGGAGGCTATCAGGTCTGAGCCACGGTAGCAAGGGTGGCTCCAATTCTTTGGATCAAAAGCCTAGTACAAGTCTTTCTGCTTTAACCTGCCAAAGAGCTTCATTAATTACTCTATTATTATATTATTATTGCAGAAGGAAAGTAACCAGATCATTATAGCAAAACATTTCTATATAGACGCAGTTTAATGAATGATGGTGAATGTGTTTTCTTCTTTGCATCATCCTGCCTTGATGAGAACTGCTAAAAAAATAACTACTACATTCATAGGGAGTACTAAACCCACAGGGGTCATATGGTGCCTCAAGGAATGGAAGGACTTTAGGCTTGATTCAAGGAACAGGAGCAATATTATTATCAAAAGAAGCGCTAATTATTATTATAATAAAAGAAGCGCTAAACCACAAGGTTCATAACAGCGCTGTTAAATTCCTTCCTGTCATGTAAGAACCGAAGTTAAATTATTATAAATCTTGCTTTATAAATTACTTGTTCTACATTATGTATTATATTCTTGAGGAGGTACTAAATCTGTAGGGGTGGATCAGGGCCTGGTTGATCAGGCCCTGATCCACCGCAAGGCCTGGTCATGGACCGGGCCACAGGGGTGTTGACCCCTGGAACACCCACCAGGTATACTCCAGGGTCACCCAGTTTATGGGCAACAAGAAGTCTCCCATTCATGTCCTTGAATTTGTATTGATTATTATTATAATCAAAAGAAGCGCTAAACCACGGGTTATTTGTATTGATAAAGCCACTGGACGGCGAAACATCTACAATAAAGATACCCAGATGTTGCACGTGTGTCTAATTTTCATCAAGAAGTAATCAATTTGGATCTGAGGAAGAGGGTAGCTTAAAGTCCTTGGATCAAGAGCCCTACACAGGCATCAAGGCACTCCTTACTGAAATGACAAGGTCAGCTATTTTTACCAGCATCATGTGTTGTTTCCCAGTCATACCTGATGCACTGGCTGTCTCCACTGAGGCAGAGTGACCCAGGAAAAATAAGAGGAAACACATCCACTGTCATTCATTCAATCACTGTCTTGCCAGAAGTGTGCTGACATCACACTTCAGGTGGCCCTCTGCACTGCACCATCCTCACCCCTGTATTATTACTGCATTCATGGGGAGAGCTAAACCTGTTGGGGGTTATACAGCACCTGAGGATATGGGAGGCATTCAGGTTCAAATCCAAGGAAGGGAAGAACAGGTCCTATTCCCAAGATCAAGAGCCCCTCACTGACATCAAGGAACCCTTCAAGGTTTTCAACCCTTTAAAGGTGAGGATAATTCAAGGACACAGAGATATTATCACACTGCAAGGAAAATAACAGACTAAGAAGCTTTATAATAAGAAGAGATGCCGATGCACTGAAGATATGTTATATAACACTCTATACAACATTACTATACACAACAGGTGCCCCGTGGCTTGGTTGGCAACGCTTTCGCCTCACTGAGTGTCCATGGTTCAATCCAAGGCATGGATGGAAATGTCGAGCGTGTTTCCTTACACCTGCTGTCCCTGTTCACCTAGCAGTATGTAGGTACCTGGATGTTAGTAGACTGGTGTGGGTGGCATCCTGGGGGGACAAGATTGAAGGACCACAATGGAAATAAGACGGACAGTCTTCGATGATGCACTGACTTTCTTGGGTTATCCTGGGTGGCTAACCTTCTGGAGTTAAAAATCTGAATAAATTTTATTTTAGCATTTAAGGATGGCAAAATTGCAATTTTTTTTTTTTCAGATTTGGGAAATGTGCATTTATTATACTAATGGGGAAGCACTAAATCCACAGGGGTCATGTAGCACCTAAGAAATATAGGAAGCAATTAGATCTGATCCAAGGAAGGGAAGCATTGATCTAGTTCCTTGGATTAAAAACTTACCAGCATCAGTGAGATAACATGATGGTATAAAGACAAATTTATACAGTGGTCCCTCGGTTTTCGTGCATCTCCAAACTCGAACATTTATGTAAGTGTATTTTCGTAAGTGCTGTTGCAAGTGTATTTTTGGGGGTCTGAAATAGACTAACCTACGTGACATTATTTCTTAAGGAAGTAAATTCGTTCGGTAATGGCACTTGAGCAGCATTCTGGAACGAATTTTCGGCGAAAACCAAGGGACCACTGTATATATATGGAATCTTTTATAATTTGCCCACAGTGGGGCCTATCATGTTTATCATCCAATTCCTTGGATCAAGAGCCCTTCACCCCACGTCAAGATACTACCTCCTCCCCTGAAGGCATTATTACATAAGTTATGAGAGCTATTTATTAGATTTTTAAATTATCAAGGCAACTCCAGTTATGTTTAGTAATAGGACACAAGTGCAACTAATGTAACATTTTATTGTGGCAACGTTTTGCCCTCCAGGAGCTTTGTCAAGTGAAACGTTGTCACAAAAATAATAAAATCTTTATTTACTACAAGTACATGTACAAGGTATACAGGCCTAGCTGACATCAATGACATACTATTATATAAAGCCGCTTGTTATCCTGAGCATTTCGGGCAAATTAGGTCAGTTTTGTCCCAGGATGCGACCCACACCAGTCCACTAACACCCAGGTACCCATTTTTCTGATGGGGAACATAGACAACTGGTGTAAATAAACACACTCAATGTTTCTACCCTCGCTGGGAATCGAACCCGGACACTAGCCGTTGCACGTGTGTCCTTTTACCTAACATACAGTTGGTAATTCTACCTATACAGTGGTCCCTCGGTTTTCGTGCATCTCCAAACTCGAACATTTATGTAAGTGTATTTTCGTAAGTGCTGTTGCAAGTGTATTTTTGGGGGTCTGAAATAGACTAACCTACGTAACATTATTTCTTAAGGAAGTAAATTCGTTCGGTAATGGCACTTGAGCAGCATTCTGGAATGAATTTTCGGCAAAAACCGAGGGACCACTGTATTACTAACTACAGTTTTTATTTTGTTGGGTGGTCAAGACCTCAGTGCAAGCATATTAAAAAAATATATTCTTAGTCTATGAATATACTGGCAGAGTTCTTATTAGGTCCTCCTTACCTGAGCAGATTTATCCCTTTCAAAGGGTAATATGAAAAACAATTATTTTCCTTAAAATACAGTACAGTTTTTTTTTAAAATAGTGACTAACTACATACCCATAGAGTAAAAAAAAATATTACGGTTTTAGTATGTTATGTCTTAGACTGAAGTTGAGCATAAATCCTCAGGACTCACAGTTGCATTTTCAAGTCCTCTCTCAGTAACGACAAATGAACACGATTTTTTCTCTAACCACGGGCAGAATACCACTTCCAGTATTCTAACATTGTACTCAATAGCTCTTTTGGCACTATCAAGGTCATATTCATTAGACATTTTAGCACTGCTCAAGTTCCAGCTTGGGCTTTTATTTTTGCTGCCATTAACACTCAATGCTTTAATGGCTTTCACAAAATAGTTGGTCCGAGTAAACAAGAGACGCGTTCTTACTAAGTTGGCCCAGGCCAAGCCCAGTGCAGGAGTTACACTTCCAGTAAGGCCATAAACACTCTGCTTTCCCATGGCAGCTGTTACCTGGAAAAATAATTATATTATTAGGTGACTTGTAGCCTCTTCCTTGAGTAAAACAATTTTTCAGCTGTGCAGTAAGTCTATACTGTTATATATAAGATTAAAATACAGTGTATCTGCATCCACCTATGGGCATCAATACATTTATTAAGAATTAGACACATATGCGACATCTAGGTATCTTTATTGGCTTTATCAATTCAATTCAAGGACATAATGTGAAGACTGTAGACTATATACAAGACGAGGTAATCAGTCCCTCAGTCTTGGAGATGGTGATGAGATTCTTCAAGACTATGGTGCTCTTTGCCAACTCCAAGGCTGAGGGACTGATTACCTCGTCTTTTGTATAGTATAGTTCTACAGTCTTCACATTATATCCTTGAATTGTATTGATAAAGCCATTGGATGGCGAAACGTTTACAAATAAAGATACCCAGATGTTGCACGTGTGTCTAATTCTTCATCTTGTCAGTACTGCATACCATTCATATACATTATTACGCTTATCTTTGTTATTATGTGTTAGTTCTCAGTTAAGGGAAGTCAACACTAATTGTATGTCGCGAACACCAAACATGTGGAAACCATGCAGGAAAGTTGAAAAATAAAAACAGATAATGATACATAATCTTAGTGGCATAAATCTTGGGAAAATACATTACAGGTAACCCTAAAGTTCATCAAAGTAGAAAAATCACAAGTTACAGATGGAAAAAGTCATAAAAATCTTGATAAAAACTACAATAATGCTCATAATAAAATAAAATGTTATACAAATACAGTGGACCCTCGCTATTCGAACATTCTTCATTCCAGAATGCTGTTCAAGTGCTGTTACCAAACGAATTTATTCCCATAAGGAATGATGTAAATTAGATTAGTCCATTTCAGACCCCAAAAATACACTTATAAAAGCACTTACAATAATTAACTTACATAAAAGGGCGAGTTTGGAGTGTTCGAATAGCGAGGGTCCACTGTATCACACTCACCTGATTAATTGCTAGAACAGCAACATTATGTGAAGATGCAAGTTGGTGTAATCTGTAGCCCAGTGTTTGGAGAGGCACAGTTTTGTTTACCTCTGTACCGTCTTCAGCTCGGAAGGCAGCAGCAACAGAGTCTATCACCACCAGTCCCACTTGGCGAGAAGGAACGAGGTGAGGAAGCTGGTAACGCACACAATCTACCAGACTTTCCTTCAAAGACATTACTGTATTATTATTATTATTATTATTACAGCTTCTCCTCACTCAATGATGGAGTTCCGTTCCTAAGACCACGTCGGTAAATGAACTTGTCGCTAAGTGAGGAGCATACTAGTATAATGGTAGTGGGTTTGTGTCAACCATCTTTAATACATATTGTTTTAATGTCACCTTTGCACCATTTATAACATTTCTGGTATAGTATTTTGAAATGTTTATAAAGTAGTGTACTGTATACAGTGGACCCCCGAGTTTCGACCACCTCAAAACTCGAACAATTATGTAAGTGTAATATTGTAAGTGCTTTTGTAAGTGTATTTTTGGGGGTCTGAAACAGACTAATCTACTTTACATTATTCCTTATGGGAACAAATTCATTCGGTAATGGCACTTGAACAGCCTTCTGGAATGAATTATGGAATGAATAGAGGAAATCAGCTCTAATATACATTATTTAGGTATGCATACTGGTCAGAGAGCCCGTCATAAGTCCAAGTCGTCGGTAAACGAGTACGTCGCTAAGTGAGGGAGAGGCTGTATTATTATTTTTTAACACAATGGCTGTTTCCCACCATATCAAAACAGACTGACCCAAAGAAAAGCCCACATTCACCCTCACCTGCTAGCAAGCTTACCTTTTCAAAAGGCGATAGACATCATGGTTTGAACCACAACATCCTCACCTGACTAAAAAGCACAGGCACAGTACGTCTAACCTTGAAACTCTAATCTCTCAAATTAACTCCTTCATAGATATTATCTCGTTCACACTTTAAAAGCACATTTGATTCCAAACACCACCTTCCTCCACACACTCTGATCTAACATTGTCAAATAAGCTCACTGGATGTGTGAACCCCTACCTTGCAATACCTCTTTCATACTATCCTCTCATCCCTTCCTTGGGTGGCCTGGTGGCTAGAGCTCTCGCTTCGCACACGGAGGGCCCGGGTTCGATTCCCGGCGGGTGAAAACATTTCGACGTGTTTCCTTACACCTGTTGTCATGTTCACCTAGCAGCAAATAGGTACCTGGGTGTTAGTCGACTGGTGTGGGGGACAAGATTAAGGACCCCAATGGAAATAAGACAGACAGTCCACGATGACGCACTGACTTTCTTGGGTTATCCTGGGTGGCTAACCCTCCGGGATTAAAAATCTGAAGAAAATCTTATCTTATCTTATCTTACAAGTACAGTACAGTGGACCCTCGGTTAACGAATACCCCGGAAATCGTACAATTATGTAAGTATAATATTGTAAGTGCATGTGGAAGTGTATTTTTGGGGGTATGAAATAGACTAACCTACGTGACATTATTTCTTAAGGAAGTAAATTCGTTCGGTAATGGCACTTGAGCAGACTTCTGGGATGAAGTTTTTTCATTAACCGAGGGTCCACTGTATCATAGATTTATAAATTAACTTTAATCATCCTCCATTTATTCCTACAGGACTAAACCATCTCAACAAACCACCATTTGAATTATTCCTTTCATACCCTTCAAGATAAAGGGCTCTTGATCTAAGAAACTGGAGCTACTCTTCCATTCCTCAGATCACAACAGATTGCCTCTCATCACTCAAGGGTTCTATGACCTTAACAGGTATAGTACTTCCTCCTGCTGGGATTTATGTAACTTTTTGAGGGTTTCACCAAGTTTGTAGAGGAATTGTAGCGAAATATGTATCTGTAACAGGTGTGAGCCTAAGCCTCAATGTGCCTGTTAATTCACCCCCGGCAGTAATGTGAAGATGTGTTGCGTTAGTCTGGCCAAAAAGCACAGGAAGATGTACATTAGCTGGTGGTTACAGACTAAACTACAGTACAAGGAGGAGACTTATGCATAGATAACCTATTTTACTGCATTATCAGCTAAATGCACATTTTCTTTAAACAGTTCTTAGCCTATTCTCAAACCACCACATAGCTTCCATTATTTTTATTCTTTTCTCTTTTCCCCTGCAAAAAAAAAAACCCATGGGATACATACATCTTTAATAATGATCTGATTTAATTTTTTTAACACACTGGCTATTTCCCAGAGGCAGGGCGACTCAAAAAAGAAGAAACAAAAGTTTTTTTCAATGAACCGGCCGTATCCCACCGAGGCAGGGTGTCCTAAAAAGAAAAACGAAAATTTTTCTTTTTAAATTTAGTAATTTATACAGGAGAAGGGATTACTAGCTCCTTTTGCTCCTGGCATTTTAGTCGCCTCTTACGACACGCATGGCTTATGGAGGAATGATTCTTCTCCACTTCTCCAATTTCAAAATTTCCTTTAATCTCCTCTTAGTTCCTTTCTTCACTCCCACTGTAGTGCATATCTAACCTCTTAGCAATTTATTAATTCAAAACCTAATTCTCCATCAAGTCTTATTATCAATTTCTTTTATTTATCTCTACAATAACATTTAAACAGTTTGGAGATGACAAGACCTCATAGTATGTATTTAATTATTTTTTTTTTTAACACACTGGCCATCTTCCACTGAGGGAGTGACCCTGGGTTTTCTTCTATTTGCTTATTTTCTTTATTTCCTCTTATCTCCATGGGAAAGTGGAGAAGATTTCTTCCTCTGTAAGCCAAATGTGTCGTAAGAGGCGACTAAAATGTCAGGAGCAAGGGGCTAGTAACCCCTTCTCCTGTATAAATTTCTAAATTTAAAAAGAAAAACTTTCACCTTTCTTTTTAGGTCACCCTGCCTCGGTGGGGTGGGGGGAATTCATTTTTCTTTTTAGGTCACCCTGCCTCGGTGGGATACAGCCGGTTTGTTGAGAAAAATAATTACTGTATGAACACAGAAATAAGCTAGGCATACTCTTACCATATCTGGAACATGATGAATGAAAATGTTATCGGTGTAAGATTTGGGTCCCTCAGGATGACCTGTTTGTATGTATTTTACCAGTTGTTGAAGACGAGCTGCTGGGAATTGTGACTCAGTGCAAATGTATGCCACACCTAGAATTAAAAGACATTTATTGACTATAAAAAGAGTTATATAAAGATAATTAATTTCAAAATGCATAAATGGAACCTAGTAATGTTATTTATCTAGCTAGTACAATATATGCAGTCAAAACAATATACAGTACCTGTATAAATATAGTAGAGAATATCAGGAGACTTTTATTAAAATTACTATTACATTTTTGACACCTTTTCAAAACTGGAAACCCAATTCTTGTACCTCACTGTAATATTATTTACCATCACTTTGGCAATAATGATTAATGATACAATGAGTGGCTATTAACTTGAAAATTTAATTGCACATTAGAATAACTATTATACATATGTATGCATTCCTAGGCATTTGTAATTCAGTACTTGATTTTGGTGAACAGCTGAGGTATCCCTATTTAAAACCCATGTAGTATGGAACACTTGACAATAAGGAATTTAAATTCTGAACATTTATTTTTCATTAACAGTTACATTAACAACTACATTAAATGTCTGATTTGAGGAGGGTGTGGTGTGGGAGGGAGGAGACAGGGAAGAAATTTTTAAAGCTTACAGAAAGAACGTCATTAAAAACCAGAGCATTGGGAGGAAAATGTCATCTGGTACTTCATTTATTAAAGGTTCTACACCCACATGTGCAGGCCCCCCTTCTTCCACACACATGCCCACACAAACCTAAAATTAATTGTCCAAAGTCAAGAAAACTCACATTAACAACACTTGGTAAAACACTAGATACAATCACAAGGGGGACTAACACTTGGTAAAACACTACATACAATCATGATGGGGACTAACACTTGGTAAAACACTACATACAATCATGATGGGGACTAACACTTGGTAAATCACTAGATACAATCACGATGGGGACTAACACTTGGTAAAACACTAGATACAATCATGAGGAGGACTAACACATGGACACTAGATACAATCACGAGGGGGGACTAATACTTGGTAAAACAATCAAGAGTTAAGGTAGCGATGGGTGGAGAAGACACTGCTAATGATGGCTTGCATTTCATGAACCCAAACACATGAAAATCTTAACTTTTCTCCAAAATGTTACCATTATACCTGTGCTTATTTGACCATTGAGACCATGGAGGGAAGAAGAATAAAAAGGAAGAGGAGTAAGGATGAAGGAGAGTAACAAGAAAGGTGAGGAAGGGAGAGAAGGGAAGAGCCAGATTGTGATAAATTCTATACTACATATTTTAATTATGTTACCTCATTTACACTTACTGGAGGATTGAGAACTTATTCTGAATGAAAAAATGCACCTAGGATCCATGATTATCAGTGCACACTGTGTTCACAATAAAATAAAAACACGATATGCACTCAGTCTTGTTTACCCGTAATACAATTAGAACCTGATCACAAAAACTGCAGATACTGTACAGTGGACCCTCGGTTAACGAATACCCCGGAAATCGTGCAATTATGTAAGTATAATTTTGTAAGTTCTTGTGGAAGTGTATTTTTGGGGGTCTGAAATAGACTAACCTACGTGAAATTTTTCCTTAAGGGAGTAAATTCGTTCGGTAATGGCACTTGAGCAGACTTCAGGAGTGAAGTTTTTACGAAACTCGGGGGTCCACTGTACTCTACTTCTTGAGGAAAAAGCTGAAATAATTCACAACAATGCACAAGTCGGAAATGATAACTGTACGACATTTTGCTCCACCCTGGACATTATTACACGATATACAACTTAACAATGGACCTGGATGGACCAAAATGCTATCCAGTTTATATTTCCAATTTCATGTTACTCCTAAATGCTTCTTGAACTTGGTGGTTAAATGGAAAACAGCAGAAGCATTGTACAGTGCACCCTCGGTTTTTGTCGATAATTCTTTCCAGAATGCTGTTCGAGTGCCGTTACCAAACAAATTTGTTCCCATAAGGACAAATGTAAATTAGATTAGTCGTTTCAGACTCCCTAAAAATACACTTACAATAGCACTTACAAAAATACACTTACATAATTGTTCGAGTTGGGAGCTGTACGAAACTGAGGGTCCACTGTATTAGTGTACGTATCTTTATTATTGTTTGTTTTATGATGTAAGTTCAAAAAAATTACTTTGTCTAATTATTAAATAATCTTTAAGCATTAAGATTAATTTGCCCAACAATGTTTTATTGCATGTAAACTGCATTTTTTTGTACCACATAAAAATAAATGAAACAATGAATTAAAATTTGAATTTGAAAGGAAAATGTAATAATGTTGGTGGAATTACCAATAATATGTTATTTAAAATGACACAAGTGCAACTAATGTGACATTTTATTGTGGCACTTGTGTCCTTTTACCTAAGAAAAATGTAGCATTACAGACTGATAAGATTATTCTGTACAGTACTGTATTCATGAAGCACTAAACCCAAATGTGTCATACAGACAAGAATGCAACAATAACACACAAGAATGCAACAATTAGACAAGAATGCAACAATTAGACAAGAATGCAACAATTAGACAAGAATGCAACAATTAGACAAGAATGCAACAATTAGACAAGAATGCAACAATTACAGACAAGAATGCAACAAGTACAGACATGAATGCAACAAGTATAGACAAGAATGCAACAATAACATACAAGAATGCAACAATAACAGACAAGAATGCAACAATTACAGACAAGAATGCAACAATTACAGACAAGAATGCAACAATTACAAACAAGAATGCAACAAGTACAGACAAGAAAGCAACAAGTACAGACAAGAATGCAACAAGTACAGACAAGAATGAAACAATCAAGCCTTCCCATACCTTTACCAAGTCCCCCACTGCTGGGAGGAAGCTGGACATGCAGTGCCAGTTGCAGTGCAAACTGGGTCTTCCCACTCCCACTCTCGCCCGCTACTTCCGTGATTCCTCGAACAGGCACCCCACCACCGAGGAAGTCATCAAGGTGACAGCAGCCAGTGGTGATGTGGGGCAACATTCCACTCTTAGAGTTACACATTTCCCAAGCTAGAAATAAATGCTTTCTTCATCTCTCGATCACTTTCCATTATAATAACGTTGGCAGAATTACTGACAATATGTTAGGTAAAAGAACACAAGTGCAACTAATTTGACATTTTATTGTGGCAACGTTTCACTCTCCAGGAGCTTTGTACAATAAAATGTCGCATTACACAAATAACCCACACATAGGAGAGAGGAGCTCACAACAACTTTTCGGTATGACTTGGACCATTTATAAAGTCACACTAACAGAAAGGAGAGAAGGAGACAGTATATATAGGCCAGCTGGCAGGGACGGGACAAGAGAGGTAGGAGTGGTAGTAGTAGAGGTAAGGAAGGAAGTGGTAGTAGTAGTGGTAGAGGTATTGCTGGTAGTGGGAGTTGTAGAAGAGAAGTAAAACGTCGCATTAGTTGCGCACGTGTCTTTTTTCATTAAGAATGTGACTGAGAGAACACATAATCCCTTTAAAAATTGCATAAAACAATGTAGTGGAACATTCTTATTAGAAGGAATCTTCTTATGAAACTGCACGAAATGCTCTGCATAACCATGGCCTTTCACCATACTCTCAAGTGTCACCCATCTCTGTATAAACAATGTATCATGTTAAATTAACTTGTATTTGTATTAAATGTGCTGCAATGTGTATACATTACAGTTTTACTGGATTTACAAATGACACAGATAAGCTGAATTTAATTTGGTGTACATGATATAATTAGATAACCAGGTACATCATTATGTCATGTAATATCAATACCATTTGCAAAATGTATAAAAAAACAAAAACTGGAGAAGAGTAGGGATATAACTTAATATGGTTAATGTGTTAGATATAATTTAATAAAATATTAATTACAGTACATGCTAGATATAGTAAAAATGAATTATTAGTTACAGTGTTTAATAGAAAAACTTATCACCAACTGTAATAGTATTATAAACTGAATCAGACATTTATAATTATGAAGGAGACTATAGCATATTTTTTACACCTATGGCAGTTACTCTCGACTGTAAAGTAGTTTACTATGTGCATTAGTCTTAAATGTATACTTAATGAGCTCTGAGAACACATTCTGTCACATTCTATTTCATATAAATCAAAGGTAGCCAAAGCATACAGTAATGTATATTAATACCAACAAGATACATTTACACTGAAAAAATTATAAGGTGCATAGATTCTGATAAAGAATTATGCCACTTTAGTGCCCCTTATGATACATGCTTCGTGAAGTCATGATAAAGGTCTACACGGAGTGAACTAGATGAGTACATCTAGGTAGCATGTGTCTCTCTTGCACTTTGTGGGTGAAGGATTCATCCTCCACCACTCCTTGTACTGAATGACCCACACAAATTTAGAGAATACGTAATAGTAATAATAATAATATGATAATAATAATAATAATAATAATAATAATAATAATCTACACAAAAGAAAATGTCAACCCACAAAAGCTTAATCTGGAAAGTGTGTCTTTATATTCGTACTTTCACATTAGAACTGCGAAATTGTCATGCTACCTGATAGCTGTTTAGGAACAGCATAGGCAGCTACTGCAGAAGTCAGCTGTTCAACATCCACCGTTGTTAGTCCAAGTTTACGCTGCAGCTCGCTGTGTGACGCTCGGAGAATATTTAAAACCGACACGTAACCAGCTGGAAAAAGTGTGGTACTGTATTAATGGAAAATTAAGACAGTACTGTATTTCAAAAAAAATTAAATTTCTGTACGTTGAAGCCAGTCATAGTTATTTTAACTGTGAATAGTGATGGACAGAAAGTGAAAATTGGCAAATTAAAAGGTGATTCATTATCAGATGAAAATTGACAGGTTAAGTGGCCATTCATTATTATATTAGATGAAAATTGACAAGTTAAGTGGAAATTTGTTGGTTAAGAAAAAATGGAATATAGATGAAGATTCCTAGAATATTATAGTACAGTGGTACCGAGTCGATGGTCCAAATCGCCTTTATGTGTTTATTTTAAATGCTTGTAAGTATATTTGGTGTAAAGACTATCTATTACATTATTTTATGGGGTAATTGTTTAATGGCACTTGAACAGCATTCTAACAAATATCGTAACTCAGGTACCACTGTACTAGGTTTTTTAGGTTTATAATAACAATAACAATAATAATAATAATAATAATAATATTATTATTATTATTATTATAATATTCAAGTGAAAGCGCTAAACAAATAGGGGCAATACAACACCTGGGGAATGGGAGGTTATCAGGTTTAATAAAAAATGCGGGTAGCTCCAGATCTTTGGATCAAGAGCATTTCACCTGCATCAAAGGTAAAATTAGCAACAAATATCTTTGCCGTAAATACAAAAAAATATCTTGGTCAGTGTGTCTCCCACCTCTCTTAGCACTCGCTATTATTCTGGGATTTATGTCAAGGTCGTCAATGAAACTGTCACTTCTTCTGTGGGTCGTTGCAGCTGACGACATGATGACGACGACACAGAACACCACAGTCAAAGAATTCCAGAGAAGGGTAAAGAAAAGCGACACATTCTGCCGACTGAAACAACTACCATTATTGTTGTTAAGGGCAATGTAAACTTGCACCTTATTTAGCGCTCCTTCCCGGGACTCGACACATCGGTGGCAATATCTAAATCTTCCCGGGAGTCCGGGAACAATAATAATACTAATCTTTATTTTTACAAGTTATATATTGCACAAATCTGGGCAAAAGTTATAAGAGAAACGAAGTTTTATCTTGAAAACGATGCGGGAATCAATAAGTTCCTAATTAGGTAGGGTGGATCAGAGGACCACTTACACCAAGGACACCAATGACAATAAGTCACTGTGTGTGACCCAACAATTAAAATTTGCACCAAGAACTCATTACAGTTGTGACCGGGTGTAGACTAGTGAATTGCCCATTACTTTATAATTTGTTCATGATTGTAACCATGTATAAACGTAAGTAAGTAAATTTACTTACATGATTCATTATCTTTGTAACTTGTGAGTTCATTACCTTTGTAACTTGTGAGTTCATTACCTTTGTAACTTGTGAGTTCATTACCTTTGTAACTTGTGAGTTCATTACCTTTGTAACTTGTGAGTTCATTACATTTGTAACTTGTGAGTTCATTACCTTTGTAACTTGTGAGTTCATTACCTTTGTAACTTGTGAGTTCATTACCTTTGTAACTTGCTCAGCTATCAAAACTTTGGGGTTCAGTCCCTGGACCCATTATGTACCTCTGTAATCTTTTGACTACCGCCCACAGGATGGGTATGAGGTGCATAATAAAGATCTCAAACTAACTAATTGTCTGACTTTTTTGGGTTATCCTAGGTTCTCTACACTTATTCTGCTATGTATGATAATCTATGTAACTGTATTTGTGTATACCTGAATAAACTTACTTACTTACCAGCTTATGAGTCAGCAACAGGTTTTTCCCAGGCCTAGGAGTTGAAGCTCCATCGCGTCAATGCCATAAAATGTAAGTAAGTTTATTCAGGTATACATAAATAGTTACATAGATTATCATACATAGCAGCATATGTGTAGAGAACCTAGGATAACCCAAAAAAGTCAGACAAAGTGACTTATTTTCATTGGGGTCAAGTTTATTTCCACATGATACAATGTTTAGTCAGAAATGGGTGTGGGCAGAGACAGGGATACACACTGGTGTGTGGACAGACAGGGATACACACTGGTGTGTGGACAGAGACTGGGATACACACTGGTGTGTGGACAGAGACAGGGATACACACTGGTGTGTGGACATAGACAGGGATACACACTGGTGTGTGGACAGAGACAGGGATACACACTGGTGTGTGGACAGAGACAGGGATACACACTGGTGTGAGGACAGAGACAGGATCATAAGATAAAATAAGATTAAGCGCCGCGGGTGCACAATAAACTAGCCTCTGAGGCAGTACAACTTACTAAAGTCAACTTACTTACTTTACTTACTTACCACGAGATTGTGTAAATAATATTGTTGGGTTTATGGGTTATGACAACTAAATGAACCGCTGTTGGTCTCAAGGAACAGTTGTTGGAGTTAAGAGTTGTGAAAACTATTTTTGAAGAAGATATATATTAATTATTAACGGGGAACATTAGTGGGTTAAGAAAGGGTTCGGTAAGGCGAACCTAACCGACTCCGGTACACTTCTGTCCCACCAGCTACAGGGAACACCCTCGGTGGACCGACTCCGGTACACTTCTGTCCCACCAGCTACAGGGAACACCCTCGGTGGACCGACTTCGGTACACCTCTGTCCCACCAGCTGCAAGGGAACACCCTCGGTGGACCGACTCCGGTACACCTCTGTCCCACCAGCTACAGGGAACACCCTCGATGGATCAATTGATAACTGAATTAATTTAAGGGAAACTATACACAACATTCTTATTCATCTATTTATTTTGTACACATTGTTACATGTATATGTACACTTCTGGTTAAGTAGAAAACAGCACAGTGAATAATACATATACATAAATGCACATACTCTTGGGTTTGGCTGTGTATACATGAAAAACGCACATCTTTCTATAGATAGGAATGCACATTCTAATTAGCATCATCTATTACGAGCATACGTACATACATACATGTATATATATGTACACACCAACAAACACGCACATGAGTAGGCTATAGGATAAGTCCAGTATACAGACATAAGCACGCACGCGCACAGACACACACACAGACACAGACACACACACACAGATACAGACACACACACACACACACACACACGTGAACCTATATACATGATAAGGAACCCCTGTGTGTACAAGAGAAGATTCTTAGAAAACACACACACGCAGCGGAGGCGGGGCCAGGAGCTGAGATTCAACCTCTGCAACTGCAATTAGGTGAGCACACACACACACACACACAGGGTTAACAAATGCAGATGAGCAATGCGAGTGCCAGCGCCACTTATGACCTGCTTTAACCTCTAAAGGTTATCTAGGTTGGGAGGTGATCCTCACGGAGGTCACAGGTCAGAGGCAATGTTGCCATGGAGGTCATGTTTAGTGCCACGAAGGAACAGAGGTCATGCTAGGTCAAGAGCTCACCTTAGCTTGAATCCTAACAACCCAACAAAAGTTCTGAATAATAAATAGTTGATTTTTTTTTCTAATCAAACAAAAAAAAACTAGAAATTAGCAACTAGTAATTTAGATACGGAGTCAATGAGGTTAGAATGGAGATTTGGTTTATATTTTTTTGTTATAGTAATTTGGTGGGTCAAAATTGGGTCAGCGTATATATATCATGTGCAGTGTATATATTTTTTTTGAGTGATAATGTTATTTGAGTCGTGAATTGTTTCTAAGTCAGTTTATTTATTTGTTTGTTGTTGTTGTTAATGCGTCTTAAGTTTTTCATACTAGTTACTAATCTTTTGCTCAACTGTGTATTTATACAGTGACCTGGTTTAGTGTTCTGTGTCGTCACATAGTGAGTGGTGCAAGTGTTGCAGAACTCAGTGAGTGGTGCAAGTGTTGCAGAACCCAGTGAGTGGTGCAAGTGTTGCAGAACCCAGTGAGTGGTGCAAGTGTTGCAGAACCCAGTGAGTGGTGCAAATGTTGCAGAAGTCGTGTGAAAGTTGAAGCAGTCTTGATAAGTCTTTCCACTAAGTCTTTTAAAGCCCTCAAAACCCTAATTTGTATATTCTAGTTGAAAACCAAGGGAGGAAATTGATAGGAAAGGCTGCAAGGAGTGTATCAAGAAAATAGAAAAGGAGGCGAAAGAGAGAGGAAGAGAGGGAAAGAAGGAACGAGGGAAGGGAAGGCAAGGAAAAGCGAGGAAAAATAAAAATGTTACCTGACGCGCCTGAGTCAACAGCTCAAGGCACAACTTACGGACTACAGACTAACACACACGAGGGGAAACAAAAGCATTGAGATTGCATCAGCAAATGGGGGATTTAACAATATCTGCTACCGTAGACGGGCAGAGATGAGAGGATGAGATGACGGATGATATGAGTGAAGTGATATGTCCGAGATGCGGATGAGTGAGACCCTTCCCCGTGGGTGGATGAGCAATATTCAGGACCTGACTTCTCGGTGGATGATGTGGGAGGGTTGAGAGACTCTGAGATTCTATACGGTCGGAGCTGTTGCTGTTGCTGCTGTTGCTGGTGATAGTGGTGGTGGTGCTGATAGTACTGCTGATGCTGCGGCTGTTGCTGTCTGCGGCTGTTGCTGCTGCTGCTACTGCTGCTGCTGCTCTTCAGGAGCTCCCTGTTGCTGTGAGGTGCAGGCAATATCTCCTAGTGGTGACTGGCAAGGCGTCTCAGAGGAGCGAGTTGGATGCCACGAGAGAAAGCAACAGCAGGAGGAAGAGTGCCATGGATGAGTGCCACGGCCGAGTGCCTGCTGGATAGAGGACAGACAAGAACAACATCACAGACGTGGAACTCTAAACATAAAAAATAACTCAAGTGTGACGAACACTTGCCAATGCTTAGTGATAACTCACTTGGAGACACAAACTCAGGAGATTAATTGATCTGTATATTTCGATCCCCTTCTGGGATCCTCTTCAGCATCTGCTGAAGAGGATCCCAGAAGGGGTCGAAATATACAGATCAATTAATCTCTAAACATTATGTTTACTACAGTAGCTAGTGTCATAAATATTGAAAAAAATAACACGGGCCAAAAGGAGCTTTTCCCCCCATGGCCCGAAGAGTTAGGGGCCCTGATATTAGGAACCTCTGGTATGGGGGCCCCTAGCATCTATTTTATTTAAAAGAAAATGGCCTTAAATAGGCAAAATTGACCTTTAATTATTTTCAAATTCAATAAGGTTGATTTTGTTATGATTTTTTGAGTAATAATAAACCTTATTAAATTGTGAGGAGGCAGAACTTACGCCAGCACCTACGTTCCTATACTTACGCCAGCACCTACGTCCTTACACCTACGTCAGCACCTGCCTCCATACACCTAAGCCAGCACCTACGTCTCTACACCTATGTCAGCACCTACGTCCCTGCCCCTACGTCAGCACCTGCCTCCGTACACCTACGCCAGCACCTACCTCCCTATATCTATGCCAGCACCTGTCTCCCTACACCTAGGCCAGCACCTAATATAATTAGCACCTACGCCTTCTCCCCTGCACCTACAGAAGCACCTAAACTTCCTCCTTTACACCTACACCAGAATCTACGTTCCTACACCTACAGCAGCACCTACGTGCCCTTCCCTGCACCTACCTCGTGCAGCACCTGCGCCGGTGACTGAGGCCTGGTATGGCGGGCTGGTACTCAGAACATACTGCGTGGTATACAGATATATACCAGGTATCTCTGAGACGCACTCCACCCGCAGCTCTCCATCCTCCAGGAGGCGCTGCCGTAGGGAGAACCGCAGCCGCAGCGTCGACGTCGTCAGCCCCTCCTCGTCTGTCTGGTCAAACTGCGGCTCCAGCCACCCGGGGGATACCTGCGGCAATTATTTTGATTACAGAGGATACCGCACGGAGCAGCGAGTCTCCACATATGATTGTTTACAGCCTGCAAATATGGTATTAACCTTGGTAATACATATCCACAAATTAATTTAGAAAGACATGTGAGAAAACTAATAATAATAATAATAACGTTTCAGTCCCAAACACTGATGTAAACAAAGTTAGAGTGCTAGGCTAGATATCACCTAGCACTGCTAGGCTAGATATCACCTTGGACTTTCACAGTACAGACAGGCCCCGCTTTACAGCGCTTCGCTAATGCAGCGGTTTTTAATTATACCATTCTTCATTTATTCAGACTTCCTACAATAAATTTATTCACCATCACTATAAGCTAGGGACGAAAATATTTTAAGGTAAGTAATGTGTGTATTGTATGTGTATTTTTCAGGCCTAGCTCCATTGCTCACTTAATATATGATAGTGTAAACATGTCATCAGGCTTTAATATGCATTTGAAAGTGAAAAAAAAAACAACCCCAAGGCTATGTTTCACTTTACAGCAATTTTAGCTTTACAATGGTTGCTCAGAACCTAACCTGCTGTATAAGCGGGGCCCTACAGTAGCCCAGAATTTAACCTGCTGTATAAGCTGGGCCCTACAGTAGCCCAGAACCTAACCTGCTGTACAAGCGGGGCCCTACAGTAGCCCGGAACCTAACCTGCTGTACAAGCGGGGCCCTACAGTAGCCCGGAACCTAACCTGCTGTATAATCGGGGCCCTACAGTAGCCCGGAACCTAACCTGCTGTACAAGCGGGGCCCTACAGTAGCCCGGAACCTAACCTGCTGTATAATCGGGGCCCTACAGTATTATACCAAGAGAAGCATAGGAACTTACTGGTTGTTTGTTTATTGTGAAGGCGAGAATAGGTGGCGGCTTCGATCTGAGGGAGATACATGTTATATCCACCCAGCTTCCTGGCGGGTAGTAGCTCCTGACCCCCTTGATCGCTGGTTCCTCGTCTGGCAGGTCTGTGTGCGAGAGACTGAGAGGTAGGAAAGGGGGGATAGAGGAAGCTATGCATAATTACTCTCGGATTCACTCTGTTGCACAACACAGACCATCAGCCGAAACTCACACATCATTTTTAAAGGGATGGAGGGGTAAGCCAGCGGAAGGTCTCGGTCAGATGACCAGAAGCTCCAGCTGTGGGTCATCATCTGACTAAGACCCGCGTCAGGAAACACTTGTCCTGTTTCCTGACGAACCTTACCTAACCTAACCTGTGAAAATGAAGCCTGTTAAATGTTATGCACTCTGGCACGATTGCTGATCTTTCCTGTCTGTCTCGTGAACACGTAAGATAACAGGTAAATCTTACTGTCTCATGTACATGTAAAATAACAGGTAAATCTTACTGTCTCATGTACACGTAAGATAACAGGTAAATCTTACTGTCTCATGTACACGTAAGATAACAGGTACATCTTACTGTCTCATGTACACGTAAGATAACAGGTACATCTTACTGTCTCATGTACACGTAAGATAACAGGTAAATCTTACTGTCTCATGTACACGTAAGATAACAGGTAAATCTTACTGTCTCATGTACACGTAAGATAACAGGTAAATCTTACTGTCTCATGTACATGTAAGATAACAGGTACATATTGCTGTCTCATGTACATGTAAGATAACAGGTAAATCTTACTGTCTCATGTACACGTAAGATAACAGGTAAATCTTACTGTCTCATGTACACGTATGATAACAGGTAAATCTTACTGTCTCATGTACACGTATGATAACAGGTAAATCTTACTGTCTCATGTACACGTATGATAACAGGTAAATCTTACTGTCTCATGTACACGTATGATAACAGGTAAATCTTACTGTCTCATGTACACGTATGATAACAGGTAAATCTTACTGTCTCATGTACACGTATGATAACAGGTAAATCTTACTGTCTCATGTACACGTATGATAACAGGTAAATCTTACTGTCTCATGTACATGTAAGATAACAGGTAAATCTTACTGTCTCATGTACACGTATGATAACAGGTAAATCTTACTGTCTCATGTACACGTATGATAACAGGTAAATCTTACTGTCTCATGTACACGTATGATAACAGGTAAATCTTACTGTCTCATATACACGTATGATAACAGGTAAATCTTACTGTCTCATGTACATGTAAGATAACAGGTAAATCTTACTGTCTCATGTACACGTAAGATAACAGGTAAATCTTACTGTCTCATGTACACGTAAGATAATAGGTAAATCTTACTGTCTCATGTACACGTAAGATAACAGGTAAATCTTACTGTCTCATGTACACGTATTATAACAGGTACATCTTACTGTCTCATGTACACGTATGATAACAGGTAAATCTTACATACGTCTCCCTACCTTCGGTATACAAGCGCCTTTACTTTCCTACATGTTTCTTAATAGTTCTTAACCTTGTAATACTTGCCAACCTAGGAGGCTTCTTCTGAGACAGTCTCTCGGGGGGAGAGATAATCCCCAGACACGCTTACATATGTCTAAGTAAATCATTGAAATAAGTGCATGAGACCTGAGACACATGCTACACACCTGTCAGACATTATACAAATTAAGAACATAAGAACATAAGAATGGAGGAACACTGCAGAAGGCCTACTGGCCCATACAAGGCAGATCCTTATCAAAACCACCACTACCTAAGAATTTACTCCTGTACTCACGACACTAATCAAACCCAGCCCCTCCAAAGCATAAATTGATTAATGAATCTCAACACGGTTTTACAAAGGGGCGTTCATGTCTTACGAATTTACTAACTTTTTTCACTAAGGTGTTTGAGGAAGTAGATCATGGTAATGAATATGATATTGTGTATATGGACTTCAGTAAGGCTTTCGATAAAGTTCCACATCAGAGGCTACTGAGGAAACTTAAGGCACACGGAATAGGAGGAGAAATTTTTTCCTGGGTAGAGGCATGGTTGACTAATAGGCGGCAGAGAGTTTGCATAAATGGAGAGAAATCAGAATGGGGGCGTGTCTCAAGCGGTGTTCCACAGGGGTCAGTTTTGGGCCCCTGTTGTTTACAATTTACATAAACGACATAGATGAGGGAATAAATAGTAGCATAAGTAAATTTGCTGATGACACCAAAATAGGCCGTCCAATTCATTCAAACGAGGACATTAGAGCACTCCAGGATGATTTGAATAGACTGATGCAGTGGTCGGAGAAGTGGCAGATGCAGTTTAATGTAAACAAATGCAAAGTTCTAAATGTTGGGCAGGACAATAACCATGCCACATATAAGCTGAATAATATAGATCTTATTACTTGTAATTGCGAGAAGGATTTAGGAGTTCTGGTTAGTAGTAATCTGAAGCCTAGACAACAGTGCATAAGTGTTCGCAATAAAGCTAACAGAATCCTTGGCTTCATATCAAGAAGTATAAATAACAGAAGTCCTCAGGTTGTTCTTCAACTCTATATATCTTTGGTTAGGCCTCATTTAGATTATGCTGCACAGTTCTGGTCACCGTATTACAGAATGGATATAAATGCACTGGAAAACGTACAGAGGAGGATGACAAAGTTGATCCCATGTATCAGAAATCTTCCCTATGAGGATAGACTGAGGGCCCTGAATCTGCACTCTCTAGAAAGGCGTAGAATTAGGGGGATATGATTGAGGTGTACAAATGGAAAACAGGAATAAACAAAGGGATGTAAATAGCGTGCTGAAAATATCCAACCAAGACAGGACTCGCAGCAATGGTTTCAAGTTGGAAAAGTTCAGATTCAGGAAGGATATAGGAAAGCACTGGTTTGGTAATAGAGTTGTGGATGAGTGGAACAAACTCCCGAGTACCGTCATAGATGCTAAGACGTTGTGTAGTTTTAAAAATAGGTTAGATAAATACATGAGTGGGTGTGGATGGGTGTGAGCTTGTACTAGGTCAGATGCAGTGCTCCTTCCTTAAGTGAATGTAACCTGACCTGTACTAATTCCTTAAGTGGAAGTGACCTGACCAGGTGGTCGGCTGGACAATTATATGAGTGGGTGCGGTTGGGTGTGAATTGGTCCTGACTAGGTTGTGCTACTAGGTCAGATGCAGTGCTCCTTCCTTAAGTGAATGTAACCTGACCTGGCTGGGTCGGGGCATTGGCTTAAGCCGTTGGAGATTTGGACCTGCCTCGCATGGGCCAGTAGGCCTGCTGCAGTGTTCCTTCTTTCTTATGTTCTTATGTTCTTATATATTTGTCCAATCTCTTTTTAAAGCCACCCAAGGTCCTAGCCTCTATCACAGTACTCGGAAGATTGTTCCACGCATCTACAACTCTGTTCGAAAACCAGTACTTGCCTATGTCCTTTCTAAATCTAAATTTATCCAATTTAAATCCGTTATTTCTCGTTCTTACTTGGTTCGATATCCTCAGTATTTTATTAATATCTCCTTTGTTTATGCCCATCATCCACTTGTACACCTCGATGATATCTCCCCTCATTCTACGTCTCTCCAGAGAGTGGAGATTCAATGCTCTAAGTCTATCTTCATACGGGAGATTTCTTATACTGTAAATCATTTTAGTCATTCTTCTTTGTATGTTCTCCAATGAATCTATATCCATCCTGTAGTAAGGAGACCAAAACTGAGCTGCATAATCCAAATGAGGTCTCACTAGTGATGTATAGAGCTGTAAAATAACTTTCGGACCTCTGTTGCTTATACTTCTTGAAATAAATCCTAGTAATCTGTTAGCCTTATTGCGCACACTTAGGCACTGTTGTCTTGGCTTTAGATTCCTGCTTACCATGACTCCCAAGTCTTTTCACATTCTGTATGATCAAGCTCAACTTCACCTAGTTTATAAATTCGAGGGATATTTTCATTACCAACGACTAGCACCTTACACTTGTCCACATTGAACTTCATCTGCCACTTTTCAGACCAAGACATTAATTTATCCAAATCCTCCTGGAGTTCACTGTTATCCTCCTCAGAATGAATTATACGGCCTATTTTTGTATCATCAGCAAATTTACTCATGTCACTTGCAATTCCTTCATCAAGGTCATTAATGTAAATTATGAACAACAATGGGCACAAAACTGATCCTTGTGGAACGCCACTAGTGACAAATCCCCATTCAGATTTGACCCCATTAATGGAAACTCTCTGCTTTCTATTGGTAAGCCATGCCTCTATCCATGCTAGAACTTTACCTCCTATACCATGAGCTGCCACCTTTCTTAAGAGTCTCTTGTGAGGTACTCTATCGAAGGCCTTACTGAAATCCAAGTAAACTATATCATATGCTTTATCACTGTCTACTGCCTCAAATGTTTTATTGAAAAACGTCAGTAAATTTGTCAGGCAGGAACGACCTCTCGTAAACCCATGCTGAGATTCATTAATCAAATTATGTTCTTCAAGGTGACTTCTGATAATATCAGCTATAATTGATTCTAATAATTTGCCTACTATAGACGTGAGGCTTATTGGACGGTAATTTGATGGAATGGACTTATCCCCTGATTTGAATATAGGAACTACATTAGCTATCTTCCACATCTCTGGCACAATACCAGTTAGGATGGACGTATTAAACACATTCGTTAATGGCTGACTAAGTTCCATTTTGCATTCTTTAAGTACCCTGGAAAACAACTCGTCGGGTCCCGGGGACTTATTTTGCTTCAGTTTATCTATCTGTTTGATAACCATATCCCTCTAATAACCATATCCCTGATGACACCTCTCTGTCTCTGTCTCTGTCTCTCTCTGTCTCTTCGTTCACCATCTGCCTCACTCACAAAGGCACTTCTGTTAACGCTAGAAAAGTTATAATGGGAGAGAATAGTGGTGGTAGTTGTAGTAGTTGTTGAAGTTGTTGTTGTTGTAGTTGTTGCTGCTGTTGTTATTGTAGTAGTAGCAGTAGTAGTAGTAGTAGCAGTAGTAGTATTTATTGTTGCTGTGAGATGCCTTACCTGGTCTCTACCTCTGACCTCTTTCATCCCACGTTCCTCACAGATGCTCTCTGATCCACACCTACCTCCACAGCATCCTTGGCACCTGGCCACAGCCTTGTCACCTGGACACATCCCTGGCACCTGGGGCACATCCCTGTCACCTGGGGAACATCCCTGTCACCTGGGGCACATCCTTAGCACCTGGGGACATCCTTGGAGCACTTACCCACGACGGTGAGAGAGGCGGAATCAGAGGCTGTATGGAAGGTAGGTCCGTCTGCTGACACCTCACAGTGGAAAGGACCCTCCGCTGCTAGACTGACGTTTGTTATCCGCACACTGCCACCCCATGACTTCTCTAGCTGTGGGGAGACCCATGAACACCGTGAGAGTAGCCCACACACACCGTGGCAATAACATGAACTCTGTGGGAATAACAGACACACCGTCGGAATACTATAGACACACACACACACAGCGAAGAGGCGGAGCCAGGAGCTATGACTCGATCCCTGCAACCATAAATAGGTAAGAACAAATAGGTAAACATACACGCACACGCACACATACACACACACATACGCACACATACACACACACAAATGGTAACTAACACAGATCTTGGGGTGAGTATAACACCAGGAACATCTCCTGAGACGCACATCAACCAAATAACTGCTGCAGCATATGGGCGCCTAGCAAACCTAAGAACAGCATTCCGACATCTTAATAAAGAATCGTTCAGGACCCTGTACACTGTGTACGTTAGGCCCATACTGGAGTATGCAGCACCAGTTTGGAACCCACACCTAGCCAAGCACATAAAGAAACTAGAGAAAGTGCAAAGGTTTGCAACAAGACTAGTCCGGAGCTAAGGGGTATGTCCTACGAGGAGAGGTTAAGGGAAATCGACCTGACGACACTGGAGGACAGGAGAGATAGGGGGGACATGATAACGACATATAAAATACTGAGAGGAATTGACAAGGTGGACAGAGACAGAATGTTCCAGAGATGGGACACAGCAACAAGGGATCACAGTTGGAAGTTGAAGACTCAGATGAATCACAGGGATGTTAGGAAGTATTTCTTCAGTCACAGAGTGGAATAGCTTGGGAAGTGATGTAGTGGAGGCAGGATCCATTCATAGCTTCAAGAAGAGGTATGATGAGGCTTATGGCGAAGGGAGAGTGACCCAGTAGTGGCCAGTGAAGAGGTGGGGCCAGGAGCTATGAATCGACCCCTGCAACCACAACTAGGTGAGTACAACTAGGTGAGTACAACTAGGTGAGTACACACACAGTAGCGGCCAGTGAAGAGGCGGGGCCAGGAGCTATGACTCTACCCCTGCAACCACAACTAGGTGAGTACACACACACACACACAGGAGCTGTGAATCGACCCCTGCAACTACATATAGGTGAGTACACACACACATGATTCTCTCTCTAACTCAACGTAAAGAAAGGCCACTCTGATGTAAGGAGGTAGGTAGGTAGGGTAGTAGGGCAGTAGGGAAGGAGAGAGGAAAGAAGGGAGATAATCCTCCACTCTGGCAGGGAATAATCCCCATCCCTGTCCACCGTTTTTCCCTAAAACGTCCCTATCATATTTCCCCTGCATCCCTTATATTCATTCATTCCTCATGTTTTCTTGTACGCATTCCTCATTATTCTTCCATTCTCATCTGATTGGTCAGAGACCACTCAGATAAGTGGACGGAAGATCGAGCATTTAGAATTTCGTACCCCCACTGATGGTCCATCTTTCCCATTCCCTCATCACTCCTTTCTCCTCCGCCCACATCTCTTTCCATTCCATTTTCCCCATTACTACAGCCCCTCCTCTTATTAAGACAATATGCCACTGTTGCTAACACAGTCAAAGGGTGACTGTTAAACGAGGCTTAAACAGTGATTATCTGACATAGTTCTACTGCGCTGTGTGGCTCCCAGTTCTCTATTCACGTATAAGAACTCTTATCAGTGTTGTGGTACGTAAAAATGGTTATTTTTTAATCTAACCTAACTAATTCTAACCCGAGCTGACCCAGCCTAACCTAGGCAACGAAAAATTGAGGTGATTTGTTGGTCTACTCACATCAACATCGAGGGTAGGTAGAGGAAAGACCTGGATGGGGTTCCTGAAGGTGGGGGTGTAGCGGTAGAATTCATGTGCTCCCTGGTACCACTTGATGGAGTACATATGATCTGTGTCCTCCTCCCACGAGCAGTCCAGGTCTCCATTTCCTCCCACCTCCAGCATGGCAGGTACTGATACCCTAGTGATCTTGATGCTTCTCAACCCTGCCGGAGAGACAGAGATGGAGGTGAGTGTGGGAGACAGTGAGAGGTGAGAGTGGGAGACTTCAGCCATGAAAGAAAGAGAGAGAGAGAGAGAGAGAGAGAGAGAGAGAGAGAGAGAGAGAGAGAGAGAGAGAGAGAGAGAGAGAGAGAGAGAGAGAGAGAGAGAGAGAGAGAGAGAGAGAGAGAGAGAGAGAGAAATGGAGAACTAACAAGGAGAGGCAGGTGCAAATGAACGTTCTGGGGGGTCTAAAAAAATGTTAGGGGAGTCGAACGTGTAGCCTAATGCTTGCCAGGCATGTCCACACACAAAAACACGTTCATTTCTCATGTTTACATGTTATGTTGCTCAGAGTCCAACTCAACACCTGCAACATAACTCTCACATCCACTCTATCCTAACACATTCACCCGTTCCTTCCGGAAACTCAAGCCCCTACCTCCCATAACCTCCTTCACGCCCTCCTGTCAACACTAACCAGGATGTTCCCTGCAACCCATTTCTCCCACCTCCTGTAGCCTTCTGCAGGATAATCCTCCTCTTCCTCCTTCGGTCATTCCCCTCCTCCTTCTCTCCCAGCCTCCTCCTCCAACACTGGGAGTGTTACATGTCCGTTAACTGACAATGTCATTTAAATTTTTAATAAATGAAGTTAAATACAAACTGTGTGAAAAGTTTTCAGTGTGCGATGCCATTTTTGATGCACATTTGAAAGTGGGTGACGGGGGGTGGGCGGAAGGCTGGGTGATGAGGTGAGTGGGCGGGAGAAGGCTGGGTGGGTGGGAGTAAGGCTGGGTGACAGGGTGCGTGGGTGATGGTGGGAAGGTGGGTGAGTGGGTGGATTTAAGTTGTCTTCCTCGGGAGGGACGAGAAGTGTCACACCACACTGGGATATTTTAAGTGAGTCACCCACACACGGGTGATATAAAAAACATTACAATTTACAATTTAATCAAATTTACTCAGACTCTGGTCATTAACTATAAATTTATTTTAAACCAAAAAATATCATCTAAAAAATTACTAAACAAACACTAAAAAGTTTTAAATTTTAACTTAAAATATTTAAAAACTTTTATAAAATAACTGTAAATTGTAAAATTTAATAAAAAAAATATATATATAACAGACAGTTTTAGATTTTTTTAAATGTGAAATTTAATGTATTATTTTATGCTTGAGAGTATTCCTGATTAGTTGAGTGTTGAGTGTGTGTTAAGAGGTGAGGGTGGGTTGCGTACTGCTCCCTGAGGTTCCATTAAGCTCCCTTCTTCCTGAACTAATCTGCCCGAGTTACCTTGTTCTAACCCCCCACCTCCTTTCTCCATGTCTTCCAGTTTCTGTCTTCCTCTCTCATTGTGTATGTCTTCCTATTTCAATCTCATTTTGTCTGCCTCCCTTGCTAGTTCTGTCTTTCTTTCTCTCTCTCTCTCTCTCTCTCTCTCTCTCTCTCTCTCTTTCTCTCTCTCTCTCTCTCTCTCTCTGTCTCTCACAGCTGGTGTTACCATCTTCAGAGTCTTATATATAATCTGTTGTTTTTCTCATCTTCTTCCTCTATAATTCTCTCTCTGACTTTTATTTCTTTATCTTTCTCTCGCTTTTGTCTAATTCTGTTTTTTTGTTGTTGTTTCTCTTCTAATTATTTTTTACTTTGTCTAGTATTTTATTAGTTGTTGTTAGGCCCCTCTCACACCCCCTCCCCAACCACCATCCCCCACTCCCTCTCTCTTGTCCTCTCCACTCTATCCTCCCTCTTCTCTCCCCACTCCCTTTTCTGCCTTCCCACTCCCTCTTTTCTCCCTCCCTCTTCTCTCCCCACTCCCTCTCTATCCTCCCTCTTCTCTCCCCACTCCCTCTCTCCTACCCTCCCCACGTCCTCTATCACTCCTCCCCACCCCACTCCCATTTCACCCTTCCCTTCCCCCTAACCTCCCCACTCCCCCTCCTTCACTAGTGAGGTATCTCCCCCACCCCCAGCAGTCTTCTTGTTAGCCCAGACAGACAAACGTGCTGTTGGGTCGTAATGCACGAGATAATCACTGCAATTAACGACCTAACGACTCTAAGCCAAACCATTGTGGATGATATAAGGTGGATGACCAGCCAGGTGCACCAGGGTTTTTGGCTTTCTGTTTGGTTTTTGTAATTGGTAGTGGTTTTTTTGAGGCTGGGGATTTTGCAGGTGTAGTGGTGGTGGTGGTGGTAGTAGTGGTAGTAGTGGTGGTAGTAGTAGTGGTGGTAGTGGTGGTAGTAGTAGTGGTAGTAGTGGTGGTGGTAGTAGTGGTAGTAGTGGTGGTAGTAGTAGTGGTAGTAGTAGTGGTAGTAGTAGTGGTAGTAGTGGTAGTAGTAGTGGTGGTAGTAGTAGTGGTAGTAGTGGTGGTAGTAGTAGTGGTAGTAGTGGTGGTGGTAGTGGTGTAGTGTAGTGGTAGTAGTGGTGGTGGTAGTAGTGGTAGTAGTGGTGGTAGTAGTAGTGGTAGTAGTAGGGTAGTAGTAGGGTAGTAGTAGTGGTAGTAGTGGTGGTAGTAGTAGTGGTAGTAGTGGTGGTGGTAGTAGTGGTAGTAGGGTGGTAGTAGTGGTGGTAGTAGTAGTGGAGTAGTGGTGGAGTAGTAGTGGTAGTAGTGGTGGTGGTAGTAGGGTAGTCAGTGGTGGAGTAGTAGTGGTAGTAGTGGTGGTAGTAGTAGTGGTAGTAGTAGTGGTAGTAGTGGTGGTAGTAGTAGTGGTAGTAGTAGTGGTGGTAGTAGTGGTAGTAGTGGTGGTGGTAGTAGTGGTAGTAGTGGTGGTAGTAGTGGTGGTAGTAGTAGTGGTAGTAGTGGTGAGTAGTAGTGGTAGTAGTGGTGGTAGTAGTGGTGGTAGTAGTGGTGGTAGTAGTGGTGGTAGTAGTAGTGGTAGTAGTGGTGGTAGTAGTAGTGGTAGTAGTGGTGGTAGTAGTGGTGGTAGTAGTGGTGGTAGTAGTGGTGGTAGTAGAGTGGAGTAGTGGTGGTAGTGGTGGTAGTAGTAGTGGTAGTAGTGGTGGTAGTAGCAGTGGAGTAGTGGGGTAGTAGTGGTGGTAGTAGTAGTAGTGGTAGTAGTGGTGGTAGTAGTAGTGGTGGTAGTAGTAGTGGTGGAGTAGTAGGGTGGTAGTAGTAGTGGTAGTAGTGGTGGTAGTAGTAGTGGTCAGTAGTGGTGGTGAGGTAGCAGGTAGTAGTGGCAGTAGTGGTAGTAGTGGTGGTAGTAGTGGTGGTAGTAGAGTGTAGAGTGGCAGTAGTAGTGGTGGTAGTAGTAGTGGCAGTAGTGGTGGTAGTAGTGTGGAGTAGCAGGTGGTAGTAGTGGTGGTAGTAGTAGTGGTGGTAGTAGTAGTGGTGGTAGCAGTAGTGGTGGTAGTAGTGTGGTAGTAGTGTGGTAGTAGATGGTGGTAGTAGTAGTGGTAGTAGTGGTGGTAGTAGTGGTGGTAGTAGTAGTGGTAGTAGGTGGTAGTAGTAGTGGTAGGAGTAGTATGTGGTAGTAGTAGTGGTGGAGTAGTAGTGGTAGTAGTGGTAGTAGTAGGGAGTAGTGGTGTAGAGTAGTGGTAGTAGTGGTGGTAGTAGTAGTGGTAGTAGTGGTGGTAGTAGTAGTGGTAGTAGTGGTGGTAGTAGTGGTGGTAGTAGTGGTGGTAGTAGTAGTGGTAGTAGTAGTGGTAGTAGTGGTGGTAGTAGTGGTGGTAGTAGTGGTGGTAGTAGTGGTGGTAGTAGTAGTGGAGGTGAGAGGATGACTATATATATATATATATATATATATATATATATATATATGTGTGTGTGTGTGTGTGTGTGTGTGTGTGTGTGTGTGTGTGTGTGTGTATGTATGTATGTATGTATGTATGTATAAATGAATACGTACGACTCTACAAAGTTCTAGTCATGACTGCGAGGTTGGGTGGTGGGGGCGGTGGGTGGTGGGCGGCGGTGGGTGGTGGTGGGTGAAACATTGTGGAAAACTTTAATTCTGCTCAACAAAACATTAATTGCCATCATTGTCTTCAACACTTGAGTTTGAGCGAGTGTTGAGAAGCTGTCGTGTTTGTCGCACCACCTGTCGTTGTTAGTGGTGTTTGTCGCACCACCTGTCGTTGTTAGTGGTGTTTGTCGCACCACCTGTCGTTGTTAGTGGTGTTTGTCGCACCACCTGTCGTTGTTAGTGGTGTTTGTCGCACCACCTGTCGTTGTTAGTGGTGTTTGTCGCACCATCTGTCGTTGTTAGTGGTGTTTGTAGCACCACCTGTCGTTGTAGGCGGTGCTTTGGCTCCACCTGTCAGTACAGTCAGACGGTACAGTCAGTCAGTACAGAGAGACAGTATAGTCAGTACAGTACAGCTAGTCAATATAATGAGTCAATACAGTCAGTATAGTCAATAATACAGTGAGTCAGTACAGTGAGTCAGTCAGTACAGTGAGTCAGTCAGTACAGTGAGTCAGTATAGTCAGTCAGTACAGTGAGTCAGTATAGTCAGTCAGTACAGTCAGTCAGTACAGTCAGTCAGTACAGTGAGTCAGTACAGTGAGTCAGTCAGTACAGTCAGTCAGTACAGTGAGTCAGTCAGTACAGTGAGTCAGTTACTGCAGTCTGGTGACGGAGTAAAGTTGGCTAGAGTTGTAGACTGTTGTTTCTGTCTCTGAGGCGAATAACAGTGTGTGTGTGTGTCGTGTACTCACCTAACTGTGGTTGCAGTGGTCGAGTCACAGCTCCTGGCCCCGGTGTGTCTATGTAAGCATATGCATACGCGCAAATGTATGATGTGAATGATCGTGTAAGTAGGTCACTGTACACCCCAGCACACACACACGTGTGTATGTATTTTTCACAGCTTCCTTTTTCCACTAACTGAAAAACGTAAATGCATCTTTGTACTTTAAAAGTCACAATAAAAACATGTTAGGTTAATCGTCAGGAAACATTTTCCTGACGAGGGTCTTAGATGATGACTCGCCGTTGGTCATCTGACCGAGGCCTTCCGCTGGCTTACCGGTCCACCCCTTTAAAAATTATGGTCAATTTTAACCATTTTCGAAATAAAAAAATGAGGAGGTGTTGATTCGCCGGGAATTCTCCCGGCCCGGGTCTGTTCCAGATGGGGACCCGGCTGCGGCTCCCTGTCGTGGGAGTATCAGAGACCTATGTCTCCCATGGGAGGAGGTACAAGTACCCCCTCATCGTTGGGACCAACTGTCCCCAGGCCTAGCCACATTCCCCACCCGCACGGGGCTCGTATTGAGAAGCTAGGCCTCTCTGGTCTGCCATCTTCCCCGAGGCTGACGGGAAGAGCAGTCTTGCGAGCTGCAGATGGTAGCAAACTCCAGCTGTGTCACCTACCCTGCCCTAGATGGTAGCAAGCTCCAGCTGTCACCTACCCTGCCCTAGAAGGGCTGAGCATGGTGTCTAAAAAAAAAAATGCAATATTAACTCATATACCTCAAAAATATTTAAATTCAATTATATGTTATTATAGTAATAAAATTAAATAGTTTTTAGTAATCTCAATTTTTTTATTATATTCGATAAAAAATTATTTTCAACTTTATTTTATAAATTAAATTAAAAAAAAAGTTGATGCATTTTGAAAAATAAAATGACATCAATATTACTTTTAAAAAAATATTTATTGACAGTGAGGCGAATATTGATGACATCAATTGATGTCATGTTGGAACATTAATTAAAAGATCAGTTAGAACATAAACTGGAACACCAGTCAGTGGAACAACTGGAACACCAGTCAGTGGAACAACTGGAACACCAGTCAGTGGAACAACTGGAACACCAGTCAGTGGAACAACTAGAACACCAGTCAGTGGAACAACTGGAACACCAGTCAGTGGAACAACTGGAACACCAGTCAGTGGAACAACTGGAACACCAGTCAGTGGAACAACTGGAACACCAGTCAGTGGAACAACTGGAACACCAGTCGGTGGAACAACTGGAACACCAGTAGGTGGAACAACTGGAACACCAGTCAGTGGAACAACTGGAACACCAGTCAGTGGAACAAGTGGAACACCAGTCAGTGGAACAACTGGAACACCAGTCAGTGGAACAACTGGAACACCAGTCAGTGGAACAACTGGAACAACAGTCAGTGGAACAACTGGAACACCAGTCAGTGGAACAACTGGAACACCAGTCAGTGGAACAACTGGAACACCAGTCAGTGGAACAACTGGAACAGCAGTCAGTGTAACAACTGGAACACCAGTCGGTGGAACAACTGGAACACCAGTCAGTGGAACAACTGGAACACCAGTCAGTGGAACAAGTGGAACACCAGTCAGTGGAACAACTGGAACACCAGTCAGTGGAACAACTGGAACACCAGTCGGTGGAACAACTGGAACACCAGTCAGTGGAACAACTGGAACACCAGTCAGTGGAACAACTGGAACACCAGTCAGTGGAACAACTGGAACACCAGTCAGTGGAACAACTGGAACACAAGTCAGTGGAACAACTGGAACACCAGTCAGTGGAACAACTGGAACACCAGTAGGTGGAACAACTGGAACACCAGTCAGTGGAACAACTGGAACACCAGTCAGTGGAACAACTGGAACACCAGTCAGTGGAACAACTGGAACACCAGTCAGTGGAACAACTGGAACACCAGTCAGTGGAACAACTGGAACAACAGTCAGTGGAACATCTGGAACAACAGTCAGTGGAACATCTGGAACAACAGTCAGTGGAACATCTGGAACACCAGTCAGTGGAACATCTGGAACACCAGTCAGTGGAACAACTGGAACACCAGTCAGTGGAACAACTGGAACACCAGTCAGTGGAACATCTGGAACACCAGTCAGTGGAACAACTGGAACAACAGTCAGTGGAACAACTGGAACACCAGTCAGTGGAACAACTGGAACACCAGTCAGTGGAACAACTGGAACACCAGTCAGTGGAACAACTGGAACACCAGTCAGTAGAACAACTGGAACACCAGTCAGTGGAACAACTGGAACACCAGTCAGTGGAACAACTGGAACACCAGTAGGTGGAACAACTGGAACACCAGTCAGTGGAACAACTGGAACACCAGTCAGTGGAACATCTGGAACACCAGTCAGTGGAACAACTGGAACACCAGTCAGTGGAACAACTGGAACACCAGTCAGTTGAACAACTGGAACACTAGTCAGTGGAACAACTGGAACACCAGTCAGTGGAACAACTGGAACACCAGTCAGTGGAACAACTGGAACACCAGTCAGTGGAACAACTGGAACAACAGCTGGAACACAACAAACACACAAGTCATGAGAGAGACAGCCACACAAACACACAAATCCATAATTTTGTGGCCTGGCTGGTCCCTGGCTGGTCCCTGGCTGGTCCCTGGCTGGTCCCTGGCTGGTCCCTGGCTGGTCCCTGGCTGGTCCCTGGCTGGTCCCAGGCTGGTCCCTGACCATTTCTGTGTCACCTTTGTTGAGACCTATCCATGGTGGGACTAGTTTTGTTGTTGTTGTTTTGTTACGAAATTGTCCACTGACGGCTGGGACACACACACACACACACACACACACACACACACACACACACACACACACACACACACACACACACACACACAACACACACACACACACACACATGCCCCGATGGCATGGTGGCTACGCCTTGCTTACGCACGGAGGGCCCGGGTTCAATTCCCGGCGGGGACGAAACATTTCGAAGTGTCTCGTTACACACACACACACACACACATACAACAGGCCTAGTGTCTAATCGACATGTGCCTAGGACAAAATGGTAACTAACACACACACACACACACAGGGGTCAGTCCTAGGACAGGTGCTGTTTCTGGTATTTGTGAACGACATGACGGAAGGAATAGACTCCGAAGTGTCCCTGTTTGCAGATGATGTGAAGTTGATGAGAAGAATTCAATCGGACGAGGACCAGGCAGAACTACAAAGGGATCTGGACAGGCTACAAACCTGGACCGCCAATTGGCTCCTGGAGTTCAACCCCACCAAGTGCAAAGTCATGAAGATTGGGGAAGGGCAAAGAAGACCGCAGACGGAGTACAGTCTAGGGGACCAGAGACTGCAAACCTCAATCAAGGAAAAGATCTTGGGGTGAGTATAACACCAGGAACATCTCCTGAGGCGCACATCAACCAAATAACTGCTGCAGCATATGGGCGCCTAGCAAACCTAAGAACAGCATTCCGACATCTTAATAAAGAATCGTTCAGGACCCTGTACACTGTGTACGTTAGGCCCATACTGGAGTATGCAGCACCAGTTTGGAACCCACACCTAGCCAGCACGTAAAGAAACTAGAGAAAGTGCAAAGGTTTGCAACAAGACTAGTCCCGGAGCTAAGGGGTATGTCCTACGAGGAGAGGTTAAGGGAAATCGACCTGACGACACTGGAAGACAGGAGAGATAGGGGGGACTTGATAACGACATATAAGATACTGAGAGGAATTGACAAGGTGGACAGAGACAGAATGTTCGAGAGATGGGACACAGCAACAAGGGGACACAGTTGGAAGTTGAAGACTCAGATGAATCACAGGGATGTTAGGAAGTATTTCTTCAGTCACAGAGTGGTCGGGAAGTGGAATAGTTTGGGAAGCGATGTAGTGGAGGCAGGTTCCATACATAGCTTTAAGAAGAGGTATGATAAAGCTCATGACGCAGGGAGAGTGACCCAGTAGCGGCCAGTGAAAAGGCGGGGCCAGGAGCTATGAATCGACCCCTGCAACCACAACTAGGTGAGTACACTGAGAAGAGGTACGACAAAGCTCATGGAGCAGGGAGAATGTGGACCAAGTAGCGACCAGCGAAGAGGCGGGGCCGGGAGCTATGACTCGAGCCCTACAACCACATATAGGTAAGTACACACACACACACACACACACAAAGGTTGCTGTTGTTAACCGGTTCAACAGATGGGACAGTTCGGTTAAAGAGTCTCGTTAGAGTTGCCTGACCCTCCTGTGCTGGATACCAGGTGAAGGTCGTTACACCCAAACATACACTGACCTCTAATCACCTGGGCAGGTAGTTAGGTTAAACTCTCCCCTCTGGTAATTATCCCAGCTAAACTGAGTAATTAGTAAGGGGACTCTAATTATACCTGATATCTGTACACCTTTGTTTATAATGCGTATAGCTATGTATATATATATATATATATATATATATATATATAT
>WNWK01001498.1:170000-185000 GCA_009830355.1 Cherax destructor | reverse complement strand
TCTCTCTCTCTCTCTCCTTCCTCTCTCTCTCTCTCTCCCTTCCTCTCTCTCTCTCTCTCTGCCTTCCTCTCTCTCTCTCTCTCTCTCTCTCTCTCTCTCTCTGCCTTCTCTCTCTCTCCTGCCTCCTCTCTCTCTCTCTCTCTCTCTCTCTTCCTCTCTCTCTCTCTCTCTCTCTCTTCCTCCTCTCCTCTCTCCTCTCTCTCTCTCCTCCTTCTCTCTCTCTCTCTCCTCTCTCTCTCTCCTCTCTCTCTCTCTCTGCCTCCTCTCTCTCTCCTTCCTCTCTCTCTCTCTCTGCCTTCCCTCTCTCTCTCTCTCTCTCTCTCTCTCTCTCTCTCTGCTTCTCTCTCTCTCTCTCTCTCTCTACACTGACACCATCTGCCGTGAAAAGTGCGCAACATTAAGGCAGGCTATTTATTCCAGCTGGTCGGCTGATGCATCACACAGGCCCCCGACTCCCCGACTTGCCGACTAACCAACTTACCGACTTACCAAGTCACTGACTCACCGACTAAACAAGTCCAGGCTTCCGTGAATTGACTTAGTCTTTCATTACGACTCTTCCAGGAACACTGACTCTATCTCTGAAGTAACAGCAACCAGAACTTCTACCCTCACCACTTCATAACGTCTCCTTATATATACGTATATATATATATATATATATATATATATATATATATATATATATATATATATATATATATATATATATATATATATATATATATGCAAATAACAGGGATAATTATTCTTGAGTGTGTCATAAAATTGCAATATCCGCCATGGCTCATTATACATATACAAGGTATATACAAATATACACACTGTGTGTATACCTGGCCGGGCTCCGAAATAATTGCATTTTTAGGCACGACAATCCACATTTTTGCGAGATAAGATACGATTTCCACAGGTTTATTGAGTTTGTAAAAGCCATAACAAACCCGGGGTTATAATGATGTTCCAGACCTCTTGTGTTTACCTGTGTGTTTACCTGTGTGTTTACCTGTGTGTGTGTGTGTGTGTGTGTGTGTGTGTGTGTGTGTGTGCGTCTTACAGATTTCGACGTAATTAACGTCTGCTAAGATTGACGTTAATTCCTCGGAGCTGATGCTTAATTGGATATGTGAGGCTTTGATCTTCTGCCAGCGTGATGGTGGAGTAGACTTGTAGATGTCATAGGCTTGTAGGAGTCATAGTCTTGTAGGAGTCATAGACTTGTAGGAGTCATAGACTTGTAGGAGTCATAGTCTTGTAGGAGTCATAGACTTGTAGGAGTCATAGACTTGTAGGTGTCATAGACTTGTAGGTGTCATAGTCTTGTAGGAGTCATAGACTTGTAGGTGTCATAGTCTTGTAGGTGTCATAGTCTTGTAGGTGTCATAGACTTGTAGGAGTCATAGTCTTGTAGGTGTCATAGACTTGTAGGTGTCATAGTCTTGTAGGAGTCATAGACTTGTAGGTGTCATAGACTTGTAGGTGTCAGTTTGTAGGTGTCATAGTCTTGTAGGTGTCATAGACTTGTAGGAGTCATAGTCTTGTAGGTGTCATAGACTTGTAGGTGTCATAGACTTGTAAGTGTCATAGTCTTGTAGGAGTCATAGACTTGTAGGTGTCATAGTCTTGTAGGTGTCATAGTCTTGTAGGTGTCATAGACTTGTAGGAGTCATAGTCTTGTAGGTGTCATAGACTTGTAGGTGTCATAGTTTTGTAGGAGTCATAGACTTGTAGGTGTCATAGACTTGTAGGTGTCATAGATTTGTAGGTGTCATAGTCTTGTAGGAGTCATAGACTTGTAGGTGTCAGTCTTGAGTGTCACTTGTAGGTGTCATAGATCTTGTAGGTGTCATAGTCTTGTAGGTGTCATAGTCTTGTAGGTGTCATAGACTTGTAGGTGTCATAGTCTTGTAGGAGTCATAGACTTGTAGGTGCTAGTCTGTAGTGCATACTTGTAGGTGTCAGTTGTAGGTGTCATAGCTTGTAGGTGTCATAGACTTGTAGGAGTCATAGACTTGTAGGTGTCATAGTCTTGTAGGAGTCATAGACTTGTAGGTGTCATAGACTTGTAGGTGTCATAGTCTTGTAGGAGTCATAGACTTGTAGGTGTCATAGACTTGTAGGTGTCATAGACTTGTAGGTGTCATAGACTTGTAGGTGTCATAGTCTTGTAGGTGTCATAGACTTGTAGGAGTCATAGACTTGTAGGTGTCATAGTCTTGTAGGAGTCATAGACTTGTAGGTGTCATAGACTTGTAGGTGTCATAGTCTTGTAGGAGTCATAGACTTGTAGGTGTCATAGACTTGTAGGGTCATGCTAGGTGTCATAGTCTTGTAGGTGTCATAGTCTTGTAGGAGTCATAGACTTGTAGGTGTCATAGTCTTGTAGGTGTCATAGTCTTGTAGGAGTCATGACTTGTAGGTGTCATAGCTTGTAGGTGTCATAGACTTGTAGGTGTCATAGCTTGTAGGTGTCATAGACTTGTAGGTGTCATAGACTTGTAGGTGTTAGCTTGTAGGTGTCATAGTCTTGTAGGTGTCATAGTCTTGTAGGTGTCATAGACTTGTAGGAGTCATAGACTTGTAGGTGTCATAGTCTTGTAGGTGTCATAGTCTTGTAGGAGTCATAGACTTGTAGGTGTCATACTTGTGAGAGTCGCTTGTAGGAGTCATAGACTTGTAGGTGTCATAGACTTGTAGGTGTCATAGTCTTGTAGGAGTCATATACTTGTAGGAGTCATAGACTTGTAGGTGTCATAGTCTTGTAGGTGTCATAGACTTGTAGGTAGTCTTAGACTTGTAGGTGTCATAGTCTTGTAGGATGTCATAGCTTGTAGGAGTCATAGACTTGTAGGTGTCATAGTCTTGTAGGGTCATAGACTTGTAGGAGTCATAGACTTGTAGGTGTCATAGTCTTGTAGGGTCATAGTCTTGTAGAGTCATGACTTGTAGGAGTCATAGTCTTGTAGGAGTCATAGTCTTGTAGGTGTCATAGTCTTGTAGGTGTCATAGACTTGTAGGTGTCATAGACTTGTAGGTGTCATAGTCTTGTAGGTGTCATAGACTTGTAGGTGTCATAGACTTGTAGGTGTCATAGATCTTGTAGGTGTCATAGTCTTGTAGGTGTCATAGTCTTGTAGGAGTCATAGACTTGTAGGTGTCATAGTCTTGTAGGTGTCATAGACTTGTAGGAGTCATAGACTTGTAGGTGTCATAGTCTTGTAGGTGTCATAGACTTGTAGGTGTCATAGACTTGTAGGTGTCATAGCTTGTAGGAGTCATAGTCTTGTAGGTGTCATAGTCTTGTAGGTGTCATAGTCTTGTAGGTGTCATAGACTTGTAGGTGTCATAGTCTTGTAGGTGTCATAGACTTGTAGGTGTCATAGACTTGTAGGTGTCATAGACTTGTAGGAGTCATAGTCTTGTAGGTGTCATAGTCTTGTAGGTGTCATAGACTTGTAGGTGTCATAGATTTGTAGGTGTCATAGTTTTGTAGGTGTCATAGTCTTGTAGGTGTCATAGTCTTGTAGGTGTCATAGACTTGTAGGTGTCATAGACGGAGTGGATATGGCTTACTAGGGAAGGATATGATGGCTTTTGGGTTGATTTGGCTTAGTGGTGAAGGATCTGAGGTGTGTGTGATCCTTGAGGTGGTTGTAACGTCTCTGGGTGACTCCTGAAGTCTCTGGAAGATTTCTGACATCCTTGTCAAATGCTCACCTCTACTCCAAACACCTCCCCCACCCTCCAACCACACCTCCCCCACCCTCCTTCACACCTCCCCACCCACCAACACACCTCCCTCACCCTCCACCATACCTCCCTCACCCTCCACAACACCTCCCCCACCCTCCACCACACCTCCCCACCCTCCACCACACCTTCCCTTACCTTCAATCCTCCACCACATCTCCCCACCCTCCACCACACCTCCCACCCTCCACCACACCTCCCCCCCTCCACCACATGAAAGCCACATTCAACACGTGTTTGTACACCTGTACAACCACTGAACATCTGCATGATGTAAACGCTGTCAAACGAATAAATATCAGAGTGAGAAGGACCTGGGGGTGAGTATAACACCAAACATATCACCAGAAATACACATTAATCATATAACGTCAGTGGAACATGCAAGGTCAACAAAGCTCAATATAACATTGAGGAACTTGACTAAAGAATCCTTCAGGACATTACACGTGACATATGTTAGGACAATCATCGAGTACACAGCCCCAGCATTGAGCCCACACCTGGTCAAGCACGTAAAGAAACTGGAAAAGGTTCAAATATTTACATCAGGACTAGTCCCAGAACTAAGAGGAATGTACTATGAGAAGAGGTTAAAGGAACTGAACTTGACGACTTTAGAGGAGAGAAGAACAAGGGGAGACATGATTACGACATATAGAATCTTAAGAGGAATCGAAACGGCAGATAGGGATACTAAGCTAGGAGGACCAGGATCAAGGAGTCACAGGTGGAAGTTGAAAGTGAATCATAGGGATGTTACGAAGTATTTCTTCAGTCTTGGAGTGGAGGAGAAGTGGAATGACTTGGATGAGGCTGTGCTGGAGGCAGACTCAATACACAGCTTCAAGAGTAGATATAACAAGGCCCAAGAGCCCAGGAATCAGCAATGCCGATCAAGGTAGTCTAGAAGGCGGGGCCAGGAGCTGAGTCTCGACCCCACAAACACAACCGGGTGTACACACAAACACACATACGTGTGAGTCAACGTATATATATATATATATATATATATATATATATATATATATATATATATATATATATATATATATAATATATATATATATATATATATACCGACTTGTGACTTAGTTAAATGTGGCGCGTTAATACCGAGGAGTTAATACCTCTGAAGACCCTGTTGTATCACCTGTCCTCTCTCACCTCCTCCTCCTCCTCTTCCTCCTCCTCCTCCTCCTCCTCCCTCCTCCTCCTCCTCCTTCCTCTCCTCCTCCTCCTCTCCTCCTCCTTTCTCCTCCTCCTCCTCCTCCTCCTCTCTCCTCCTCCTCCTCCTCCTCCTCTCCTCCTTCTCCCTCCTCCTCCACCTCCTCCTCTTCCTCCTCCTCCTCCTCCTCCTCCTCCTCCTCCTCCTCCTCCTCCTTCTCCTCCTCCTCCACCTCCTCCTCTTCCTCCTCCTCCTCCTCCTGCCACGGTACTCACAGAAAAATTTGTGAATTATAAACATCGAATGTTTAGGGTATGGGGGACGTATAATATATATATATATATATATATATATATATATATATATATATATATATATATATATATATATATATATATAAGGTGAGAGTGAGTTACCTCTTAGTGTGTTGGTGTTGTGGGCAGGGGCAGCCTAGCAGGGAGGTGAGACATCAAGAAGAGAGAGTAAAGAGGGTGTAGAGAGGGAGAAAGAAGAATTTGAGAAGAGCAGTTCATCTCGTGAGATAGAATCAGTGGTGAGCATCTGGGAGGCTGAGGAGGAGGAAGATAAGGAGGAGGAGGTGGAGGTGGAGGAGGAGGTGGAGGTGGAGGAGGAGGTGGAGGTGGAGGAGGAGGTGGAGGTGGAGGAGGAGGTGGAGGTGGAGGAGGAGGATGAGGTGGAGGAGGAGGAGGAGGAGGAAGAAGAAGAGGTGGATGTAAAGGAGGTAGATTAGCCACCACTACAACCCACCTTCAACCACAACAACTCCCGTCGACCACCACTACAACCCCTGGCAACCACAACAACCCCGTCAACCACCACTACAACCACCTGTCAACCCCAACAACCCCATCAACCACCACTACGACCCCTGTCAACCACAACACCCCCGTCAACCCCCACAACAACCCCCGTCAACCACTATGAGCAGCATAAAGAGAGCTTACTTTACGGGGGTAACAAGTCAGTGGAACAATGGGAGCAGAAGGATGGTGGAGAGTGAACCAGTATGAAATACCCATCAGTTACCCCAGTCTCCCCTTCACTAACTTACTGCAGGTGTAGAGATATCCCTCTCTCTCTTTCTCTCTCTCTCATCTCTTCCTGTTATCCGTGTTTTCTGAAAGCACACTACTTGCTTTGTCTTTCTTGCTTCCTCTTCTTCTTCTCTCTACCAGCCCTCTTCCTTCTTTCTTACGCACCCTCCTGCCTCTCTCGCCTCCTCCTTCTCCTGCTTCCTGACGCCACATTCACTACAGACTTGTGGTGTGGCCAAGAGAGAGTCATTTGGGTGAAATTTTTCAAATCTTAAGAGATGCCACACTTTATGCAACGCCAGACCTGGAGGGTTTTATTTAGTACGTATAGTACTATCAGCAGAGGCAGGGATAGCTGCAGGGATAGCTGCAGGGATAGCTGTAGGGATAGCTGCAGGGATAGCTGCAGGGATAGCAACAGAAGTAACAGCAGATGCAGAAAGTCGTCACCAGGGACATTGTCGTAGAAGCAGAAAAAACAGTAGTAGCGATAGCAATAGCTGTAGTAGTAGCAGCAACAACAGCTGTAGTAGCAGCAGCAACAGCAGCATCACCAGAAGCACTAGCAGAATCAACAGCAGGAGCAGCAGCAACAACAGCAGCAGCAGCAGGAACAGCAGCAGTAGCACCACCATATTCCAACATAACAGCAACAACCTTGACACAAGAGTGTTACGAGGGAGGCGACACTCTACCAGCTGGCCCACAGGCGACTCTCTACCAGCTGGCCCACAGGCGACACTCTGCCAGCTGGCCCACAGGCGACACTCTGCCAGCTGGCCCACCACTGACAGCTGCTGTAAGCTCCTCAAAGCATGCGATAAACCCCTGTGGGCCAGTCATCCTTCTTCTGTGTTTTATATTCAAGATTTACCCCAGAATGTGGACAGGTGCGACCACTTGATGAGTGACCTGTCCCAGGTGAAGATTGGAACCCGGTGCACTGATCCTGTTGAACATATCCTGTTGTGTAGATCCTGTTGCAGACTTCCTGTTGTACAATAACCTGAGTAGGCTTTCTTAGCAGTTACCTGTAAGGTAAGTCTAGCAATAACTGAATCAAATTAATTCTAATATTCATTTTTGTGTGTAAGTTGTTCAGTGACGGACCGGCAGGGGGCCACGCTGAAGTATATCACACTGCCATTAATAAAGGTACTTGTGCATAGAATGCAATAATATGGTTTATACAGGAGAGGTTTAGCTGGCTTTAGCTTGACGCTTGTGGGGACACACCATATACACAAATAACCCGTATATACCTGGAGTATGCCTGGAGGGTATAATATTAAATACGATATTATTAAGAGACGTGATGTAAGTACACCGAGTGTGAGTCTGTGTACTTGTAAGGTTAAGAATCTTGGACCCCTTGACTTGGTCTACACCAGTGTTCCCCAAAGTGGTCCTTATCGACACTATCGAAAGGATCGATAAACGGCTGGGGGTCAAAATGGGGTCAGTAATTGTTAATGATATCAACAGTTTCAGTAAGAAAAGGTTATGTTAAATATTATATTTTTCATATTGCCTATTTTTTTATGAAGTCATTATTTTTATCTATCATTACTAGTAGTACTATTTCTTAAATTAATATTTATTAAATTATTTTCACATAATAAATGTTTGGGGTCGATGAACAATCTGAAACTTCATGAAGGAGTCGATGAATGGAAGAGTTTGGGGACCCCTGGTCTACAGTGGCCCAGATCAAAGACTCTACTAAGGAGTACCAGAGTTTGGGGACCCCTGGTCTACAGTGGCCCAGATCAAAGACTCTACTAAGAAGTACCAGAGTTTGGGGACCCCTGGTCTACAGTGGCCCAGATCAAAGTCTCTACCAAGAAGTACCATAGATTGACATGATGGGTAACTAGGTGAAGATCAGGTTTGGTCTAACGAAACAGCAGGTTTTAATATCACCTATGTCACCCACTGTCTGCTAGCAGCTAACCAGTTCCTCAGTCTACCTTCTCCAGGCACTTCTGTAGGAGAGCTCAGGACCGTCGATTTACTAGGAACACTCAGGGACTTCAACGAAGATGACAGGACCCAAAATAGGACGTTAAAGGATCCCAAGAACATCCAGGGACCTCAAGGAAGATGACAGGACCCAACATAGGACGTCATAGGATCCCAAGAACATCCAGGGACCTCAACGAAGGTGACAGAACCCAGAACACACTGGTTGTCTCTCCCCAAGGCAGGGTGACCAAAAATGAAACACTTTCACCATTATTCACACTATCACTGTCATTGCAGAAGAGCGCAGATACGACAGTTTAGATGTCACTCTAAACAGCAGATATCCCAAACCCCTAATTTAAAGTGCAGGCATTGTACTCCCCACCTCCAGGACTCAAGTCCGACTAACCAGTTTCCCACAATCCCTTCCAAAAATATTACCCTGCTCACACTCCAACAGCTCGTCAAATCCCAAAAGCCATTCGTCTCCATTCACTCCTAACACGTCCACACATGCCTGCTGCATGCCCAAGCCTCTTGCACACAAAGCCTTTTTTACCCCCCTCCCTCCATCCATTCTTACGACCACCCCTACCTCTCCTCCCCTCCAAAGTACAACACTGAGATGCTAAATGTTATCCTGGATTAAGTCAAGTGTTCAGCTCAGTTAAGGAAATGTTAAGATGAGCTGCTAACAGGTGATCTCATGGTCTTGGACTCATCACAAGTAGCACAAGTACTAGCAGAAGGAGCAGCAGAGACAGAGAGAGAGAGAGAGAGAGAGAGAGAGAGAGAGAGAGAGAGAGAGAGAGAGAGAGAGAGAGAGAGAGAGAGAGACAGACAGAGAGAGACAGAGAGAGGGAGGAAGGGAGAATGTCTGGCATTTTAGACAATCCGCCATATTTCAACATTAAACACGAGGAAGGAGGGAGGCAGAGCTGTCAACAGAGGTTACCCTGCCTATCATATATGAGGCAGCAGGAGCATGTGTGGCAGGCAGTTGTCATGGTAATGTATGTGTATGTGTGTGTGTGTGTACTCACCTATTTGTGGCTGCCTGGGTGAATTCCTCAGCTCCAGGACCCGCCTCTTAGCTTGACTCTTGCCTTATTCACCCCTTATTAGCCCTGAAGGCCCATGGCATACTTGCTCCTAAAGCTATGTATGGAGACGACCAGAATAATGGGGACCTGCATGGGGCCCCATAGATATGGAGGACAAAGATCATGGCCTCAGTAAATGGGAACATTCAAGCCCAGCATGTTAGAGTAACAATTGAAGTGTGAGGAGGCGATGTACCAGCGAGACTAGACTCAGTAGTTCCCCAGAGTGGACTCAGACACAGGAAGATGTCACCAACAGGAAGGAACGACCAGTATGGACCAAAAATCTGACTCAGGCATCTGGGAACACACAGAAGAGGACAAAGCGAGAGATGAAGCAGACACTAGCGAAGTCTCTCTTGCGATGGCTCCCAAAACTCGATTGCACAGCACAATGCAGGGTGAGAAGCCCTCAGGGCGGACCCCACAAGAAATTCTCAGCGTTTCCACCCGGAATACTGGACATTTTCCCCCCAAAATGCCGGGGAATGACAAATATATTCTTGTCTGCCCAGCGGGAAGCAGATAACAGAGGAAGAGAACCATCGGCCGGCTTGCAGTGCAGAGACGGGGAAGAACACAGGGAGGATAGGGAAATTCTGACCACAAATCGGGAAAGAATAGATAAGGATTATAAAGGCGAGGAGCAGGAGGAAGGGAAAAAACAGAAGACACACACAGGCGGGGCCAGGAGCTATGAATGGACCCCTGCAACCACAATTAGGTGAGTGCACACACACACACAGCATGGAATATTTGTGTGTTAGTATGTTTTTTTGTGTGTGTGTTTGTAAGTGAGTTATTTGACAGGTGTCAGTCAGGTGTCTTCACCTGGCATGGGAGGGGGACACTCCCCTCCCCCCTTCCCTCAGTGAGCTCTTAGACTGTTGCATCCAGATACTCCCCCCTTCCCCATTCCCCCCACACCTTCCTAACACGGCCAGGCTGCCTTCACACCCTCAACTATTCTCTCTCTCTCTCTCTCTCTCTCTCTCTCTCTCTCTCTCTCTCTCTCTCTCTCTCTCTCTCTCTCTCTCTCTCTCTCTGCCGTGTTCCCTTGCATTCCATTATCATACTCTTATCTCTTGTGTTTTCATCTCCCTCTTCTTCCTCTCTTTTTCCCTCTCTAAGATCCTTCTCTCTCCCAGGTTCTCCTACCATCCCTCTCTCTCCTAGGTTCTCCTACCATCCCTCTCTCTCCCAGGTTCTCCTACCATCCCTCTCTCTCCTAGGTTCTCCTACCATCCCACTCTCTCTCCCAGGTTCTCCTACCATCCCTCTCTCTCCTAGGTTCTCCTACCATCCCTCTCTCTCTAGGTTCTCCTACCATCCCTCTCTCTCCCAGGTTCTCCTACCATCCCTCTCTCTCCTAGGTTCTCCTACCATCCCACTCTCTCTCCCAGGTTCTCCTACCATCCCTCTCTCTCCTAGGTTCTCCTACCATCCCACTCTCTCTCCCAGGTTCTCCTACCATCCCTCTCTCTCCTAGGTTCTCCTACCATCCCTCTCTCTCCTAGGTTCTCCTACCATCCCTCTCTCCTAGGTTCTCCTACCATCCACTCTCTCTCCCAGGTTCTCCTACCATCCCTCTCTCTCCTAGGTTCTCCTACCATCCCCTCTCTCTCCCAGGTTCTCCTACCATCCCTCTCTCTCCTAGGTTCTCCTACCATCCCTCTCTCTCCTAGGTTCTCCTACCATCCCTCTCTCTCCTAGGTTCTCCTACCATCCCTCTCTCTCCCACTGACTCTGAAACATGTTTCTGTACAATAACCTGTCTGTTTGCCTGTCTGTCTGTCTGCCTGTCTGTCTGTCTGCCTGTCTGTCTGTCTGCCTGTCTGTCTGTCTGCCTGTCTGTTTGCCTGTCTGTCTGTCTGCCTGTCTGTCTGTCTGTCTGTCTCTCCTCTCTCTCACTGAGTGATGATACCATTGCTATGGTACCACCACTGCCATGGTACCATCACTACCATGGTATCCCCACTGCCATGGTATCCCCACTACCATGGTACCATCTCTACCATGGTACCACCACTGCCATGGTACCATCACTACCATTGTACCATCACTACCATGGTACCCCCACTACCATGGTACCCCCACTACCATGGTACCATCACTACCATGGTATCACCACTACCATGGTACCACCACTACAATGGTACCCTCACTACCATGGTACCATCACTACCATGGTACCATCACTACCATTGTACCCTCACTACCATTGTATCATTACTACCATGGTACCATTACTACCATAATACCAACACTACCATGGTACCATCACTAACATGGTACCCCCACTAAAATGGTACCCACACTTCAATAATACCCTCACTACCATGATACCATCACTACCATGGTACCATCACTACAATGATACTGCCATGACCATGGTACTCCTGCTAAACATTAAGAGTCAAGTTAGGTTTGTTGGGGAGATTGTCAATACCCAGGACCCAAGGTTTATAGCTGAAGGTGGGAGAGAGAGAGAGAGAGAGAGAGAGAGAGAGAGAGAGAAGAGAGAGAGAGACAGACAGACAGACAGACAGACAGACATAACACTACAAATGTGGGAAAAATGTGGAAAATGGAGTGTACAAAGATTGGGAACACTTGCTAAGGTGACACAGGTGTACAGCTGCAGGGATACCTGTGTGTATAAGTAAAGGGATGTTGTGTGTATTGTGATGCGTGTGTGTATACCATGTATGATCGTCCACCAGAGCGTGTGTATACCATGTATGATCCTCCACCAGAGAGTGTGTATACCATGTATGATCGTCCACCAGAGTGTGTGTATACCATGTATGATCGTCCACCAGAGAGTGTGTATATCATGTATGATCGTCCACCAGAGATGGGTATACCATGTATGATCGTCCACCAGAGAGTGTGTATACCATGTATGATCGTCCACCAGAGAGTGTGTATACCATGTATGATCGTCCACAGAGAGTGTGTATATCATGTATGATCGTCCACCAGAGAGTGTGTATACCATGTATGATCGTCCACCAGAGAGTGTGTATACCATGTATGATCGTCCACCAGAGAGTGTGTATAACATGTATGATCGTCCACCAGAGAGTGTGTATACCATGTATGATCCTCTACCAGAGAGTGTGTATACCATGTATGATCGTCCACCAGAGAGTCTGTATACCATGTATGATCGTCCACCAGAGAGTGTGTATACCATGTATGATCGTCCACCAGAGAGTGTGTATACCATGTATGATCCTCCACCAGAGAGTGTGTATACCATGTATGATCCTCCACCAGAGAGTGTGTATACCATGTATGATCCTCCACCAGAGAGTGTGTATACCATGTATGATCGTCCACCAGAGAGTGTGTATACCATGTATGATCGTCCACCAGAGAGTGTGTATACCATGTATGATCGTCCACCAGAGTGTGTGTATACCATGTATGATCGTCCACCAGAGAGTGTGTATACCATGTATGATCCTCCACCAGAGAGTGTGTATACCATGTATGATCCTCCACCAGAGAGTGTGTATACCATGTATGATCGTCCACCAGAGAGTGTGTATACCATGTATGATCGTCCACCAGAGAGTGTGTATACCATGTATGATCGTCCACCAGAGAGTGTGTATACCATGTATGATCGTCCACCAGAGAGTGTGTATACCATGTATGATCGTCCACCAGAGAGTGTGTATACCATGTATGATCGTCCACCAGAGAGTGTGTATACCATGTATGATCCTCCACCAGAGAGTGTGTATACCATGTATGATCCTCCACCAGAGAGTGTGTATACCATGTATGATCGTCCACCAGAGAGTGTGTATACCATGTATTATCGTCCACCAGAGAGTGTGTATATCATGTATGATCGTCCACCAGAGAGTGTGTATACCATGTATGATCGTCCACCAGAGAGTGTGTATACCATGTATGATCGTCCACCAGAGAGTGTGTATACCATGTATGATCCTCCACCAGAGCGTGTGTATACCATGTATGATCGTCCACCAGAGCGTGTGTATACCATGTATGATCGTCCACCAGAGAGTGTGTATACCATGTATGATCGTCCACCAGAGAGTGTGTATACCATGTATGATCCTCCACCAGAGTGTGTGTATATCATGTATGATCCTCCACCAGAGAGTGTGTATACCATGTATGATCCTCCACCAGAGTGTGTGTATATCATGTATGATCGTCCACCAGAGAGTGTGTATACCATGTATGATCCTCCACCAGAGTGTGTGTATACCATGTATGATCGTCCACTAGAGAGTGTGTATACCATGTATGATCCTCCACCAGAGAGTGTGTATACCATGTATGATCGTCCACCAGAGAGTGTGTATACCATATATGATCCTCCACCAGAGAGTGTGTATACCATGTATGATCGTCCACCAGAGAGTGTGTATACCATGTATGATCGTCCACCAGAGAGTGTGTATACCATATATGATCCTCCACCAGAGAGTGTGTATACCATGTATGATCGTCCACCAGAGAGTGTGTATACCATGTATGATCGTCCACCAGAGAGTGTGTATACCATGTATGATCGTCCACCAGAGAGTGTGTATACCATGTATGATCGTCCACCAGAGAGTGTGTATACCATGTATGATCCTCCACCAGAGAGTGTGTATACCATGTATGATCCTCCACCAGAGAGTGTGTATACCATATATGATCCTCCACCAGAGAGTGTGTATACCATGTATGATCGTCCACCAGAGAGTGTGTATACCATGTATGATCGTCCACCAGAGAGTGTGTATACCATGTATGATCCTCCACCAGAGAGTGTGTATACCATGTATGATCCTCCACCAGAGAGTGTGTATACCATATATGATCCTCCACCAGAGAGTGTGTATACCATGTATGATCGTCCACCAGAGAGTGTGTATACCATATATGATCCTCCACCAGAGAGTGTGTATACCATGTATGATCGTCCACCAGAGAGTGTGTATACCATGTATGATCGTCCACCAGAGAGTGTGTATACCATGTATGATCCTCCACCAGAGAGTGTGTATACCATGTATGATCGTCCACCAGAGAGTGTGTATACCATGTATGATCCTCCACCAGAGAGTGTGTATACCATGTATGATCCTCCACCAGAGAGTGTGTATACCATATATGATCCTCCACCAGAGAGTGTGTATACCATGTATGATCGTCCACCAGAGAGTGTGTATACCATGTATGATTCTCTACCAGAGTCACATATAAATACCAACGAGAGTGAATTACACTAAGCAACGTAATCTACGTACGTATATGCTGCTATGTGTGATAATTTATGTAAGTATTTACATACACCTGAGAAAACTTACAAGTATAACTGGATTACCTTCAGCTGGTAACGTGACACTATCAATTACATTTTCGGTGTAATAATAATCTACACTATGTACTATAATTGTACCAGTACGTAAATAATATTACGTACTTAGTTACGTCCCTTACAGCGTATAATATTACTTAGTTACGTCCCTTACAGCGTATAATATTACTTAGTTACGTCCCTTACAGCGTATAATATTACTTAGTTACGTCCCTTACAGCTTATAATATGATTTAGTTACGTTCCTAACAGCTTTTGTTTATTAATAACAAGTTGTGGGTTTGTAAATTATGGTGAAGTTTATATTGTATAGTGATAGTGGCGAGTGATGGTGCCAGGTTCACCAGGCTGTTGTGGGTGGCGAGTGATGGTGCCAGGTTCACCAGGCTGTTGTGGGTGTTAGTGTAGTAATAAGTGGTTTAGAGATCAGGGAGACAATACCAGGGAGTAATACAGGGAGACAATACCAGGGAGATAATACCAGGGAGATAATACCAGGGAGACAATACCAGGGATATAATACCAGGGAGACAATACCAGGGAGATAATACCAGGAGACAATACCAGGGAGATAATACCAGGGAGACAATACCAGGGAGATAA
>WNWK01001498.1:150000-165000 GCA_009830355.1 Cherax destructor | reverse complement strand
ATGCACCACCACAGCATATATACACTGAGATATACACGACCACAGTATATATACACTGAGATATACACCACCACAGCGTATATACACTGAGATATACACGACCACAGTATATATACACTGAGATATACACCACCACAGTATATATACACTGAGATACACACCACCACAGTATATATACACTGAGATATACACCACCACAGTATATATACACTGATATATACACCACCACAGCATATATACACTGAGATATACACGACCACAGTATATATACACTGAGATATACACCACCACAGTATATATACACTGATATATACACCACCACAACATATATACACTGTGATATACACCACCACAGCATATATACACTGAGATATACACGACCACAGTATATATACACTGAGATATACACCACCACAGTATATATACACTGAGATACACACCACCACAGTATATATACACTGAGATATACACCACCACAGTATATATACACTGATATATACACCACCACAGCATATATACACTGAGATATACACGACCACAGTATATATACACTGAGATATACACCACCACAGTATATATACACTGATATATACACCACCACAACATATATACACTGTGATATACACCACCACAGCATATATACACTGAGATATACACGACCACAGTATATATACACTGATATATACACCACCACAGCATATATACACTGAGATACACACCACCACAGTATATATACACTGATATATACACGCCAATACTTGAGGTTCTATCTAGCAGAAGAGACAGTGAGAGGTAGAAGGAAGTGGGCGAGAAAGTAGAGAGAATCTCTATAACTTGAAAGATTAAGTCAACATGACAGGTTACGGAAGACTGGGAATGAACAAGACAAGTCTGTACGAGTCAGGGCCTGTGGTTCGACCCCCCTTAGTGCATCTGGGCGAGTACAGCGGACACACACACACACATGCGTCTCCTACTCAGTAAGATGAAGAAGACAAAGAAGTAGAGAGAGAGAAGAGAGAGAAGAGAGAGAGAGAGAGAGAGGTTTGACTTGTATGAAAATAACCCACCTGTCTCTCTCTCTCTCTCTCACTCCCTCCCTCCCTCCCTCCCCCTCCCCCCCAGTCATAATGAAAAGCACACATAATATTGTCACTGCAGGAAACACTTGTGAAAATAATTAAAGTCAAATATGTCTCTTTTGTCTATGGTGTCTTCTGCCTCTCTCCTCTCTCTCTCTCTCTCTCTCTCCTCTCTTCTCTCCTCTCTCAGGTAGATAATGGAGAAGAACGCCAGTAAGGATAACACAGACAAAGAACAATACAACAACAACAAAAAATACAACAACAACACAACAACAACAAATACAACAACAACATACACAACAAAACAATAACAACAAAACAAAAACAAACAAAGAAGCAAAAAAACAACAACGAAAAAACAAAACAAAGAGAAGTAACATCAACAAGCAACAGGAAGAAAAACAAGAACAACGGAGAGAGAACAAGAACAAGAACAACAGGAAGAGACAGAGACAGAGACAAGGAAGAGAAGAAACAAGACAAAATAATCTGACGTCTTCCCGAGTATGATCTCTTGTTATTTGTGTACATCAAGAGTATCTAAGACAACAAAAACAGACAGAGAGGATGAGAGAGTAGAGTGAGAGAGAGAGAAGAGAGAGAGAGAGTAGAGAGAGTAGAGAGAGAGAGAGAAGAGAGTTAGAGAGGAGGAAGAGAGGAGAAGAGAGGAGAGAGAGAGAGAGAGAGAGAGAGGAGAGAGAGAGAGAACACCACACACAACACACAGACAGAGAGAGACGATAGAGAGAGACAAGAGAGACAGAATAGAGAGAGATAGGATCTGCGTTAGAGAACCGAGTAGTAAGATGATCCTACGATTAAGATGCTCTATAGAAACTGACTTCTTTTGATAACCGAGCTATTGAGTAAGTAGCGAGTTACTTGATAGCAAACTTGCTAGCAATTACCTACGTACTTTAATAATATCTGACGTTATTACAGAATGACCTTCACGTCTATTGAAGTAATATGACGTTATTGTACAGTAATGTACCTACGTTATTGTAGATACTAGTTGTAATAAGTATCCTGACGTTATTGTAAGTAATGTATCGACGATTGAGAAGTATCCTGACGTTATTGTAAGTAATGTATCCTGACGTTATTGTAAGTAATGTATCCTGACGTTATTGTAAGTAAGTATCCTGACGTTATTGTAAGTAAGTATCCTGACGTTATTGTAAGTAATGATCCTGACGTTGTAAGTAATGTATCCTACGTTATTGAGTAAGTATCTACGTTATTAGTAATGTATCCTGACGTTATTGTAAGTAATGTATCCTGACGTTATTGAAGTATGATCTGACGTATTTGAATGTATCCGACGTTATTGTAAGTAATGTATCCTGACGTTATTGTAAGTAATGTATCCTGACGTTATTGTAAGTAATGTATCCTGACGTTATTGTAAGTAATGTATCCTGACGTTATTGTAAGTAATATCGCGTATGTAAGTAAGTATCCTGACGTTATTGTAAGTAATGTATCCTGACGTTATTGTAAGTAATGTATCCTGACGTTATTGTAAGTAATGTATCCTGACGTTATTGTAAGTAATGTATCCTGACGTTATTGAAGTAATGTATCCTGACGTTATTGTAAGTAATGTATCCTGACGTTATTGTAAGTAATGTATCCTGACGTTATTGTAAGTAATGTATCCTGACGTTATTGTAAGTAATGTATCCTGACGTTATTGTAAGTAATGTATCCTGACGTTATTGTAAGTAATGTATCCTGACGTTATTGTAAGTAATGTATCCTGACGTTATTGTAAGTAATGTATCCTGACGTTATTGTAAGTAATGTATCCTGACGTTATTGTAAGTAATGTATCCTGACGTTATTGCAAGTAATGTATCCTGACGTTATTGTAAGTAATGTATCCTGACGTTATTGTAAGTAATGTATCCTGACGTTATTGTAAGTAATGTATCCTGACGTTATTGTAAGTAATGTATCCTGACGTTATTGTAAGTAATGTATCCTGACGTTATTGTAAGTAATGTATCCTGACGTTATTGTAAGTAATGTATCCTGACGTTATTGTAAGTAATGTATCATGACGTTATTGTAAGTAATGTATCCTGACATTATTGTAAGTAATGTATCCTGACGTTATTGTAAGTAATGTATCCTGACGTTATTGTAAGTAATGTATCCTGACGTTATTGTAAGTAATGTATCCTGACGTTATTGTAAGTAATGTATCCTGACGTTATTGTAAGTAATGTATCCTGACGTGATTGTAAGTAATGTATCCTGACGTTATTGTAAGTAATGTATCCTGACGTTATTGTAAGTAATGTATCCTGACGTTATTGTAAGTAATGTATCCTGACGTTATTGTAAGTAATGTCAGGAATATCATTTCAGGGAAGACGTTTATTTTTGACCGCCAGTGAAGCCTCGGTTGACCTCCAGTGACCCAGGGTGACCTCCAGTGACCCAGGGTGACCTCCAATGACCCAGGGTGACCTCCAGTGACCCAGGGTGACCTCCAGTGACCCAGGGTGACCTCCAATGACCCAGGGTGACCTCCAGTGACCCAGGGTGACCTCCAGTGACCCAGGGTGACCTCCAATGACCCAGGGTGACCTCCAGTCAAGATGGAGACAGATTTAATTAGGATATAAATTTCTCTGGGGCCTGTTAGCTGCAGCTGTGTTTGTGTGTGTGTATGTGTGTATGTATGTGTGTGTGTGTGTGTGTGTGTGTGTTTATGTGTGTGTATGTGTGTATGTGTGTGTATATGTGTGTATGTGTGTGTATGTGTGTATGTGTGTGTGTATGTGTGTGTATGTGTGTGTGTATGTATGTATGTGTGTATGTGTGTGTGTATGTGTGTATGTGTGTGTGTATGTGTGTGTGTGTGTGTATGTAATATCTGTTCCAAACACACACACACAGGCCAGGAGCTATGACTCGACCCCTGCAACCACAAACAGATGAACACACACACACTACACAGAAGAAACATCAAACGACATTTCGAACCAGATTAACACCACTTACACCCCACCTTCCCAGGACACAACACCAGATTAACACCACTTACACCCCACCTTCCCAGGACACAACACCAGATTAACACCACTTACACCCCACCTTCCCAGGACACAACACCAGATTAACACCACTTACACCCCACCTTCCCAGGACACAACACCAGATTAACACCACTTACACCCCACCTTCCCAGGACACAACACCAGATTAACACCACTTACACCCCACCTTCCCAGGACACAACACCAGATTAACACCACTTACACCCCACCTTCCCAGGACACAACACCAGATTAACACCACTTACACCCCCTTCCCAGGACACAACACCAGATTAACACCACTTACACCCCACCTTCCCAGGACACAACACCAGATTAAACCACTTACACCCCACCTTCCCAGGACACAACACCAGATTAACACCACTTACCCCACCTTCCCAGGACACAACACAGATTAACACCACTTACACCCCACCTTCCCAGGACACAACACCAGATTAACACCATTACACCCCACCTTCCCAGGACACAACACTAGATTAACACCACTTACACCCCACCTTCCCAGGACACAACACCAGATTAACACCACTTACACCCCACCTTCCCAGGACACAACACCAGATTAACACCACTTACACCCACCTTCCCAGGACACAACACCAGATTAACACCACTTACACCCACCTTCCCAGGACACAACACCAGATTAACACCACTTACACCCCTCCTTCCCAGGACACAACACCAGATTAACACCACTTACACCCACCTTCCCAGGACACAACACCAGATTAACACCACTTACACCCCACCTTCCCAGGACACAACACCAGATTAACACCACTTACACCCCACCTTCCCAGGACACAACACCAGATTAACACCACTTACCCCCACCTTCCCAGGACACAACACCAGATTAACACCACTTACACCCCACCTTCCCAGGACACACACCAGATTAACACCACTTACACCCCACCTTCCCAGGACACAACACCAGATTAACACCACTTACACCCCACCTTCCCAGGACACAACACCAGATTAACACCACTTACACCCCACCTTCCCAGGACACAACACCAGATTAACACCACTTACACCCACCTTCCCAGGACACAACACCAGATTAACACCACTTACACCCCTCCTTCCCAGGACACAACACCAGATTAACACCACTTACACCCCACCTTCCCAGGACACAACACCAGATTAACACCACTTACACCCCACCTTCCCAGGACACAACACCAGATTAACACCACTTACACCCCACCTTCCCAGGACACAACACCAGATTAACACCACTTACACCCCACCTTCCCAGGACACAACACCAGATTAACACCACTTACACCCCACCTTCCCAGGACACAACACCAGATTAACACCACTTACACCCCACCTTCCCAGGACACAACACCAGATTAACACCACTTACACCCCACCTTCCCAGGACACAACACCAGATTAACACCACTTACACCCCACCTTCCCAGGACACAACACCAGATTAACACCACTTACACCCCACCTTCCCAGGACACAACACCAGATTAACACCACTTACACCCCACCTTCCCAGGACACAACACCAGATTAACACCACTTACACCCCACCTTCCCAGGACACAACACCTCCACAAGACCAGACACCAACTAACAACATATATAAATGGATTATTTTAATCCACATTGCCTGGTCCCCTGCATTATGGCTCCTGTTTTTAATTGCCGCGACAGAATGTCTCAATCCACTTGACTCGACCCAATTAGCAGAGGTAATTGAAAACAAGCGCGTCTGAACACTGTTGTTAGACCTCATTAGCACACACACTCGTTATATCTGAGGTTTTTATGGGATTCTTTCGTAATATTGTTGTAAACTGGAGAACTGAACGTAAAAGTATGTGTATCACTTTAAAAATGTTATTAGTTAGGTAAGGTTCGTCAGGAAACTGGAGCTTTTGGTCATCTGACCGAGGCCTTCCACTGGCTCACCCGTCATTTTTTTCTAAAAATTAAGGTTGTTTAAAATCATTTCCTTTTTTAAAAACCATCAAATCTAGTCTAAGTTGAGGTAGATCAGAAGGCAAACTCTAGCTTACTAAAGTTATCTTACATTTAGTTAGTTTTAGCTGCCAAAAACAGCTTTTTTTTAGCATTTTCCCCCAAAATTATTAAGTGCAATCCTCGGCCCACTTAGTAATGGTGTGTTTAAGTAAGAAACACAACACTGGCGTTATATTAAACATTATTCAATAACACTTGTAAACACTATTACCTCTGTGACGTGTGCTGGGGTTAAGAGGCGGCCCGAGAACTGCAACTCAACACTTGCATGCACACGCTGTAATCAATATCGATCGAAATACAAATCGGTAACCACACGCACGCACATACACACACGCACGCGTCTACACACGCACATACACGCACTCTCGCGTCTACACACGCACATACACGCACTCACGCATCTACACACGCACATACACGCACTCACGCGTCTACACACGCACATACACGCACTCACGCATCTACACACGCACATACACGCACTCACGTCAGTAACGTTAACTATTACTTACAGAACCAGAACATTTTAAAAAGATTCTTATATGTATTGAGGGAGGGAGTGGTGGAGGGTGTCTAGGAAGGAGGGGGTGATGGAGGGTGTCTAGGAGGGAGGGGGTGATGGAGGGTGTCTAGGAGGGAGGGAGTGGTGGAGGGTGTCTAGGAAGGAGGGGTGATGGAGGGTGTCTAGGAGGGAGGGGTGATGGAGGGTGTCTAGGAGGGAGGGGGTGATGGAGGGTGTCTAGGAGGGAGGGGGTGATGGAGGGTGTCTAGGAGGGAGAGGGTGATGGAGGGTGTCTAGGAGGGAGGGGGTGATGGAGGGTGTCTAGGAGGGAGGGGGTGATGGAGGGTGTCTAGGAGGGAGGGGGTGATGGAGGGTGTCTAGGAGGGAGGGAGTGGTGGAGGGTGTCTAGGAGGGAGGGAGTGGTGGAGGGTGTCTATGAGGGAGGGAGAGTGTCAAGGAGATAGGGAGAGTGAGGGAGAGTGTCAAGGATATAGGGAGAGTGAGGGAGAGTGAGGGAGAGTAAGGGATAGATATATAGGAATAATGATAGAGATGTATAGAGGGAGGTGAGGCTTGTATGCGTGGGTGGGAAGGATGATAGGGGAGTAGGAGGCAGTGGTGAGGGAGGGGTGGCATTCTCTAGGGTGCCTGGCACTGTGAGAGAAGCACTTTGTGTGTGTCACTCTTCATCGCTCGTACCCTCCTGCTGCCACACTGATATTTTGTGCTATACTGAACACCACTGTGGGAGATACCAGCAACAGCAGGAGGAAGAAGAAAATAGGGAGGAAGAGAGGGAGGAGGAGAGGGAGGAGGAGAGGGAGGAGGAGGACGAGGAGGAGGAAGAGAGGGAGGAGGAGGACGACGAGGAGGAAGAGAGGGAGAAGGAGGATAGTAAGAGGATACATGTATATGTGCATGTATGTATGCGTATGTATATCTTTGTATGTATGACTATGTATGTCTTACGGTTATACTTAAAGCTACGTATGGAATATACTAACAAGTATTTTACATCCAGGTCATTCAACTTCATGACCATTCTCAAGCTGAAAAAGTGCTTCCTGACAGCCCTGTGACTAATCAGTGGCCTTGACGTCTTCCTATGCCCTTGTGTACCCGTTTCTCGTCTCTCAAGCAGCCTATCCCTAGCCACCATTAGACCTTCGAGTATTTTGTATGTTGTAATCATGTTTCCTATGCTTCTTCTCCTAAAGTCTGTGTATATTTCTAATATATCATTACTAACAAGGTAAGTTAGTGACCTGTCTCTCTGGCTTAGCTAAGATAATGTAATATAATGTAACAATCCTGCCTAACATACCTTCACTAAAATGGCGATGATTAATTGGGTTTGAAACCTGTCGACTACACGAGGGTCATTATGACTGCTAGTAATTTGTACAACACAAGTCAATATTACTTTAATCAATAAAATAGAAAGACTCTCTTGAGTGTATACACACTGAGAGACATATACACCTCTGTGTATACACACTGAGAGACATATACACCTCTCTGTGTGTGTATACACACTAAGAGACATATCTCTCTGTATATACATACGTTTTGTAAAGGTAAGGCTGATGTCCAAGGATCTTACTCACAATATGAGTATATGTATGTAAAACTTGGATCAATAGCTATGAGGCAAGAAATGGTATTAGATCAACACTTATAGCATATAACGTTTTATTGATACAAGGTAAAACTGTATTTTAAAGGAAAGTGGAAGGGCTCGTTCATATGACCAAAAGCTCCAGCTCTGGGTCATCATATGACTAACACCCGCGTCAGGAAACACTTGTCCAGTTTCCTGACAAATTCTTAACCTAAGGAGAACTTTGAGACGAGTCCTTGAAAGAGTAAGAACCGTGTCAGGACTCCGTGTCAGGACTCCGTGTCAGGACTCCGTGTCAGGACTCCGTGTCAGGACTCCGTGTCAGGACTCCGTGTCAGGACTCCGTGTCAGGACTCCGTCTTAGCGAACACTAAAAGTAAGTAAAGGAACCTTGATAAATCCTCCAGTTAGTGAAGTCTTTATTAACTCCGCAGTAGATGAAACCTGTTGCAAAAGCCCTTGCAAAACCCAACGAATCGTTGATTTTCGTCAGTGGGTTAAATTCTGATAAAGCTCCCAGTGGGCAAGGTCTTCTGTCAGTAAGAGGTTCTTTGCTACAAGCGTCTGTTTACCACTATGTAATTTTTTAAGAATGGGAGGAGGGAATCGACCCGGGGTAAAGCAAATGCGAGTTTTCCTCACTACCGACGTGCTCTCCTGAGGACACGACCCTCGCAGTTCAGATCCTCAGAACAAAGTTATACTTGAATCCTCCTCCGTAAGCCATGCGTGTCGCAAGAGGAGACTAAATGCTGGGAGTAACAAGCTAATATATCCTTTCTGTGTAAATTACTAAATTTAAAAAGAGAAACTTTCGTTTTTCTTTTTAGGTCACTCTGCCTCGGTGGGATACGGCCAGTTTGTTAATTCTCTGTGTGTGTGGACTGTTATTCTGAGAAATTGAAAATAACAGGTAACAGTAAGTGGCAGGAAGCCTATGAGACTGCCGTAGCTGCTGAACCCATACTGGAACACTTGATGATATCTATATCACCCTACTGAAGTCTCCCAGGTCAGGCTGACACACCCTACTGAAGTCTCCCAGGTCAGGCTGACACACCCTACTGAAGTCTCCCAGGTCAGGCTGACACACCCTACTGAAGTCTCCCAGGTCAGGCTGACACACCCTACTGAAGTCTCCCAGGTCAGGCTGACACACCCTACTGAAGTCTCCCAGGTCAGGCTGACACACCCTACTGAAGTCTCCCAGGTCAGGCTGACACACCCTACTGAAGTCTCCCAGGTCAGGCTGACACACCCTACTGAAGTCTCCCAGGTCAGGCTGACACACCCTACTGAAGTCTCCCAGGTCAGGCTGACACATGTCATTTACTGATGTGTTTGACCCTTTCTGGGTTATACAATATGACAGGGGGAAATACAGTTAGCTTCCTTTTGTTTCCACTAAGTAACTACCATATGTAGTAATATAGAAACACATTGATAACATATTCTGTTTTGTTTAATCTCTCTCATTCTGTCTTTGTGTCTGCATGTCTGCCTGTCTGTCTGCCTGTCTCTCAGTCTGTCTGCCTGCCTCTGTCTGTCTGCCTGTCTCTTTGTATGTCTGCCTGTCTCTCTATCTCTCTGCTTGTCTGTCTGCCTGTATCCCTGTCTGTCTGCCTGCCTGTCTCTCTGTCTGTCTGCCTGTATCTCTGTCTGTCTGCCTGTCTCTCTGCTTGTCTGTCTGTCTGCCTGTTTCCCTGTCTGTCTGTCTGTCTCTCCGGCTTATTCCTACATCAACTAATTCACTTGACTCAAAAAGCCCCATGGCAACTACACATAAATGACCTAGATGTTGCTAACATTGTTTACACATCATTGCCTCACTCAACTAACTAATGAATGAGTTTAGATAATTGCGTTAATTACGTCCCGGTTACATAAATGAGACAAATAGCTTCTACATACAATTATTATGTTTCCATTTTATATTTTTAAATCTGATTAGGCTCGTCATGTCGTGAATATTTTGGGTAAAAAGGCACCAGCGACACACACACACACACAGGAGAGATAGGGGGATATGATAACGACATATAAAATACTGGGAGGAATCGACAAGGTGGACAGAGACAGGATGTTCCAGAGATGGGACACAGCAACAAGGGGTCACAGTTGGAAGTAGAAGACTCAGATGAATCACAGGGATGTTAGGAAGTATTTCTTCAGTCATAGAGTGGTCGGGAAGTGGAATAGTCTGGGAAGTGATGTAGTGGAGGCAGGATCCATACATAGCTTTAAGAAGAGGTATGATGAAGCTCATGGAGCAGGAAGAGTGACCTAGTAGCGCCCAGCAAAGAGGTGGGGCCAGGAGCTGTGGATAGACACCTGCAACCACAATTAGGTGAGTACACACACACACCTACCTTCCCTCTCCCTCACTCTTACAGAAAAACTCCTGAACTTTGCTATGATGTGCTTGTTATCTGATTCCTCCCCTCTCATTAACACTTCAGGATACTGACGAAGGGATACGGGATACCGACAAAGGAACACGGGATACCAGCATCATACCTTGTCCTACCGCTGATATCCTCCCTCAGGTACACTCAACAAAGGCTCGCGATACCAACTACTGATTCAAAAACCTATTTGAGACTAATAATTTGTGTTCGTGGGGAAACACCAAACCCGTAAGAGGAGAAGTTCAAGACTGAAGAGTCTTGGAAGGGCATCAAGGCCCCTGTGTTGATAACTATCAGACAGGACTCTGGGAAGATCGTATATACCCACAAAGCTACTCGTGGTTCTATCATAAGTCTTCCCGTAGGTCTTCTCGCCAGCCCTGTCAGCAAACACCAGCAGGTTACATTATCCTTGTGCTAAATTATTGATACTGTCCACTAAGGACACCTTCCTCCTGTAACTTTTTGTATTTTCCTCTCAAAGAGACAATCTCTCACTGTAAAATTGTGCTGTTTTATCGTTCATGTGCTTGCTAGCTTTTATTGTTCCTGTGCTTGCTAGCTTTTATTGTTCCTGTGTTTCCTAGCTTTTATTGTTCGTGTGTTTCCTAGCTTTTATTGTTCGTGTGCTTGGCAGCTTTTATTGTTCCTGTACATCCTAGCTTTTATTATTCGTGTGCTTGGCAGCTTTTATCGTTCCTGTACATCGTAGCTTTTATTGTTCGTGTGCTTGGCAGCTTTTATTGTTCCTGTACATCCTAGCTTTTATTGTTCGTGTGCTTGCCAGCTTTTATCGTTCCTGTACATCCTAGCTTTTATTGTTCGTGTGCTTGCCAGCTTACAGATTATTCTTTCACTGGGGTAAAACAAATCCCCTTCCCCGGTCCTCTTCAAAACAATCTTGAAGTACAAAGAAAACCTAAAGCCTCTCTGGACTGTCTTACTCCCAGGAAAAAATTGATAAGGTCAAAAACCTAGTTCTCTCTCTCTCTCCTCGACCACAATCATTCGCCTTGTTAGGTACATCGCAAAGTCCAGTAATAAGAACACCCCCCCAGACATAATTGGAAATCTTAGCTACATGAGCCGATTATTTTCAAGCTGGTAATTGGTGTGTGTCTCCGTAATTGCCTCTCGGCTAATTGGAGCCCCAGTTTGGGTTTAACTGGAAGTAGGAATTACCAGGAGCAAATACAAGCCATTTAAAGTTCACTTAAGGAAACAGGAGTCTTGATCAGTAGTACCTGGGGAGGGAGGGAGAGACGGGGAGGAAAGACCAGTGCGAGTGGTCAGTTCTGGTACCTGGGGAGGAAGGGAGAGACGGGGAGGAAAGACCAGTGCGAGTGGTCAGTGGTACCTGGGGAGGGAGGGAGAGACAGGGAGGAAAGCCAGTGCGAGTGGTACCTGGGGAGGGAGGGAGAGACGGGGAGGAAAGACCAGTGCGAGTGGTCAGTTCTGGTACCTGGGGAGGAAGGGAGAGACGGGGAGGAAAGACCAGTGCGAGTGGTCAGTGGTACCTGGGGAGGGAGGGAGAGACAGGGAGGAAAGACCAGTGCGAGTGGTACCTGGGGAGGGAGGGAGAGACGGGGAGGAAAGACCAGTGCGAGTGGTCAGTGGTACCTGGGGAGGGAGGGAGAGACGGGGAGGAAAGACCAGTGCGAGTGGTCAGTGGTACCTTGGGAGGGAGGGAGAGACCGGGAGGAAAGACCAGTGCGAGTGGTCAGTTCTGGTACCTGGGGAGGAAGGGAGAGACGGGGAGGAAAGACCAGTGCGAGTGGTCAGTTCTGGTACCTGGGGAGGAAGAGAGAGACGGGGAGAGAGATATCAACTAAAAAAAAAAAAAAAAAGTTATATTAAAAATAATACTTTTATAAAAAAAATTAATGAAGAAATTATTTTCTTACACTTTTATATTATTTTAAATATGTTTTTATAATAATAATATTATTATTGTTGTTATTATTATTACTTTTATTATTATTGTTTTCTAAAATTGTAATATAATCATATTTGACCCATGTGAGGCAGATATAGCTCTAATTCCTTGCATCAAGAGCCTTTATCAGCATCAAGGTACGTGGTACCTCGGTTAACGATGGTCCCCAAACTCGTCCTTTTATGTAAGTTTATTTTTTTAAATGCTTTTGTAAGTGTATTTTTGGGGATCTAAAAGGACTAGTCTATTTTACATTATTCCTTATGGGGATAAATTCGTTTGGTAATGGCACTTGAACAGCATTCTGGAACGAAAAAATATCGTTAACCGAGGTACCACTATTTTAAAAACAATAAAAGTCCACCATTTAACATAACCGGAAACCTGACGGCCCAATGTAAATTTTTCAAACAATTTTTTCCCCAGAGGATTAAAACACGACATAAACAACAAGATACCTGGAGAGGGTCCCGGGGGGTCAACACCCCCGCGGCCCAGTCCGTGACCAGGCCTCGTGGTGGATCAAGGCCTGATCAACCAGGCTGTTACTACTGGCCGCAGACAGAAAGTCAATTACAATAAATCAGTGAATATTGCCAGAGGGTTAGTAGAGACAGCCCCGGCAGCCTGATAAATAACTTCTGGAGCTTCAATATTGGACAGAAGTTTGCTATATCATTGACCACTTTAATTCATGGTGCCTTGATGCTGGTCAAGGGACTCTTGATTCATGGTACCTAGATGCTGGTCAAGGGACTTGATTCATGGTACCTTGATGCTGGTCGAGTCATTCTACATGGGGGAAAGTTACCCCCAATTAAAGATCGTTGCATATACAGTGGACCCTCGGTTTTCGTTCAAAATTCTTTCCAGAATGCTGTTCAAGTGCCGTTACCGAACGAATTTTTTCCCATAAGGACAAATGTAAATTAGATTAGTCGTTTCAGACCTCCAAAAATACACTTACAAAAGCTCTTATAAAAATACACTTACATAATTAATCGAGTTTGGAGGTGAACGAAAACCGAGGGTCCACCAGTCTTTTCTTGACTGTGCTCGGAAGCACGCCACTAACATCTGTTTACAAAGATGTTAGCTTTGTACAAAACAGTTATCGTAACTTTAGATGCCGTTGGTTAGTTAATTAATTAACTTTAAAGTCTGTTGACTGCACGGGGGTCATTAAGGCTGCAGTCAAGAGTGCTCGAATCCCTAAAATAGTGATTAAAATTCACTCAGTGTATGCACACTGGGAGGAAACAGTATACAGTGGCTTAGGCAGTGACCCTTCTGGTGAGTGACCCAGCGGAAAGAGGTCACTTGTCATGGTGACCCCGTCAGCCTCGCTCCCAGGCACATATTCAGGAACTCGGAAATATAATATCCGTTTTGTTTCTTGGGAGATGTGTCTGGGGTGAGAGTCGGGGAGGAAAGGAGGGGAGAGGAGAGGAGAGGGGTATGTGGGGTGACCATTTGACTGGGGAGGTCTGTGGAAGAGGATTAATAAGATGAGAGGAAAGGGAGATAGAAGAGAGAGCAGCATAAACGCTGGAGATAGGAACACCAAAGAATCTGCATCTACAAAATGCCTGTGACCAGTTTCGAGATTTACTCTACTTATTTCCGAGCAGCTAGGCTCTTGTTGGCAGCCCATAGTCACACACGGTCATCACAACCTGGTTGATCCGGAACTTGCAGGAGGTGGTAGTCCAGTTCTCTTTGAAGCTTGTGGGTTTTGTCTCTGCAAAATTTCTTACGACTCCTACCAGAATATTGTCTTATCCAGTTGTGACCGTGAAGCCTCGCCTTTTATTTTAGACTTCCTCCCATACCTCTTCGATAAGTTGCTATCGTAATGTCCATATTGGAGGATACAACCTCAAGTGTTTTCCATGAATAAATTATCAGGTATCTTTCTCTTCTCTGTTTCAGGAAGAAGTTTCAGAGTGGTGCGAGGCGTTCCCGGCAGTTTAGGTGTTTTATTGACTTTGCTGGTTGTAAAACACACCCATATTTCCCAGCTTGGAGATCTCTCCTGCCCTGAGACGAACTGTGAACACCGAAGTGTTCTAGACGAGAGAACATAATTGCTTTGATGGGCAGAATAATTGACGTGACTTTTCTCACTGATAAATTTCATGTAAGTCAACTTGCAACTTTCCTGCAATCTGATGCATTTTCTTCAATGTCTTCTCTGTCTTATTACCATATTCAAGCAAAAGCTCTAAATCTGTAAGGGTCATACAGCGCTACATACTTTTTCTAACCAAAATATCAATGAACATTTTTTATGGTTGGTTGGTTATTGTGGTTTGAAGCCTATGCATCACACTAGGATCATTATAACAG